>CAJQZJ010032121.1:1215234-1233217 GCA_907164525.1 Lophiomys imhausi
AAGGAAGGAAGGAAGGAAGGAAGGAAGGAAGGAAGGAAGGAAGGAAGAAAGAAAGGAAAGGAAGGAAGAAAGAAAGAAAGCAGTCACCCTAAAGGACATCACTGAGGCACATGAAAACCCAATATGAATTGTATGCTGGAAAATAATATTGGGTTAGGGTGAAACATCTTCAGTTCAATCATATGCTCTCAAAATTATGCTTAGGGTATTAAAAAAGTGTCCTTTTCCTCAAATAATAGATGTTGGAGTATTAAGGACCACATGTCAGCATACCTACTGTTAGTCTTCTCTGTTCCTGAGCTGAAGTACAGGCTGCATGAGAAGCCAGCAGCTCCATTCTTAAGTCTCTCGGGCTGTCACAGTCCCTCAGTACCAATTCCTTCAGAGGGCCTTCCAGCTGTCCTCTGGTTCTGAAGTGCAGACACCATCGTTTGTCACAGAGTGAAGCCTACGCAGATCACATGTAGGTTATGTGTGTACACACCCCTCTGCCAAATGTCTTTATTTGCTTAAGGCCCTGCCTTTATCAGTCCTTAATTCTCTCCGGAAACATGGAAGGTCAAATGTGAGCATAACCTTGAGCCAAGTCCTGCAGGATAGGGCTTCTTACATAACCTCCAAGTCTTAGACACAGCTAGCTAGCTAAGGCCCAGTCACAAAAGTCTTTTTCTTTTTTCTGTTTTAATTTCCTCTCAAAATCTGCATGCTTAACAAACCACCCAGGAAATTTGCATGTCTATTTTAATTTGGAGAACACTGTAGGGGCAGACAGTGTGTGTGTGCGTGTGTCCGTGTGTGTTTGTGTACTGAGATTAGTGGGAAGAAGCCAATTCAACTAACTGTTGTGTGCAGAAGTCTGAGCAGCACAGAGAAAGAAGAGTCTGCTGAGGCATGGAAAGCTGGTTGGTTCTGATCTGATGTGTTGGAACCTTGCTAATAGGTGTCTAGGGGTTTTCCATCCTGGTGTCCTGCTTTGTGTCTTTAAGCAGGTCCTTCCAAGGAAGGGCTCTGCCTGAATCCTGCAGAGCAAGTGCATAGCAAAGGTTTGGGGAAACTGGACCATGTGGAGAGCTGCTGGTGCCTTTCACTGGGTGGGAGGAGGAAGAATGGGCCCGTGACTGAGGATGTATATACTGTGTTGGGATGTGAGTGTGTGGGGATGTTTGTGTGAGTGGTTGGGAGTATAGAGGTGCATATACCGTGTATTATGAGTGGTGTATGTTGTGCTAAAATGTGTGTCTATAAGATAATTATATGTTCTCTATCATCTATCTATCTATCTATCTATCTATCTATCTATCTATCTATCTATCTGTGTGGGTCCTTTTTAAAACTTTTTAATTGATTCTTTGTGAGTTTCACATCATGCACCCCAGACCTGCTCATCTCCCTGTCCCCTCATATCTGCCTTTCGCCCTTGCAATCTCTCCCCAACAAATAAAACACACACAAACAAACAAAGAACAAAGCACAGAAAACATTTCATCGTGGAAGATATGGTATGTCACAGTGTGTGTCCCACAGTATATCTCTCTATCCACATATCTTCACTTGAATTGCAATGAGTCATTGGCCTGGTTTGAAATCTCTGGCTTCGTTGACATCAATATTGGATCCTCATTGGGATTCCTCCCGGTTATCCTGTTGTTGCCCTGTGTCATGGAGATTCTGCAGCTTTGGAACAGCAGGAATGGCCTTTTCATGCTTCCCAACCTTTCCCAGGTGATCTGGATATAGATTTAGATCAGGCCAATTCAGAGCCCTGGATCTGGGCCTGAGTGGTAGCCCAGCTGGTCCGCCCACTGGCTGTGCCGTTAAACATTCCCACTTCCTCTGGGACCCAGGAGCTTCTCCCTCTCCCAGGCTCACTGTCCTGCACTCTCACCGACGTGTTGTCTGTTTGCTTATGGCATAGAGCTCCTGCCAGGCTGTTATTTGTCTGTATGTATATCTATGTCATTAATGACCTTCTAATAATCTTCTTACCCAGATGACAATCTGTTTCAGGGTTTCCCCAGAATCTAACCTGAAACCTCTCAGTTATAGGAGAGCATTAAAAATATCACAAATAGCCACATGCCTTTAATCCCAACACTCAGGAGGCAGAGGCAGGTGGATTTCTGAGTTGGAGGCCAGCCTGGCCTACAGAGCTAGTTCTAGAATGGCCAAGGCTACACAAAGAAACCCTTCCTCAAAAAAAAAAAAAAAAAAAAAAAAAAAAAATTGCAAACAGTTCTCCCTATGCAGTTAATTTGCTCTGGAGACCTGACAGTTCAAGTGTGTTTTTGTGAGCCACTTTCCTTGTCTGTATTGTTCTTCTATGCTAATTATCAAAACACATTTAGACTCACAGAGAACATACACTTCTCTTTAGTCTGCTGGGATAAGAGACTCTTTTCATTCATCACTGTATTCCTAGTACAGAGTGAGTGCTTACTCAGTATTGGTTCAGTCAATGAGCTGATAAGCTTGAGGATGAACAGCCTGAATAATATTCAAACCCTCCCCTTTCTCTCACACGAAAGGGCTCAGTGCAACTTGAAAATGAGTCTACCCTAGAAAAGAAAATAGCCACTGGTCACAGTGTGAATATGAATGCCTTCCGATGGCCCGTGTGCTAAAGGGCTGGGCACCAGTCTGGAACGCTGCCGGTGGGGGAGGGTTAGCAGGACCTTCAGGAAGCAGAGTCTGATGGAAATAAACCTGGTCATTTTGAGAGGCAGTCTTGAAAGGAACAGTGGGGGACCCTGAACCTTCCTCTCCCTTTCACTTCCTGGCCTTAAAGAAAGCAGCTTCCTCTTCTACATGCACCCTCATTACTGAGGAGGCAGAACATCACAGGCCCAAAGGCCACAGGGCCAAGTGTGAGACCATGAGCTAAAAGCATGAGTCAAAATTAATTTCTTCCTTTTAAGTGATTCTCTCAGGTATTTTGTTGCTGTAACGCAAAGCTGACTGATATTTTATTGTTGGACAAAGAAAACGTCAAAATAATGACTGTACTTCTTATGTAAACATCCTCTGTTATTTCCTGACCGGTATCCCTGAGACAAGGTCTCACTATGAACCCCTGGCCTGTTATTCACTCTACTAGGTTCAGACTCAGTCATTCTCCTGCCTCAGCTAGTATTTGTAGCTAGTATTTTTTTTTTTTTTTAAGAAAGAAAGCTGTGTATGATGACAGACATCTCTAATTTTAGCATTCAGGGAGCTGAAGCAGAAGGATTACCACTAGTTTAAGGCCAGCTTAGTCTACAGAGTGGCTTCCTGGACAGCCTGGGCTATCGAGTGAGCCTGTCTGCAAACAATAAAAACACTCAACAGCAACAAAAAAGGTAAAAGAAAAAACGGCTTTGATCGCTCACTACTCATGGCATATGTAGGATTAAGAGTCCTTTCTTATAGAAAGCCACGTAGCCTATAATGGATTTGTGGGGAATATTTGAGAATGTACAGTATATGGTGAACACTGTTTTTCCAAACTTGACTGTGGAGTTGAGGGCAGAGTTGGAGAGAGAATAAAATAAATGACGCATGTAGGGTCCCCAGTTTAAGAAAGCACTCACCTGGATGAACATACTCACACAACCTTGAGACCCAAGGGATGCTTAAAATATATTCACTTCCCTTCACCAGGCCTAGACCAGCACAATCCATTGCCATCCTTGAAAGTCACATCCCATAGTGATGCCTTGCTTGAAATAGTCAATCAGGGGTCATCATTTTGAGGAAGACAATCATTTCTTCAAGGTCTCATGTAATGCAGGCTGGGTTCAGTCTCACTGTGTGGCTGTGGATGACCTTCAACCTCTGACCCTCAAGCCTCTGCCTCCTAGTGCTGGCATTACAAGCAAGAGAAGAAGCATTTCTGAGTACTCTTTTTGCCATGTTACAGCAGTTCTGGGTCAAAGTTAGAATCATAGAGTCCCTCCCTGGACCCACCCCTGGGGTATGGCTTTCTATAAGGTCTGCCAAAGGGTAATGAATCTCAGGGTGCTGAGTAACCAGGCTGCCCCTTCAACTAGTGCAGGGATGGAAATCCAAACAATATGCAACTGAAGTCACTAGCTGCTCTGTGTCCCTTATAATTGAAAAGCACAAGGACTATGACAGCATCCATAGAGAGTTGCTAATGGCCAGGGCATGCCTGACACATGTTAAGTTGAATGAATAAATGAATGAATGAACAAGTGAGTGAATGAATGAAGATTCAGCACAATCTTCTGAATGAAGATCCAGGAGAAGACCTATAGGACTTCTCCTCCTGGAAGACCTACAGAGAGGAGTCAGAGAGAGGCCCTGACCTGTCCTGCAGATAGAGTCACTCCTCCCTGCTGGATGTGCCACGTGGCGCTTTGTTCATTGGTACTAAATCCTCATTAAGGTCCCTCCCAACGGTAAAGTCCTGTTTGAACTTAGAGCTAATGACTAAAGCTGGGTGGAGCAAAAAGCCCAAGGACAAACTGTTCCAGAAAGCATGTCCGGTCTGCTCTGCAAATGCACTTTCCTTCCCTCACCCATCTTCCTTCTTGACCACATGATGAGCACTTTGAGGGGCTAAGAAGGCAAATACAAAAGGCATTTGGGGGGTGAGGCAGGGGGATCTCCATGACTCCTCAATGCCTTCCTGAGTCCCTCATTTTTAATTTAATATATATATTTTTGAAGTTCAAGGTAAACACAGCCTAAATAAATCTAAATAAATACTGTAAAACATATGGCCTTTAGATATCAATTTGACATGATAACTGGCCCTTCCAGGTGACCTGCTTAAAAGCTACAAAATAAACAAAGCTTCATTTATTTGGCTGTTAATGTAACTCCACCCTGTTACAAGAAACTGGTATGAAAATAGTTGTATGTTATGGTCCAGTTCACAAAAGGATTTTAAAAAGCCAAAACAGGCATATTCCCAGTTAAGATGCTTGCTGTCTTCACTGGCTATCTGAATACTCCCTGGGCAGTCACTGGTTTTCTGAGAATTGGCATCAAGACTTTAATGATCCAGCTGTAAGAGGAGAGAATCTGCATCTCCTCGTGACTCCTGACTCTCTTGGGTGAGTGAAGGTCATGCAAGCACTGTCCCATAAAATTATCTTTGTCCTGCCCACGAATGTTTTAATTTCTTTCTCTACAGTGGTTTCACGTCACTAGATTAGACCCTTCTAGGGAGCAATATGCATTTTCTTTTACTAAAGAGACATTTCAAGAGGGATTTTCAGTGTTGGTGACATGGTCAGTAGTTTCAACATTATAGTGCCTGAATGAGGAGGAGCCACACAATGTACCAAGTCCTTTAGGGTCATGGGACCTCACCTGGAAACTACAGATCTGAGGTCCCGTGTGGGTGTTGATTCCACAGGAGGCTACTACATTGGGTTTGTATGGGTTTTCTAGGACTCTTTTGTCTGCAACATTCAGAAGTGGAAGGGAGGACTTAGGAGTTATTTTTTAGGGAGATCAAACACTCAGGAGTCTGGGGCAAGCACTGAACTTGACAAACACCAAGAAGGAAATATATTCTGCCGGTTGAGGATGTCATTGGTGTTACATGAGAGATACCCACCCACAGAGGGTTCTTCTGGCTCTCTCAAACCAGGACAAAGACTCTTCTGTGTTGAGTGAGGAGGTACACCGCCTGCTGGGGTTGGATTGCCTCGGCTAGAGAAGGAGACACGCAGTGTGGGGGTCTCATTGTGTGGGTGCCTTTGATGCCTGTGTTCTAGGGAATAGCCCCAAACCTCACCCTCCGAAGTTAGTCCTCCAATCCCATACCAATGACCATACCAATGAATATATATCTCTTGTATGATTTTTCCTGGGTGGATGTGAACAAATTTTTTTTCTTGTTTGTTTATTTGTTTTATTTTGTTTTGTGGTCCCAAACAGCGTACCAGGACATACCAAAGAAATGATTGCATCCAAATCTAGCTTAGAGAACCAATGAGGTGTTGGGGTTCCTTACAGGCACATGAGGAAAGAGTTACAGAGGCACGAGTGATCAAAAACAAGTGCATCACCACAAAGCTCATACTACCATGGGTAAAGACTCACAAAAGTTGCACACCCTGGAGCTCCCTGCCCAACTTGTAGGCGGCTCCTCCAAGAAAATCTCCCCTCCCCAATAATGTTTATTGCTTTTGCAGTCTTGGGGAGGGGGGGTGTTTTGAATCTGATCAGTTTCTCATCTTCTAGAGTCTCCTTCCGTCCTCCAGGAGGGAATGGTTCAGTTGGGAGAACACAGCAACTCCACACAATCCCCAGCTGGCTTCAGGGGAGAGTTAGGTCTGAATTGCTTCTTCGTGTGTGAAGAAAACCTGCCTCAGGCAATTGAGTGAACTTGGTTTCACTTCTCCCTTTCAGGTGGAAGTGCTTTTCCCCCATGAGCCTTCCTGAAGCACCAAAGGTTGTGAGGGGTCTGGATTTCCCACAGGCAAAGAAAACCGAGGAAGCTGTACTACCAAGATATTCTTCAGGGACAGTAGTTAAAAGCCCTAGCCACCAAGCCTAAGGACCTGTATTCAATCCTTAGGACACATATGGTGGAAGAAGAGAACCAACTGGCCAACTCGCAAAGTTGTCTTTTCCCTACATATTATGGCACACACACTCCCACAGCACACCATGCACACGACACACACACACACCACGACACACACACACACCACAACACACACACTCCCACAGCACACCATGCACTCCACAACACACACACACACACACACCACGACACACACACTCCCACAGCACACCATACACACCATGGACACCACACACACACATTCCCACAGCACACCATGGACACCACACACACACACACACACACACACACACACACACACACACACACACAAGAACAAGGAAACTGTGGAAATCAAGCCCTGGCTACCATAGAGTCCCCTCTTGAGTTGCTCATCCTACAATCCTATCAAATCACATCCGTCCTGTGTCTAACCCTAGAGCATCCCACCCCAGGGCCTGGCTCTTGCTGTCCCATCTATCTGGAAGATTCTTCTCCTGGCTTGTCTTGGTGGCTTGGCTCCTTTCTCTTCCTTGGACCATAACATAGACACCTCATTATCAGAAGGGCCTGGTGGTCTCCATACCTCTCATTTCTTTATGCTCCATCTCAGTTCCTTGCTCATTTCTCCCACTATGACCATTCCGTTCAGGGATGAACTGACTTTGTTCATTTCTTTATTCATTTGTCTGTCTCCCACAGGAAGACAGAGAGCATACTTGCATTTCCAGTGTAAGGCACAAGAAAGCAGTGGCTACCTCGTGAATGACTTCCTATCTCCAATTCTACTCTGAAGCTTTAGCCCCAAGGTGGGAGTACTTGGAGAAGGGTTTGGGGAGGTGAATTGGTGTAGGTAATGTCAAGAGGCAGGGCCATAGGAAGGATAAAAGCTGTGAAAGAGAAAACAAAGTTCTTCCTCACCAGAGAAGGGACTCATATAGAGTCAAGTGTTAACTTCACGAGGCTGTCAATAAAGTCTTTCCCTAGCATCTGGTAAGGGCCTAGGTTGAATACCCACCATAATGAAATGATAATTTAAAAAAGGAAACATAACTGCATTTTATGATAGGGATGCATGGTCCTGGATGACTCTCTTAAGCCTTCACTGGGTAGTGTTGCATAGTTTATTAGGCCATTGAGATACAGAGTTTAATTAAACACAAGCTAATCTTTTTTTTTTTTTTTTTTTTTTTTTTTTTTTTTTTTGCTAGTCTCATCATAAATCTCTATTACGCCAAACTACTGGAAGATACAGTCAGGCAAAGTCCACGTGCTCAGCTGGCTACCAAGTCAGACGTCTCAATTAACTATCTTATCTGTTAAATGGTTTCTGAGACTCATGTAGCTCAGACTGGCCTTGAACTCACCATGTAGTTAAGGTTGACCTTGAATTCCTGAGTGCTGGGATTGCTGACCTGTACCAGAAGAACCAGCCCTGGCCAAAGATTAGAATTATTCAGAAGTTTTAGCACTGTATAGATAGAAACTAATCAAAACACCCTGGTGGAGCGGCATAGACCTTTGTTAAGCAAATTTATAAAAGCTAATTCTTGCTAGGCATGGTGGCATATGCCTTTAATACCAGCTCTTGGGAGGCAGAGATAGGCAGATCACTGTGAGTTCAAGACCATCCTGGTCTACAAAATGAGTTCAGGACAGCCAAGGGTACACAGAGAACCCTGTCTGGGAAAAAAAAAAAAAAGCTAATTCTAAAATTTTTACACAATTTTTCTTATACTCTGAGAGATGACATTTTTAAAATAGACTAATAGTTTTGTGTTCAGTTTAGTTACACTTCTCAGAAACATTCATTTCTTTCTTTTTTTGTTTTTGTTTTTCTGTGTAGCCCCAGGTGTCCTGAAACTCATTCTGTAGACCAGCCTGGCCTCGAACTCACAAAGATCTGCCTGCCTCTGCCTCCCAAGTGCTGGGATAAAAGGCATGTTCCACCACCACATGGCATAGAAACATTAATTTCATACTTCTCAAAATCAGATATTTGTCTATTTTATATAGTTGAAAACTGAAACTGAATATTTCTTTATTTAAAAAAACCAAACTAAACTACTAGGGTATTATGGGGAACTTCATCATGTTGGGAAATGTCAATTTTATCTTTTTCTAGTGAAAAAGTTCAGGACTCCTAAATTGTTTCCTTGTGTTTGTCCTAAAGAGCCATTAATAAATTTGCATAAAGAATTATCCAATCTTAGAACCCAACTTCACCTTCAACGCATTTTGGTTGAGAAAATTTTGGTTACAATGCTAATATCTGAATTACATCTATGTCCCTATATATACAGATATGCTAAACACTTACCAACATTCTATTAATAAAAGTAAATAGTAGCAACAAATTTTAATTGGTTCATTATAGGCCAGGGACTATTTGAGTATTTTAATGAATAATTTAGCTGTATCCTTGCAGTGACCCTCTATGTGGGATACTCTTACTTTACAGATTAAACTGAGGCTTAAGAAATGGCTCGGCAGGAGAGATGGCTCAGTGGTTGAGAGCATTGGCTGTTCTTCCAAAGGACCTGGGTTCAAATCCCAGCACCACATGGCAGTTCACAGCTGTCTGTAATGGCCGGGTGTGGTGGCGCACACCTTTAATCCCAGCACTTGGGACGCAGAGGCAAGTGGATCTCTGTGAGTTCAAGGCCAACCTGGTCTACAAAGTGAGTCCAGGACAGTCAAAGATACACAGAGAAACCCTGTCTCAAAAAACCAAAAAAGAAAAATAAAAAAAAAGAAAGAAAAAAAGAAATTTCTACATGGCCAGTAAAGGTGCTTGCTGCCAAGTGTGAGAGCCTGAGTTCACTTCCTAGAATCATGTGATAGAGAAGAAAACTGACTCCTGCAAGTTGTTCTCACCCTATACTTGCATTGTGGTGTGGGACTGTGTGCTCCCACAAGCAACTAGCCATATGGACTTACACAAAATCAGTAAATAAATAAAAGAACTACTGCTCAAGAAAACTAATTTTGTTGCTAATGACCAAGAAAACAAGTATCTAAAAGAACCAACCATTTTCTGGGTAAAATGTTCATGATTGTATGTATATTAAAAAAAAAAAAAGTCATTTTAGTCATTCCTCATTGTCCTAAGGCAACAGCATGGACAGTACAGGTTCAGGTCATCATCCTTCCACATGCATTTGTTAACACCTAACTTAACTGTTGGAGCCGCGAGAGCACACCCATAAAATGTCATTTATAGTGTATGTTTGCTATCTATAAAATGTTCAGCAAATGGGTTTAATTAAATGGATGAATGAAAGTCCTGAAATTTTCCAGGACAGCCAAGGCTATACAGAGAAACACTGTCTTGAAAAAACAAAATGAAAAACAAACAAAAACAAAAAGCAAAGAAAAAAAAAATCCCTAAACTACTCTTATTTAAATATTTCCAACTAGTAAATAAAAGCAGTGATCCCAGCACTCAGGAGGTTCCCAAGTTTAAAGCCCAACTGAGTTACATAGTAAGTTCGATGCCAGTCTGGCATAGTGAGACCCTATCTCAAACAAAACAAAACAGGGCCTGGGGAAATGGCTCTGACAGTAACATTGCTTGCTTGCAAGTATAAGGATCTGAGTTCAAATCCCCAAAACTCATATCAACAGCTGGGTAGTACCAGATGGGTCTACATTCCCATCTGTTGTTGGGGAAGCAGAGACAGGGCAATCTTAGGGGTTTGCTGGTCACTCAGCCTAGTCAATCCATGAACTCCCAGTTGGGTGAGAAAGTCTGACTCAAATAGATAACAAGATGGAAAAATGGCAGTGGAGGACCTCCCGCTTCCATGTGTGCACATATGTACATGTACACTCACATATACAAACATATACACACATAACAAAATGAAACAAAAACCTTCTGACCACCTGCCTCCATATTTCTGTGAGAGGTAAAGTTGTAGGAAAGTAAACTTTTATCTTCATCTGGCTTTTAACAATTTCTAAAATTTCTTCCAAGCTTGGTGGTCTGACCCTAGATTCTTTCTGTTCACAGCTACCACCACATGGCCAGATACAGACAGTGAGGTAAACTGTATTCACCCTTCTGTGGATATGTTGATTAGTCTGTAAATGTATGGGACCAGTACCCGATAACAGAACAACGCTGCCTGAACTGCTAAGTCTCTTCTGGGGGTGGCGGAGCTGTGGCTTATTGGAAGGGAAAAGTGCAGTGACATCAGGATGCTAAATGTTAGCCTCTGAATGAGTGCTCACTGTAATTCCCAGCGCTCCCACAGTCTACTTCAACAGCAAGAGTCTTAGGGCGTTTGTCCTCCATCACATATCCTTTACCACCCTCTCCTCCCTACAGGGGTGCTAGTGAAGAGTTGAGGGGATTGGTACTTGAAGAGTTTTGTATGGACGGCTCCAGTGTCAGCTGCCCACTTCTCAGTAAATTCAAAGTACCACCCAGGAAGCTACAACAGCCCCACTGGGGCTGGAGAAGTGGCTTGGAGGTTAAGAGTGCATCTGCTCTTGTAGAGGACCAAGTTCAATTCCCATCACCCATTCTGGCAGGAGCCACCTGTAATTTACAGGTCACCTCTGTACCTCTGAGGGTACCTACGCTCACCTGCACATAACAATACATATATACACAATTAAAAATAATTTTTAAAAATCTAAAAAAAAATAAAGTACAACAATATTCTTAACCCTAGAACAGTGATTCTCAACCTGCAGGCTGTGACCCCTTTGGGGGTCACATATCAGATATCCTGCATATCAGATATTTACATTATGATTCATGACAGTAACAAAATTACAGTTATGAAGTAGCAATGAAATGATATTATGGTTGGGGGGGGTCACCACAACATAAGGAACAGTATTGAAGGGTAGCAGTATTAGGAATGTTGAGCACCCACTGCACTAAAACATCACTTTTCTATATATCTCATATGTCTCTAAACCATATTCCAGTCACTTCCAGTTCCTGATGGTTGATTTTATTTATTTAATTTCATTAAAATCTTTCCTCTGTTTTCCTGTCACTGAGGTCCTCTACATTAGTGAGGGTTCTCTAAAGAAACAAAGTTGATAGACTGAATCTATATGTTTTAAAGTAGATTCATTAGAATGGCTGTGGTCCAGCTAGTCTGACAACGGCTGTATCCTGACAGAAAGGCCAAGAATGTGGAAGTTTCTCAGTCCACGTGGCTTCATGTCTCTGTTGGTCTTCAGTTTACGTTAAATGCTGGAAAAGTAGGTTATGATACCATTGAAGGAATGCCTCAGCAGCAGACAGATGAACTTGCCAGCAAGAGTGAGGTCAAGCAGGCAAAAAGAAAAGATGGCAAACAAGAGGTGTGGCCCAGATCTAGTGGGGGTCTTCCCACCTCAGATGATCCAATCAAGAAAATTTCTCACAGGTGTGCCCACATGCTTGCGTTTCAGTTCATCTGAAGTTAACAACCGAGATTAGCCAATCGGATCAGCGGAGTACAGCTGGCCTCGTTCTACTGTGCAACCCATTGAAAATGAAGCACATTGCACAAGGCTCTTACTAGTTAAGTGTCATAGCTAAGAGGTAGCCTGTGTGTTTACTCTTCACCAGGTCCAATTCACAGTAAGAAGGCAAGGAGACCTGGAGAAGGGGAGAGAGAGGGAGAAAGAGAAGAGAGGGAGGGAGGGAGAATACTAACCCCAACCCCCAACCTAAGGAAGAATTTTAACATAGTACCCAGGTGTTTTGAATGCAGAATGGGATGGGAGATTCACCATCCTAAGAGGCAGGGGATGGGGTGAACAGTACTCTTGTTCTGAAAAGAAATACTGGTTGCTGGGCACTCAGAGACTCTCTTTGCCCTCCCCCACCTCTGCCTGAGCGTGTGTGTATATAAGTTTGTGTGCATGTGTGTATATAAGTTTGTATGCACGTGTATGGCTGTGTGTGGGTGAGTGTGTGTGTGTGTAAGTTTGTGTACATGTGTGTATATGTTTGTGTCCATGTGTATGGATGTGTGTGTAAGTTTGTGTGCATGTGTGTATATGTTTGTGTCCATGTGTATGGGTGTCTAACACCTCAGCACTTATCAGATTGCAATGCCAACTCTTCATTGTGGTTTTTTTTTTTTTTTTGCTCTGTTTTTCCCGGCCTTACTTTGTTACAGCATTAGTGTATCTTCCCAGGGGGAGAGACCACTGGAGGGAAGAGCCAGCATCATCTTTGAACAGCCCCGGCAGAGGTGGTGGTTCTTCAGCTGAATTCTACTTCTGTAAACCCTAATATTTGAAAAAACAAACTGACTGGCATGTTCTTTACAACATTGGTTTGTTATTTCTATTTTCTCCTTTAACTTTTAACATTTTAATTCTTGCAGCAGATGCCGTGCATGGATGCATATAATCAGATCATTTGGGAGGCCGAGTCAAGAGGATGGCAGATTCAAGGCCAACTTACTACATAATGAGACTCTTCCTCAAAAATAGATAGATAGACAGGTAGATAGAGATAGATGAAATAAATATTTAAATATAAAGTACAGTTCTCGTTTCTGTGTGATTGATGCTTCCTTCTGATCCCTGGCTGCAGGGGTGCTGCAAGCATTCCTTTTCATCCCTGGTAAGAGACCAATATCTGGGAGGTTACTGACACAGGGTTATAAGAGGCTTTTGTTCTTATTCAAATAACAAAAACATGGCAGGTAAACTTAAAACAATTGCTGTTTAAAAAGCATCAGATGCACAGAGATATCAAAATGAACCAAACAGAAGAAAGCAGCAAAGCTCTACCCAAGAGAGAGACACATGGTCGTGTTCGCCTTTGTTGACTGGAACAGGGAGAACTGTGATGACTGAGAACCATTCAAACTCAGCTGCCTGAGCGCTGAAGAGGACTACCGTGAATGGGCCCCTCTACCTTCCCTTCATCACAGAATCATCACAGGCTGCTAGGCATAGCTCCCCAAAGTCAGAAGGCAGAAAAGGACTTAGGAAACTCCTTGGAGCATTTGGGACCATCACAGAATCTGGAGAGTTTATAAAGGGGTTGGTGCTGAAGAGAGAGCTATAGAGAAGCAGAAAGCAAGGAGCAAAGGGCGAAGAGGATAAAAAGGCTATCAGTAGGGCTGTAAAGCAGGGCACGTTCTCCTATAGTTGTGAAACCTGCCAGCTTGGTTGTGAATTATGGCACATCTTAGCAATCTCCCCCAGAGCTCAGACCTCAGGCTCTGTTGAAGGCGAAGAACCAACCCTCCCATCAAGCCAGTTAAGAGCAAATGACAGTTTTTTTTATTCTTTTCCAGGGCCAAGAAATACTCTAGTGTGTATGTATGTGTACGTGTACATTCTTTTTTAATCCATTCACCTGTCTGAGGACACCCTGGGTAATTTCATATCTTGGTTATAGTGCATGGTGTTGTAATTGAGCCATAAAAAAATATAATCCTGTGATTTGCAGAAATGTGGATGGAGAACTTAATGCTAAGTGAAATAAGCCAGGCACTGGGAGATACGGTATGGCATGCTCTCACTTCTATGCGGAAACCAAAATGTTGATCTCAAGGAAGTACACGGACGAATAGTGGTCACCAGAAGCTCGACAAGGTGAGGGCCTGGGATGGGGCTCAGAGGGATGTTGGATGATGGCGAGTAAATACTGCTAGGGATAAGTCCCAGCGCTCTACAGCACAGCAGAGGGTCTAGCTTACAACAAGTTGTTATAGATTTTATGGAGAACTAAACAAGAAAAATTCACAGTCCCAACACAACAGAATGATAAAGATTCAAGAAGGCAGATATTTTAAGTACATAATTGGATCATTATACACTATATATGTATGTTAAGTTGAATTATCCCACTGTGTTCCATAAATCTGTAAAAAAAAATCATCGTGACTATTCAAACATTCAGAGAATTCATAAGTTTTCATTATCATTGTTATTACTGTATATGTGTGCCTGTGTCTGACAGAAAGAGATGGGATAGGGTGGAGGCGGGGCGTTTGTCACACCGGCAGGTCAAAAGACAACTTTCAGCATCCCTTTCAGCCGTGAGTTCTCCATGAAATTCAGTCTAGGAGGCATGCCGGAGAAGCCCTCTTACCCACTGGACCATCTCACCAGCCCTTTCTTTTCTTTCTTTCCTTTTCTTTTAAAGAAAGACTTGTGTAAGTGTGCAGTAAAGCAAGAAAATACATCTCACAGCTAAAGCAGAAATGAATAGAAGAGTTGGGGTGTGGCTTGGGCATAGGGTGCTTGCCCGGGACTTGTGGGAACCCTGGATTCTGTCCAAGCACCACAAAAACAAATGAATAAACAAACAGAATTCTAAACACACTCGTGCACCTGAATTAAAAACTTAAAAGACAGAAGCAGGCACAGAGGAATACACTAACATACAAAACACCCATGCTATAGAGATGTTAAAGGGAGGAGGCTGGCAGGATGGCTCAGTGAGGAAGCCATTAACTCCTAAGCCTGACAACCTGAGTTCATTCAGTTCCTAGCCCCACGGGATGGAAGGAGAAAACTGACTTCTCAAAGTTGTCCTCTGACTTCAAGTAAGTGGTGGCACCATACATCCACATGTACATAAGACAAATAAAAATGTAACCATGTTTTAAATAAAAGGAAGTAAAATGGCTGGGCGTGATGGCACAGGTCTTTAATCCCAGCACTTGGGAGGCAGAGGCAAGTGGATCTCTATGAGTTCAAGGCCAGCCTGGTCTACAAAGAGAGTCCAGAACAATCAGAACTGTTTCACAAAGAAATCCTGTCTTGAAAAACCTAAAATAAAAAGTAAAATGAAGTCATTTTCAGTCAAATAATCCCTAGTACAAGAGCAAACAAAACATAAAATACAAGCTTCATGCTACAAGAAAAGCTAGTATAACTTTTTCATACTAGACAGAAAGAAGACCCAGATCTGGAATAAATCCCAGAGGGCCAATAGATAGCAACCTTTTACAATATATCCAGATCTTTATTTCTATTTGAGTGTATATCACACAAATATTTAAAAATATTATTGAGGCTAGATGAGGTAGCACACACCTTTAATCCTAGTACTCAGGAGGCAGAGGCAGGTAGAGCTCTGTGAGCCAGCATGGTCTATGTAATGAATTCCAGGCCTGCCAGGGATTCATAGTGAGAGACTATCTGGATTAAAACAACAACAACAAAACAAAACAAAAACAACACAGTAAGGGGCTGGAAAGATTGTTCAGTGGTTAAGAAAAGTTGTTGCTCTCACAGAAGACCTGGGTTTGATTCTCAGTACCCACATGGTGGCTCACAGCCGTCTATAACTCCACTTCTGGGGGAATCCAACACCCTTTTCTGGACTCTATAGGCATCAGGAATGTACATGGTGCAGATATACATGCAGACAAAACACTCTTACACATGAAATAAATAAGTCTGAAATTGAAAAATTAAAGTGTGTGTGTGTGTGTGTGTGTGTGTGTGTGTGTGTGTACTGTTGACTAGTTAAAGCAAAATACACAATGTAGACTAAGATTTACAACATATGGAAACATTATTAAAAAAGTCAAAAGTCTGACAATAAGAGCACAAAAAGTAGAATGAGGTAAAGTAGACTCGAGCTGCTGTCAGGTTCTCCCATCTTTTGTATAATGGTAGTTTTTACCGTATTATCTGAAAGGGGACTGTGACCTTTGAACCCTGCACAACAGTAGGCTGAGGTATAGCTCAGCGAAAGCTCTTGTCTGGCATGTCCAAGGCCCTGGGTTCCATCCCTATTGCCATTTTTCAAACATGTACAATGTCACTCAAGTGCAGAGCAGTGGTTTCCAAAGTAGAGGCCGCAGGAGTATGCTGCCAACACAACACCGGATTGTTTACAAATGGAATGTGTTAGCTCTACCAGTGAACTACTCTAAGAAACTCTACAGGTGCGGGAAACTCTACAGGTGCGGTCCACGAATCTGTGTTTTTATGAGATCACCAAGGGCTTCTAATGCAGGTGCGGTTCACTGAGCAGATATGAAGAACCCATGCACACACAACAGCAATAACAATAGGAAATGAAATAAAATTGTAAATGCAGCATGCAAGACGAGGGCTTAGCGGCAGAGGGCTTGACTAGTATTAAGAGCCACAAAGATATAAGAACTGATAAGTGCACTTCACAAATATTTTAAATTCCAGTCATTAAAATATATCCTTTGGAGGCTGGAGAGATGGCTGTTCTTCCAGAGGACCCAAGTTTGGTTTCCAGCACCCAGGTCAGGTGTTCATAATTTATTGTAATTCCTGAACCAACAAGAGCTGACATTCTCTTCTAGCCTTTGAGGGCACTTGTATATACACAGGTATATACCTGCACGTATATGCACAGAAACATACCACATACACACAAATAAAAATAAATACTAAAAAGTATACACACTAGGCCAGGTGTTGCAGTGAATGTCTTTATTCACAGCACTGGGAAGGGAGAAGGGAGAGACAGGCGGATCGCTGTGAGTTTGAGCCCAGCCTGGTCTATATAGCAAGTTCTAGGTCAGTCAGGACTACATAGTGGGAAGCTGTCTAAATATATATGTATTTATTAATATCATGTTTCTGACAAAGGACTCATATTTAGAAGGCCTAAACTCAACAATAAAATGTCAACCTGCAGGATAGAAAGTCAGCACACAAGATTGAGCTGTATTCTTTTACTCTCATATTTTTTTGTATTTATTTGTGTATATTAGGGAACACATGAACATGCATGCCACACTTTCACATGAAATCCAGAGATAGTCTGCAGGAATCAGTTCTCTCCCTCAATCACACAGGTTCTTGGGATCAAACTTAGGCTCCAGGCTGGATGGCAAGTGCCTTTTCACACTGAGACACTGCACTGGCCCTGAATCATATATGGTGTTTTGTTTGTTTGTTGAGAGAGGGTCTCACTATGTAGCCTTGGCAGTCCTGGGGCTTGCTATGTAGTTCAGGCTGGCCTTGAACTCACAGGGATTTGTCTGCTTCCCCCAACTCCAAGTGCTGGAATTACAGGCTTGTGCCACCACACCCTGCTGAATTTTATTCTTATATATAATACTTTTAAAGGGAAATAATCCAGTAATTTAAACTGAGCAAAAGGTTTGGACAAATATTTCACAGAAGAAGACATATCTGAAGCCAATAAGCACTTGAAAGGTTGTTTGGCTTTGTTAGTTTCTGGGGAAATGTAAGCTAAAGTCTCAATATACTATCATTTCACTGTAGGGGTTAGATAAATTAGATTTAGGAAATATATAGGAGTTTCTGATACTGTCTCTTAATTCGGGGCCTAAAGAGCATTATCAGCATAAAGTCAGCAAAAACAGGAAAGACTCAATAGACTGAAAAACAAGGTTGAAGTCAGGAAAACAGGAAAGACTTAATGGACTCGAAGAAACAAAGTATCTGGTCTGACATTGTTTTCAGCTGCTAAGTGGGAGGAGCCCAAATTAAGCTGAAACAGAGTTCCTCCTATTTGAGGACAGT
>CAJQZJ010032121.1:1253217-1265318 GCA_907164525.1 Lophiomys imhausi
ACTGTCCTCAAATAGGAGGAACTCTGTTTCAGCTTAATTTGGGCTCCGCCCACTTAGCAGCTGAAAACAATGTCAGGCCAGATACTTTGTTTCTTCAAGTCTATTGAGTCTTTCCTGTTTTTGTTGACTTCATGCTGATAATGCTCTTCAGGCCCCGAATTAAGAGACAGTATCAGAAACTCCTATATATTTCCTAAATCTAATTTATCTAACTCCTACACAAGGTTTTTCTAAGTACTCCTGGAACTCAATATGTAAATCACCCACTGAGATCTTCCTGCCTCTGCCTTCCTAGGGTTGGGATTACTGGTGTGCAAGACCACACCCAATTATAATGACTACTTTTAGATTGCAGAGTAAAGTTCTCATATCTCAATGTAATGTGATTTTCTCAACATCCTGCCTCCCTACACAAAAGAAACCAACAAGGTTATTTCAGATATACCAATATGTCATTGTATAACTTCAAAATTAGAGAGTATATCTTATGAAGTCTAGCAAGCCTGGATTCTTAACCCCATCTAATCCCAGACCATATAACCTAGGGTAGTTACTTAATATCCATGAGCTTCAATTTCCCAAAGTGTATGCTATATAGCTTCAAGATCTGGTTCAGTGCCTTGCACAGAGTTCTCTCAATAAATACATGTGTTAAATGAATTGGGCTAACACTAATCAGCCTTGTAAGAAGGTGGTAGCAACATACACCAAGTTCTTAGCATATGGCCTGAAAACTAGCACACAGTGACGAAACAGGCGTCCATAAAAGGTCTACAAACGATTTTAAACATCTGGTCTTCTCAGCTCACTAGCCCTATCCCACCCTTAGGAGTACCTTTTTCCTTTCTTTTTTTTTTTTTTTTTTTTTTTTTTTTTTTTTTTTTTTTTTTTTTTTGGTTTTTTTGAGACAGGGTTTCTCTGTGTATCCTTGGCTGTCCTGGACTCACTTTGTAGACCAGGCTGGCCTCGAACTCACAAAGATCCGCCTGCCTCTGCCTCCCAAGTGCTGGGATTAAAGGCGTGCGCCACCACCGCCCGGCTTGCCTTTTTCCTTTCTTAATAAACTGTCTCTATTGTTTAAAATAGATGACAGTCAGAAGCAGTAATACTCTTCAGGATGGAAAGGAACAAATGAGAAAATATTGTCCAAATAGCTGTAAACTATACAAGGGGAAAACAACAGATTTCTTTTTTATATTACTTTATTGAGACAGGGTCTCATTAGCCCAAGCTATTTTTTTAAATAAAAAATATGACATATACCAGGCGTGGTGGCGCATGCCTTTTATCCCGGCACTCAGGAGGCAGAGGCAGGCAGAGCTCTGTGAGTTCGAGGCCAGCCTGGTCTACAAATCAAGTTCCAGGACAGACCCTACTGTTATACAGAGAAACCCTGTCTCAAAAGACCAAAATTATATGAATCTATATAATAACTTTTTATGATCCTCCAGACGTTATCTCCCCAGTGCTGGAACTAGAGGCAAATGGTGACACCACACCCAGTTTTATGTTCTGCTGAGGCCTTAGTACATGGCAAGTAGGCAAGCAAGCAACTAACTCTATCAACTGAGCTACAACAGCAGCCCCCAAACAACACATTATTTTACCTGTCTGCCTGCCTGCCTTCCTTCCTCAGATTTAAAAAAATAAGAAATCCAGACATAGCATGATGGGGATAATGTTGAAGTCTGAGAGTATATTTGGAACAAATAAAAGGTAGGAACTAGTTTACGTCTATAATCCCCAGCCAGAACTCAGGAAGCTGAAGCAGGAGTTTTTCTGAGGTCAAGGCCTACCTGAGGTATGTAGGGAGACTGTAAATAACTAAAAAAAAATTTTAAGTGAGCAATGCACACATATTTACAGACACAGAGCAAGTAAAGATGGAAATGTACTGATCATTCAAATAATTGTAAGAATGATATTTTCCTGAGCCAGGAACCATGCAGGCAGAATTGCAGAGATTCACTCCCTGGGGGAAGGGGCACACGAGAGGACATATGCTCCCTTCCTCTGTCAGAGCTTATTTCCTCGTGGAACTATAGTTTTGACGCAACCATGACAACGCTTCTCCCTTATTAGATTCGCAGGAAGGTCGTAGCCCTCCCCCACTCCTGATTGCAAGGACCGTACTGAAGATGAAGACTCCAGTCCTGCTGCCTACCTCCTGACAGGAAGGTGGGAGCATTCATTTACCTTCAGAGAGATTGATGATAACCTGCCAGCCTAAATACGTCTGCCTAGGGAGGAGGGATGGATCTCTAAGCCCCAAAGTGAGGTCAGCCAGTGAACAGTTAGAAAAGCAATCATTTCGCACACTTGCTAATGGGGTTGACGCTTGTGCAACATAAACAGGAAGTAGGAGCTTGAACGACCTGAAGGAAATGCACTCTCCCAGTTTGGTCAAAACGGGACTCCCAGTTCTGCAGGTCCTCAGAAAACTGCTAGTTAAGACTGACCCCCAAAACTGCACCCCCTCCCAGAAGTGACCCCATTTCTCCCCAATTCCCCAGCCAGGTCAGTCGGCAGCAGGGTGACTGACCCCAGCACAGTGGGAAAGGTTAACAGTCATCTCTCAACTCCCCGAACATGCAGGGCAAGGGAGCGCAGAGGTCAGTGAAATCCCCAGCCAGGCCTTATTTTAGTCATGAATTTCCACTGGCCCCTTGCTGTGTGTCAGCGCTGCTCACAGTGCCGGAGGTTCTGCGTTTCAGATGCTTTCCCAGCTCCGGGCTGTTAGAAGGTCAAAGAGACCAGACTTTTCCAAGGCAGGTCGGCGGGGGGGCCCCGGCGGTCTCAGCGAAATTGCGGAGCTCTGGGGCCCCTGGAGCTGCGCTTTGCGCCCCACGCGCGGGCCTGTGGGTTAAGCTCTATCACTTAAACATCTTGTTTAGTATGAAATTAAAACCTCATCTTTTATTCTCTGCCAGTGGCCCCTACAGACTTTATGCTGAAGCTGTCTTCAGATTGGCCTCGTTGGCTCCTTCCCAAGGTCCCTGTAAAGTCAAGGTCAAAAATCTGTGTTTGATAACCCCACTGTCTCCTGCCACGAGCACCACGCCTAACCCTGGGTAAGGGGCTCAAAGAATATGGGCTACATAAATGTGGAGATGTCACCGTGACAGGCGAAGAGGTTTGTTTTGTTTTGCTTTGCTTCATTCTCTTTTCTCTTCTCCTGCCCTGGAATAAACTGCAAACAGCGCCACCCAAGTTCCTAGTTAGCAGCGGGATCCCATGCAGGCTGGCAGCCGGGGGGTGCTCGGGGGTCACGGCTTGGGAGCAGAGAGGCTTGCAGTGAACGGAGCTACAGCCCGCGTCCGGGCCACGTGAAGCGTCACGTCCCGCGCTGCTGCAGGGCAGGCGCCGCCGCCGCGGTTGTGTAACGCCGCAGCCGGAGGGGAGGCGACCCGGACGCCTCTGCTCCGGAGGGGGCAGAGGAGGGAGGGAACGCCGGGCACTGTGCCCGGTATCTTTCTGTGCTCGACTAGCCAGGGTGGGTGGGGGCAGTGAGGCACCCTGGAGGGCGGGAGGAGATGGGTGCGCGCCAGTCGAGTGCCAGGCCACCCGCAGGCTGCGCCCCGGAGCCGGGCTCCCGGGAGAGTGAGGGGCCCGCGCGGCTCACACGGTCCACGGTCAGGTGCGCGCGGCGTGCTCGGCGGCGGCCTCGGCTGCCCCAGCGCCTGGCCGCCTGCCCGCTTCCCATGGGGTGACATCCGCCCCGCCCTCGGTCCCTCCCCAAGGCGGGCAATTCCTGGACACTGAGGCTGAGCGCTGGGGGGCTGGGAAGCCGGGACGGAAAGAAACCCCAGCCTCTGGGGAAGGCCAAGGGGGGCCGACGACTCCCTCCGCTGCGCACCGGTTCCTAGGAGCGGGCCAGGCGGGGGAGGAGGAAGAGGGCTGGGCTGGAGCGACCGAGGGGATATTCCTCTCTCGGCTTGAGTCAGACGCGGGCGGATCCGTCCTCCCCCGTTCCCTCCCAGGAGACGGGAACTTACTTCATTTCCCTGGGGCAGGTTCGCCCACGTTACCAACCCCCCCCCCCAACTCCCCGGTTCCTTCCAGCTTCCGTGCCCCCCACCCAGCTGGGCAGGACTCGGGCTGCGCTGCCACCCCCCTCTTTCGGGGAAAGGAGGCCGCAGCCGCAGACACCTGGGGCCCAAGGTTGGGGGGGGGGGACTTCGCAGCCGCCAGAGCGTTGTCCAACACGTGAGACTCATGTGATGAAGCCCGGGGAGGGCGGGCAGGTCGCTCTTTCCCTCTCCGGCAGCGGCCAGACGTGCTTGAAGTCACAGGGTAGAACACGTAGCTTCTACCCACCCACTCGCTCCCATTTAACCCAGCCCGCAGCCTCTTCTTACTCCTCGGCTCGTTCCCTCCAGCAACACCACCCCCCCCCCGCTCCGCCCTAAGCAACCCCCCTTCCTCCCGCCTCCCCGCCCGCCCCGCTTCTCATTCACTTGGCTCGCACGGCGCAGACAGCGCAGCGAGCATACACCGCCAGTCTGTGCGCAGAGCGGGAGCCAGAAGCCGCGGGGACACCCGGCCATGCACGCCCCCAACTGAAGCAACGCCTCAAAGCCGCAGCTTCTGGCAGCCCAGAGCATTGCAAGGAAGCTCAGGCTAGCTCAGAGGAACATACCTCTTGAGATCCTTGGATCCTCCCTTCCAGAGCAGTCCTCACACGCTCTGCTAAGTGCAGACAGGAGCGCACAGTGGCCCCATCTCGCCGCATCATGGAGCGGATTCCCAGCGCGCAGCCACCTCCTACCTGCCTGCCCAAAGCGCCAGGACTGGAGCACGGAGACCTGTCAGGGTAAGTGCGCACTGTGACCCCTTTAAGTCTCCGCTCCTAGCTCTGTGTTCCTCCCCCCTCTCGACTTGAAGCACCTCTAGGAGCATTGGGGGGATTCTTGCTTGCATAGGTAGGGCGCCTGCAGCCAGCGCGCACTCGGGAGTCACGGCTCTTTCTGGCCCCTTTCCCTGCAGGATGGATTTTGCCCACATGTACCAAGTGTACAAGTCCAGGCGGGGGATAAAGCGGAGCGAGGACAGCAAGGTAGGTGAATCCCTGGGGACCCTGTTCCCTAGCCCCTCGACTGCGCCGGGTTTCTAAGAAAAGTTTGCTTGTTTGGAGCTTGGCTGGGGGATTCGAGATGTGGTGAGCTCATTGTCACAAGTGAGTGACTTGGGAAAGAAGAGGTTTAGAAGGTGATTCTGGGTGCGTCTCTGGGCCCTCGCAAGTTTTTTCCCTGCTGCCGGGCGGGGAGGAAGGGAGGCTTCATGTTCCCTTCCCCAGGCACCCATCGCTTCCATGTACTCCTTGCAGGAAACTTACAAATTGCCGCACCGGTTGATTGAGAAAAAGAGACGTGACCGGATTAACGAGTGCATTGCCCAGCTGAAGGATCTCCTACCCGAACATCTCAAACTTACAGTAAGTGAGAAGCTGGCTGCGCTCCAACCCAGCTCTTCTGCCCAGAGGGCGGGGGGGGGTCACTCGCCGCCTGCAGGCGTCATGAGAAACTGCAGGCTAGACGGGCGGATCAAAGTTCCTAGTAGTTGTGGGTTGGAGGGAACCTGTCCCCAGACTCAGGACTTTCAGGCAGAGGCAGAACCAGAACTATGTGGGGCCTCTTTGAGTTGGTTCCAGAGCGATTTAACAAGCTGGTGAGTGTGCTGGTTCCACTCGCACAGCTTCCTTTTGGTGATTTATCACCGCCTTGTAGTTTTCCTGACTTGAAACAAACCGCAAAAAAAAAAAGAAGCCCTTTTCCTTATCCACTTTCCTACGTTAATGTATGCTTCCTCCCTCCCCTCATCGTATCCTTAATGGTAACAAATAGCTTTCTAGCTTTTCCTTTGGGAAAAGTATTTTGGAAAGGAGGACAAAAAGCCTGCATGACTGGAAGTTCTGAAAGGGTGTCAGGGGAAGAAAAAAAAAGACACTGGGAAAGCCTCTTGGTTGCCAGACACAGTAGATGTCCCTCCCTGAGTTGAAACCACAGCAGAGAAATGTTATCTCCAGAGTTAAGGTCAGAGCAGCTGCTGGAGAAACATATCTGTCAGCTCACTCCTCAGACTAACAGCTACCAAAATGCATCCAAAGATAGATGATACACGTTTGTTTTTCCAAGCTTTCGATCATCTATATGTATATGTTAAAACACCTGCAAACTTTAATTTAGTAAAACAGGAAAGGCTCTTCCCGCCTTTGTTGTTTACACCCAATTCTCATCTCAAATAAGTGTCAGCAGGGACTTCGCTGACCTCACGGGTAGTGACAGAAACCTTTTTTTTTTTTTTCCTTAAGACTCTGGGTCACTTGGAGAAAGCAGTGGTTCTGGAGCTTACGTTGAAGCACGTGAAAGCATTGACAAACCTAATTGACCAACAGCAGCAAAAGATCATTGCCCTGCAGAACGGTTTACAAGCTGGTGAGTGGCTGCGCCTGATTAGCGTCTCCTAAGAGCTCAGCACAAATAGAGCCCTGGGTTTGCTGTGGCTTCTGACCTTCTCTCACCAGACTTTTGCCCATTCATTGAGGGGAGAATGATGCTTTTGCATTCTTTCCCAAAAGGTCATACTTTCCATTCGGAATGTGCCTCAGTGCCCCTGGAATGAGTACATATTGGTCCAGTGGTGAATGTTCCTGTGACATTTTAGCCTGAGAGTGTCTAGGTTCTGGGAGACTTCCCCATTCCCCTTTAAAATGCCACAGCACCTATAACTTGCCTTGTGGGTGTTTCACAGTTGGTCTTCTGAGCCTTCATTCATGTGTGAACAGAACACAGGTCTGCCCCCAGTGTTTTTCCTGTTTCTTTGCTTCCTTGTCTCTGGATGTGGGATACAGTCTTGGCAGGATGACAGCAGGTTGGTCCCCCCCCCCCTTTCCTGCATTTCATTGTGGTTCCCTGAATAGCCACTAGGTATCTTGGCAAATTGCACAATCTTATCGAAACCACTGGTTTCATCATTCATCTCTCCTGAGTTTCAGAGAATCAGAGGCGCCTTCTAACCTCCTTATACAGTACAGACCAAGGGAAATCCTAACACGCACCCCCTCAGGCACTCTTCTGTCCTGTCCAAAGCCAATAGAATCACAAAAACAAAGCCAGTGTGTCTGCCAGTTTTCTTTCTAAAAATAGAAAGTTGATCAAGACTGATCTCTAGGGGAGTCAGGGATACAGTATATGGAAAAGACTTACAAATAAAGAAGCTAGTTAAAGTTCACAGGGGAATGCAACTATTCAAAGGGTTAGGTTTTTCTATATATGGGAGTTGTTGGTTTTAGTTTTGTGGGTTTTTATTTTTGTAATTGTTCTCATCTTTGGCTTTCCTAAAACTCAGATGCAAATCTGCAAGCCTCAACCTCCCAGGTGGTGGGATTACAGGTGTGAGCTACAACTTTTATGGGTATGGTAGTGCATGCCTGTAGTCCCATACTTGAGAGGCAGAGACAGAACCCCTTAAATTCAAAGTCACTCTGTTTTGCATAGGGAATTCCAAGCCATCTGAGACCAAATAGGGAGACCCTGTCTTTAGAAAAAGAGGGGGAGAGACAATTTTTACTTCGATGGTATTGTTTCTGTATCATTTCATTTATGAATGCCTGGCCTTCTGCTTTCATGAAGAGACTGTTGCTATAGTAATTGACTATGGATGGGTGTGGTAGCTCAGACCTGTAGTCCCAGCACTCTGAAAGTTGAGAATGGCTCACTATGAGTTCAAGGGCAGCCTGGGTTGCAGAGTAAATTCAACATCCATCTAAGCTAGAATGAGACTGCTTCATTTTTTTTTTTAAAGTGTGACTGTTGAACTAATAAATACACTAGCATGTTCATTTTTGTGTCACAAGAAAAACTGCAGATATTACCTCAAACTCAACAAGAGTAGAAGTAATTTGGTCTAAAATTTCTCTGGGATAGTATACAAACATTAAAAATCCTATTTGGGGATATTGGAGTGAATGGAGCTTAACGATGCCCCATTGTACTTGTATCAAAGCCCAAGCATTTAAAAAACAGGATCTGTCTCTAAGTAGTAGGAATGACGTTTCTTAATGGTAGAAATGTTTATTTCATTCTTTTATACCTTTAAGCATAATTCTCTAGGCATATTACTTTTAGAATTGGAAATGCAAATTGACTGATGATTTTAAAAAGGAAGAAAGGAAGAAAGAAAGCCAGCCCCTGATGTACTTACCATCCAGCCTTGTAAAAATCTTTCTTTCTGGGTCTTTTCCTCCAGGTGAGCTGTCGGGAAGAACTATCGAGGCAGGACAGGAAATGTTTTGTTCGGGTTTCCAGACATGTGCCCGTGAGGTGCTTCAGTACCTGGCCAAGCATGAAAACTCTCGGGACCTGAAGTCTTCCCAACTTGTCACTCATCTCCACCGTGTGGTCTCCGAGCTGCTCCAGGGTGGCACTTCCAGGAAACCTTTGGACTCGGCTCCCAAAGCCATGGACTTAAAAGAGAAGCCCAGCTTCCTAGTCAAGGGATCAGAAGGCCCTGGGAAAAACTGCGTGCCAGTCATCCAAAGGACTTTCGCCCCTTCAGGCGGGGAGCAGAGTGGCAGTGACACGGACACAGATAGTGGCTATGGAGGAGAATTGGAGAAGGGTGACTTGCGCAGTGACCAGCCATACTTCAAAAGTGATCACGGACGCGGGTTCACCGTGGGAGAACGTGTCAGCACAATTAAGCAAGAATCTGAAGAGCCCCCCACCAAAAAGAGCCGAATGCAACTCTCTGATGAGGAAGGCCGTTTCACTGGCGGTGATCTGATCGGTTCACCCTTTCTCGGGCCACACCCACATCAGCCTCCCTTTTGCCTTCCCTTCTATCTCATCCCACCGTCAGCAACTGCCTACCTGCCTATGCTGGAGAAATGCTGGTACCCCACCTCTGTGCCTGTGTTATACCCAGGCCTCAACACCTCCGCAGCAGCCCTCTCCAGCTTCATGAACCCAGACAAGATCCCGACTCCCTTGCTCCTGCCCCAGAGACTCCCTTCGCCCTTAGCACCTACGTCCCTCGACTCTTCGGCCTTGCTCCAGGCTCTGAAGCAGATCCCTCCTTTAAACTTAGAAGCCAAAGACTAAACTCTTGAGGGGATCTCCTGCTGCTTCGCTTTTCTTCCTCTCTAAGTCCAAAACCACAAAGGTTTCTGTGAGTGCAGAGATATCGATCCACCATGCAGACTCACAGAGAAGACTCAGAATGTGTGCGTGAGTGAGTGTTTGTGTGTGCGCACTTGTGTGTGTGTTTGTATGTGTAGGACATTAAGTTCCTTCTGACACAGGGAAAACACGAAAAGGATGGCCCGATATCAGATGACTGTAGCAGATCTCTGGGCTTTCCCGTACCTAGAGAAGAGCTCCCCCCCCCCCACTTTGATACAAATCAGTTGGATTTTCATATACTTCAAAGGCTTGATCTGAGTCACTCTCCAGTTTGGGAGATGGGTCTGTCTGTGGCTTTGAGAAAAGGTACTTTCAAAAGAAAGCTTTCCAGAGCACAGCTCACAGCCAGCTGTTAGGACCCCACCCTTCTCCCTTTATTGTGAGGTGACTCACAGCAGGCTGACAGAGTGGTCAGACTGAGCTTTCTGCTAAGGTGGTGAGGTAGCTGACACTGGCACGTCAAGGTAGTGGTTTGGGCAGATTTCCGCAGGTCTCCTCCCCCACCCCTGCCTCCGATGAATAAAGACAATGGGTACAGTTCCCTAACTCAGGCTTTTGTGGTGATTAGCTTACTAAGGAACCGAAAACAACCCCCTTTGTAGGAGCTGAACTGCTAGGGAACCAAGGTGGAACAAACGGGGTCCCCAGGCCTGTGGCTCCTGTTTCTAGGTCTCACTTCTATGGCATGCTGTCCAGGGAACCAAAGGATGGTCTCAGAGATGGCAGATGCCCCAAGCTTCCCAAAGTGCACACAGCTGAGTAATCAATTGCTACAGTTATTGCACAGCTAGACTCGGATTGCAAGTCTGTCCTAAAGCTTTGAACCAAGCTTAGCTTCTCAAAGGCCTAGCAGAGCTTTGGCACGCCAAGATCCTATCTGTAGGCTAATTCCTCTTGCCCGGCAGCATATGGAGTGTCCTTATTGCTAAAAAGGATTCTGTCTCCTTTAAGGAAGTTTTATTTTTGATCCAGAGTCCTTGTTTCTTGACTTGCTCAGCCAGCCCTGCACCAGCTTTTTGAAATGCACTATGCTTGTGTTTTAACTTCTTTTCCCATTTTTATTTGGGCATAAAAGTTGTTGCCTTTATTTGTAAAGCTGTTATAAATATATATTATATAAATATATGACAAAGGAAAACGTTTCAGATATCTATTTGTATAATTACTTGATCAACACAGTGAGAGAAATGAATGTATTCCTGTTTTTGAAGAGAAGAATAATTCTTTTTCTCTAGGGAGAGGAGAGGTTACAGTGTTTATATTTTGGAACCTTCCTGAAGGTGTGAAATTGTAAATATTTTTATCTAAGTAAATGTTAAGTAGTTGTTTTAAAAATACTTAATAAAATAATCTTTTTTCCTGTGGAAGAGAAATGGTCTCCTTGTTTTTAAAAATTACTAATGTCATGGTACTAGCTCACTCCTCTTACCTGAACTCAGTAATCTTAACCTAGTTAATCTTAGTATAATTGCTTTCAGCTTGTCATGTGCCTGCCATTAAAACATGATACCCAGTAAGTAAATGCTGGACTATTTTTCTTTGTTTATTTACAGACAAGGTCAATCACAAGTAGTAGCCCAGGCTGGCACCAAATGTGCTCTGTAGTTAAGACTGGCCTTGAATGGGTTTTCCTGCCTCCACCTTCTAAAATGGTGGGATTACAGCTAGGCTTCCTGGAACAGTAGAGGCATGCCCCACCATGCCTGGATTTATGCAGTGCTGGGGATCCAACCCTGGGCCCTATACATCTTAAGCAAGCACTCTACCAACTGAGCCACGTCCTCAGTATTATCTATTAATGAGCTCTAGTCGGGGGTCTGCACTCACTCTGCCTGTTTCCAGAGTTACCTCAGCAACTGCTTACCCCTATGTTGCTTCAGAATTTGATGGGGAAATGCATAGTATGAGCTCATGGACTGCAGAGTCTGTGGAGGCTCCTGTAGGGCTATGCACATTGAGGAAAGATTTAATGGATTATTAAGCAATAATAATTGAGGTTGGAGACAGCACCTGTTTGCCAATGCTGGCCAACACTTTGAAATCTAACACGTTCTAATGGATTGGCCATATCCTGCATAGATGCTGTTGAAGGCAACAGTCCATGACTTTTTTTTTTAACCGTCTTCCAACTTCCTCTCTTTGGGTGTGTGCAGGAACAAATATTACTGCTCTTATTTTAATAATAATTAATAATAATAATAACAATGTAGGAATGACCGAGTTGAGTGTTTTTGCTCTCTTCCCATCATCTTGCTTTGTCCTGAAGTTTCCTAATGGACATGATCCAGGACCCAGAATCATTTAGGATTCCCTTACAGGGAAGTCAACTCCAGGAAATTATCAGCACCACTTGCAGGTGAGGGACTTCTAAATGTCACCTTCTCTGACTCCTGGGGTCTGTCCCCAAGCCACACAGTGCTGGGGCAGGAGCCTGGACTCTTCTAGAGCCTGGGATACTATCATGCCTGTTCATGACTAGACACTTAAGGATTCTGAGAGTCTCACACTATCCGGTAGCACAGATGGCGAGGTCCGTAAGTCCTGCCTTAGGTCCCCCTGCTCTTGCGTCCCTCCTGCCTGCTAAACCCACCAGGCAACTCTCTCCCAAGCGGTGACTCAAGGAGTAGCTGTGGACAGCAGGAAGTGGCTCAAGCACCCTGAACTAAGAATAGATTTGAGGGTTCCACAGGCAGACAACCCAGAATGTCCCTTCTAGAGTCTGCCACGTGAAGCCCCTCCCCAGAGGCGCAGCTGCCTGTCTGTTTTTCTGCCTCTAGAGCATCCTGAACTTTTCTAAGCCAGGTTTCAGGAGAAGATCCAAGGGTGTTCAGGAAGGTGTGTGAGGTGGCTCTCAGCCTTCAGCCTAGTTGGGGATAAAGAAGGTCTCTGTTTAAAAGGGTGTGTGTGTGTGTGTGTGTG
>CAJQZJ010032121.1:1270368-1288402 GCA_907164525.1 Lophiomys imhausi
AGGAGGAGGAGGAGGAGGAGGAGGAGGAGGAGGAGGAGGAGGAGGAGAAGGGAGGGAAGAAGAAAAGAAAGAACAAAGGAACAAGCAGGCGTAATTGGTAGAGAACTTGCCCAGTATGCACAAGACCCTGAGTTCTATCCGCATACACAAAACCTGGGAATGGTGGCATATCCCTAAGATCCCAGCACCAGAGGTAGGGAGGTAGAGCTAGAAGTTGGAGGTTTTCCTCTGACACACTGCAAGTTTGAGGTCACCCTGAGCAACATGAGACATGTCTCAGAAAGAGAGGAAGAGGTTTTAAGTACATCTCATATTTTATATCTTTTCTAGTAAGTGGACAGAAATAACAAAAATAGAAGCAAGCTGATTTAAAAGGTGCAAAGGGCATGAATAGAATTCCTCTAAAGGAGACACACAAGTGGCCAACAAGCACACGAAAGGATGCTCAACCTCATTAGTCATCAGAGAACTGCAACTCAAAACCACCAGGATGCATCACTTCACACCCACGAGGACAGCTATGACAATAACAATCATTTTTTAAAAACCAGAAAATAACAAGTGTTGTCGAGGATGTGGAGAGACAAGGGGAGGTGGCTATAGAGAATGTAAAATGGTGTAGCTGATAGAGGAAAGCAGATTGATCAAAAAGATACAGAATTATCTCATTAGACACAGTTCTTTTCCTAGGTGTGGAGCCCTAAAGAAATGAAAGCAGGCGCCCAAATAAAGAGATGGGCTCAAACGTTCACAACAACATGTTTGTAAGATCAGTGTGAACAATCCAAGAGTCTATATGCAGATGAAGGTGTATGTACACTAGAGTGTGCACATGCAGTAGAATAGTGGTAGATCATTGAAAGTTATGAAGGTGGGTGGGTATCGAGATGGCTCTGCAGGTAAGAGCTCTTGCTACCAAGCCTGATGACCTAAGTTTGATCCTGGGACCAAAATAGTAGAAGGACAGAAATCACCCATTCTTGTTGTCCTCTGACCTCCACATACAAATAAATAAATAAATAAATTTAGTAATTAAAAAAAAAGTAAAGTAGGAGTATAAGCAATGACAGAGATGAATGCCATAAACACTATGCTAAGTGAAAGAAAGCAAACATAAAAGGTCACATATTAGGTAAAATCTTTTATATGAAATATATAGATTAGATAAAACCATAGTGACAGAATACAGGTTGGTAGTTGCCAGGGCCTGGGGAAAATCTCTTCTAGGGTGTGGGGATATTGCTCATGCTCGGTTGGTAGAGTGATTGCTTACTTAGCACATTCAGAGACCTGGATTTGACCTCCAGAACTACATAAAATCAAGTGTGGTAGTGTATACCTGTATTACCAGTGTGTAATCCCAGCACTTCAGAGGCAAAGGCAAGAGGACAAAAAGCTCAAAGGTTATCCTGACTCCCTAGTGAATTTGAGGATAGATAGATAAATAGAAAGGGTATAAAGTGGAAGAGCAGCAAGGGCCCTGAGTTGATTATCATCATAAGAAAAGAAAACAGATGAGCCCTCTGATTATTAATTTCATAGCTTCAAAATTCAATTCAGTTTCATCCATAATAGGTATACCCTACATCTGTTTTCCCCTCTGTATTACTTTGAAGTAAATTTGAACATTATATAGTTCCATTTGTAAATATTTCAGGGTTTATTTTTGTAGGGAAAGGAATGTTTACCTGGAGGCCAGACCCAGCTTGCCTCCAGCTTCCTTCCAATTTGCCTACCCGGCATTCCACCATTGACTAATCACAACCCCTAGTACAGTTCTCTAAAAGATAATATTCTTTAAAAAAAAAAAGTTGGATAGTGCTGGCATATGCTTTTAACCCCCCACTCAGGAGGTAGGGGCAGGGAGATCTCTAAGTTCCAGGTCAGCCTGGTCTACAGAGTGAGTTCCAGGACAGTCAGAGCTACACAGATAAACTCTGTTTCAAAAAACCAAACCAAAACAAACAATATAAATACACAAACAAAAAGCCCTACCACACTGCTATACATTAAATTTTTAACATCCTGGAAGGTAATTTCTTTTACGAATTTGCTGAATAGAGTATGAATGGTTTCAAAATTTTTAATTTGATGTGTAGGTGTTTGCCTCTGTGTGTGTGTGTGTGTGTGTGTGTGTGTGTGTGTGTGTGTGCTCTTGTGTGCGCCACATGCATGCAGTGCCTGTAGAGCCCAGAAGAGAGCATCAGGTTCCCTAGAACTGGAGTTACAGAAAGTTGTGATCCAAGATGTAGGTGCTGGAAATTGAACCTGAGTCCTGTGCAAGAACAGCCAGTTCTCTTAACCTCTGATCCAGATCTCCAGCCCCTTGGTTTCTAATTTTAAAACATTAAAAAAAAAAAAAAGAGTCCACCTGTTTCTATAATCCTGTCTTCTACTTTCAGCAGACTCACCCATAAGTAGATGGGTAGAAACAGTTTCAAGTTCTTTTAAAGTTTAATTATACGAAATTATACAAATATAAATGCAGATGATCATGTCTCCTTTTCTTTCCACATAAAAATAGCATGCTATTCACACTGTTCCATACTTCTTATTTAACTTAATATCCACATGGGAACCTATCATGTGAGTACATAGATATTCAATTCTCTCTTACAAATGCATAATAATTAATTGTACAGATGTACGGTCATTTGTTTGACTAATTACAAACTTGTTAGGAGTTTGTAGGTTTTCTTTCTCTCTCTGCCTCTTCCTTCTTTCTCTTTTCTCTCTCCTTATCTCTCTTTTTCTGTCTCTTTCTCTCTGTCTCTCTCTCTCTGCCTCTCTGCCTCTCCTTTCTTTCTCCTTTCTCTTTTTCTGTCTCTGTCTGTCTCTCTCTCCTCTCTCTGACTTTGTCTGCCCCTCCCTTCTTTCTCCTTCTTTCTGTCTCTATCTCTCTCCCTCTACCTCTTTTTGTTTCTCTCCCACTCACTGGCTCTGTGTGTGTGTGTGTGTGTTGCTGCTGATTTTTCTTTTCTTTTACTTTTTATTTTGTTTGTTTATTTCTTTTTCTTTTCTCTTCTTTTTTTTTTTTTGAGATAGAGTCTGGTGTAGCCTAGTCTGGTCTCCAATTCACTTTGAAACTAGGGATGACTTTGAACTCTGACCTTCCTCTCTCAAGTATTAACTAGGGTTGCAGTCAGTATGCCTGACTTTTTCTTTTTTTAAAATAAGGTCTCACTACCAACAGGCTGAATTTGTGATCTTCCTGCCTCCATTTCCTGAGTATAGCATCACCATAGCAAAAGGTTATTTTTGATGTCTTGTCATTACCAGAAGAGCTGCAATGAGTAATTGCATACAGGTGTCAGTTTGTAGGTATATAACAATATTTAGGAGTAAACTCCCAGGTGAGATAACTTAGAAGGATATATGTGCATCTGGTCTCTCTCTCTCTCTCACACACACACACACACACACACCTGCACAAAACACAAGCATCCCAGCACTTAGGAGGCTGAGGAAGGAGGATTCTGATGTTGAGGGAAGACTGAGGCTACATAGTAAGATCCTGTGTGAGACTCTAAAACATTATAAAAATACTTCTGTCTCTATCTATCTATCTATCTATCTATCTATCTATCTATCTATCTATGTATCTATCTATCACCTATCTATATCTATCATCTATCTCATCCTTCTTTCTCTGTGTGCACATTCATGTGTGTTAGTACCGGTGTATGTGTGCTACCATGTGGAGGTCAGAGGACATCCTTGGGTGTTTATCCTTGCCCTCTGCTTCATTTGATACAGGTTGTCTGTTGCTTGCTGATGCATATATCAGGCTAGTTGTCCCTCAAGCTTCCAGGAATTCTCTTGTCTATATCTCCTCATCGTACACTAGAAGTCCTGGCCTAAGCCCGGCGTGGTGGCGCACGCCTTTAATCCCAGCACTTGGGAGGCAGAGGCAGGCTGATCACTGTGAGGTCAAGGCCAGCCTGGTCTACAAAGCAAGTCCAGGACAGCCAGACCTGTTACACAGAGAGACCCTGTCTCGAAAAAACAACAACAACAAAAAAAAAAAGAAGAAGTCCTGGCCTTACAGATGTGCAGTATCTCATCCAGTTTCACATGGGTCCTGGAAATTCAAACTCAGGTCTTCATGATTGCATGTCAAATACTTTGTCCACTGAGCCACCTTCCCAGCCATTGATTTGTTTTTTTTTTTTTTTTTTACTTATTTATTTATATACTTTTACAATGTAGTTTCTGTAATATATTGCAATAAAATGAACAAAAAGGTAAATGGAATTTCAAGTTAATCTTCAAAGTCTGCACCCAATGGGGTGCCAGTAGGTATTTGTAAAAGAGCAGTGTGTGGGCTTAGTACTGCCAGCCCTCCACTCTGGGAAGAAGACAACTCCACTCAAAGGAGATGACAAGATCCTGGGCCATTACACCGACTTAATACTTATTGGAGAAATGAGCCCCAAAGAGTAAGTGACATCTCAGGCTCTGCTGGGTGACCATGAAAACCTTTGTCACCTCCTTGTGTCTGTTCTTCAATCACCAAAAGGGGTCCATGACCTAATGAAGACTGCTGTGGCATTGATAAGAACTCCTTGAGTGTAAGTGCAGTATGTAGTGAAATTAGTCTACTGCTGGGCGATTCATTGAATTCACAGCGATTTAGACTAAAGTACAAATGACTGATATAGCAGTCTTTCCTCAGAGACACTGGAGATGAGTGGAGAGCGATAAAGGGAGAAGCTGCCAGAGGTCTCCTTAGAACCAGACCCTGCTGCTACCACACAAGGCAGATGCATTTTGTGGAACTCCATTTTATACTTATACAAATCCAGACTCAGTGAGAGAGAGTGACTCACCCAAGGTCATACAGCAAACAGATGGCATAGGCAGGGCTTCAACCAAGGTGTGACTCAAATGTCCTTGCTAACAGAACCTTGGATCCCAATCTGGACAAAGATGTTGGGAGGGAAGACAGTTAGAAACAGAGTCCCTACCTCATAGGGCTGAAAGACTCATTGAGCAGTAGGAAAGATGATGCTTCAGCTCCCTGTATCTCCCCCACCTGGAAAACACTTTCTCTCCAAAAGAGAGGCATTGAAATTATCTTATGAGAAAAATCACGGGTCGATGAGATGGCTTCGTGGGTAAAGATCCTTGCTGCCAAGCCTGATGATCAGAGTTCAATCCCCAGAACCCACATGGTGAGAGAATCAACCTTTGCAAGTTGTCCTTTGACCTCCACATACATACTGTGCCATATTCCCTTTACATATACAAAACATTAACAAATAAATAAACAATTTTTTTTTTAAAATCAGGCCCCATGGAACTTGCCTATGTCAAGTTTAGAGCTATGCTCAGTCAGCATTTCCTCTAACACATACCTCAGTACATTAGAACTTCTTTGGGGGTCTTAGGGCTTTTCTAGACCTGACTAGCCTGGGCCTCCAAGAATGGGAAGGAAAAGATGGAGGGTGGAGCCTAGTGCTGGCTTCCCTTGGGCTCCCAAGTCTGGCTGTGTACTGGGGTGTTTCCCAGGGGGTGGCCTTGGCTCCCCTGACCCCTGGCTTTGCAAGGCCCAGCCTTGAAGACAAGGCGCTCACTGTGCAGGCATGTTCCGAGCCACAGGCCCAGAGTCCCAGCTAGCTGGGGCCTGCTACAGTGAGTCAGCCCTTTACTGGGGAAAACTGTGATGTCTGGTCCCTATGTCATTTTTTCCAGGATGACCCTGTCCTGGACTGGCTTCCAGAAATTTTCCCTTTGGAATTCAGCTTGGGGTATTCCCAGGGGTTGCTGGCCAGCATGGGAGACAGGTCATATTGTACAGCTGAGCCACATACATGTCACTGAAAACAGCTACCTGAAATCTGCTGCTTTTCCTATCCATGAAAAGAGAAAACTACAAGAGGTGAATCTCTATTGCTTCTACAATTAGGACCAAATAAAATAGTCACATCCTAGGGGCAAATGAAGCACAGGCCACTGTGGCACAGCGGGTCACCTAGAGTGTAGGTGGCAGTGGTGTCTGACCAGTCACCCTACCTTTCTGAAAAGTGATGTTCTCTCTGGCCCCTTGCTTGTTAAAGAGATCCTTGTTCATCAACCCTGAATATCTATCCCCAGCTCTGTCCCATTATCCCCTGCAACTAACTGCCCAGGGTTGAGTTACAAATTAGATCACCTTTGTTTCCCTTCTGGTCCTCCTAGTTTCCCAGAACTCCGGAGGCCCCTCCTCATACCCAAAGTGGGCCTTCCCTGGTTCAGCGTGACAGGCTACTGGGAGGGCATTTGAGAGTGACTGGTGGCTGCCAGTAGTCCAGGGTACAAATCCTTTTTGCCTACAGGAAAGAGGTGCCTGCCCACCTCCAAGGCCTTGCTTAGTCTTGATGATTAGTGGAGGAAATCTTCACCTGCCAGGGAGCTTAGGGGTGCATGGAGAGACATGGGCCTGTGCTCATGAAGCTGAAAGCACGGGGGAGGACATATGTCAATAGGATAATCGAACAAACAAGCCAACGATCTGGGATAAAGTGAAGGCAGGACACAGGAAAGTAGGCCACGGGGCAGAAAAAAAAATATAGTCTGTGTATTTGGGGAAATGTTTACCTGAACAGGGATGAGTAAGTAGGAATTATCTGGTGGATGTGGCAGAGAGTGTAATAACAGTTTGTTATGGTTTTGACTGGGCCCACCCCCCACCTGTCAGAAATTATAGACTCCCAATACTTAGAATGAGACCTTATTTGAAGCCTTTTGCCACTACTGTATGCCATCAGACCTGGTCTATACAGATCTGGTCATTGAATCCAATACTTTGTATATTCTAGGCAAGTATTCTATCAACTCAGCTGCGTGTCAGCTTCCCCTCCCTTCACTTCAGTGAAATCCAGGGCCTGCATATGCTAGGCAAGCACTCTGCCACTGAGCTACATACACAGCCCTTGGCTTCTAGAGACAAGATCCTAATATGTAACCCAAGGTGGTCTTAAACTCATAATTCTCCTGCCTCACTTCTGGAATGCTAAGATTATATACATGTGCTACCAAGCAGGTTCAGTGAATAGGGTACTTCAGAAATAATCAAATTAACATGAAAGTCAATAGACTCTAGACTACAGTGCTGACTGTGGGGTTTTTGTTGTTTGGTTGGTTGGTTTGGGTTTTTGACAGAAGGTTTCACTACATAGCCCAGGTTGGCCTCAAGCTTCTAGTGATGTTCCTGCCTTGGTTGCCCAAGTGGTGGATTTACACATGAACCACTATAGCCTGCCTTTCTGTAAATGGCTTTTCTTTCATTTTCGATAGTAGCATATGAGGCAATCACTCCACTTCATCCACACCCAACCTTGTTGATTGGTGCTTTTATATAAAGGGGTGATTTTTGAAGATCAAGACAAAGATAGAGCCATGCCTTTCTCAACCAGGGAACACCGCTAGGTCAGAAGCTAGGCATTGCACTAGGAACATCCTCAGGAGGAAGAAGCAGACATACACAGGCCTTGATCTAACTCCTAACACACAGAACTCCAGACTAGTCATCCCTCGTGTTCAAAGATGCCTGACTGTATGTAGTCCTTGACAGACCAGTCCAGCTAGAAGGCAAAGGTCAGAGGAACTAGTCCTGGCATGAGTTGGGAGGCCTCATGAGGCAGGTTTGAAAGAAACCCACCTGTCTGGAATGCAATCCAAATTCCTTTACATGAATGAGACAGAAATGAATCAGCGAGGGCACCTCCTGCCAGGACAGAAACAACGTTAAAAATAAAAAGCTTGAAGATGTATAGATTATTCAAGATAATCTGGGGGAGGTAGGAAGTGACTGCTCTCAGGGGCTTCCCTATGAGGGTGGGGAGTGGAATCTTCAGTTTGAGCTGTGTGACCTCAGGTCAGTTGCCTTCTGTCTCTGGGCTTCAGTGCTTCCTTCTTCTCCCCCCGCCCCAAGACAGAGTTCTCTGTATAATAGAGTCCTGGGTGTCGTGGACTTACTTTGTAGACCAGGCTGGCCTTGAACTCACAGAGATCTGCCTGCTTCTGCCTCCTGAGTGCTGGGATTAAAGGCATGTGCTACCACATCTGGCTTCTTTCTTTCTTTCTTTCTTTCTTTCTTTCTTTCTTTCTTTCTTTCTTTCCTTTTTTTTTCTCTAGTGCTTCTTTATCCAGGACATTCTGTAATCATGACACTAGCAATTCTGCTAGCTTGTGTGGAGTGCACAGGACGTGAGAAAGAGAGAAGGCCAGGTATAGCACACAACTTTGTTCTTGTACTTCACATTCTAATTGGGGATGTCATTCATTCTGACAATACACAATGCAAACATCAAGATCAGGCCTCCAAGGGCTGAAATAGCATCTTTCCTCACAGGAATAGCAATAACTCCTGGGCTGAGTCCCTGAGTGGCCATGTCTGTATTTCTCAACTCTTCCCTGATTGGATAAGACATATTAATCCAGTCAGGCCTATCTGGATCTTTCCCTGGGATTTTGATCACTGGATCTGGGGGTAGGTGTTAGGGTGAGGGTAGGAGTGGGAGTGAGGTAGAGGGTGGTGAATGACACCTCTGTTTCTGCTAGGTTTCCCTGGGCCATTCAAGATTCTAGTCTTGGAGCATTTCTGTATTGCTTAGGTTATGCGGAGAGCAGTTTATGTCCAGGTGTTCTGACTCCCAAGGAGTTGACCTTGCCAACTTAAGTCACTGTTAATGATGTTACTGAGACCCTACAATTGGCTTTGGTGTATGTTACTTTGGCATGAGCTTGTTCTTACCATCTTTTGGATATCTCCCTACAGTTAAGGGGCTCAGTGTTGACAGTTCCAGAAATCCTGAGTCTCCATGACACCTGGCCTCCTTTGTTTCACTCTGAAAACTATTTGAGTCAGGAGTGGACATTCCTCTCACTCATCTTAGAGTAAGGGAAACTGAGGCTCAAGAAAGAAACATGACACACAGAAAACAAGGAAACCTGGATAGTTCAAGCCCTGTTCTAGGGATAATCCTTCTTTCACAAGATTTTTGGGAGTCATTTTCCTTCAGATAAAGAAGGGGACCTGCCAAAGGCTGGTTAGGGCCAGAAATGTATGCAGGTAGGCTGTTGCCAGCTTCGATCCCTGAGAGATTCGTGATCCTTAGACACACAGGATTAGGAGTACATTCTGTCTTTGAGAGATGACTGAAAAACATAAAATCACTGTGCTATTTATTGAGTACTGACTAGGCTCTCTATAATCCCCCTTTTAATGTTGTTGTTGGGTTTTTTTTTTTCCAGACAAGGTCTCATGTAGCCCAGGATAGTCTTGAACTTGCTATAAAGCAGAGACATGACCTTGAACTTTCCATTCTTCTGCCTCAGAGATCACAGGCATAAACCACCATGTTAGCCCAATTTATTTGCCACTGTGGATCCATTCCAGGGCTTTGTGCATGCTGTAGAGGCGTGTTACAAGCTGAGATGCACCCCCAATCCAGGCATCGTACAGCATCAACCAAGAGCCTGTCTCCAAAACAAAATAAAATCAATCATCTCTCAGCCAAGAATGGGACTTCTGCCCCTAACTATAGCTACTTGGGAGGCTGGGGCAGGGGGATTGAAAGTTCTAGACCACGTTGGGCAATTGAGACTCTCATTTTAAATAAAAAGCAAAAAGAGAGCTAGGGATTGGGAATATAGTTCAGTGGTAGAAATGCTTAGCTACTTGTCACCCGACCTTCTGTGGAGGACATTGCTATGCCCATTTTGCAAAAGACAGGGCTAATATCCAGAGTAGGAAGTGTTTTCCTTGAGTTCATACAGTGAGTGAAGAACAACTTTCAGCTATCTGACATCAGTGTGTACTTCTAACCACTGGTCTACACTGCCTAGTTTCTACTGGAGGAGTGAGCTGAAGCGGTTTAGCTAGATACATACACGGGCATGTGTGAGGAAGGAGAGCCACAAGCATGAGGCCTGAGAAACCTAAGCTTTAGAAACTCCTCCAGGGAAACAGTATAGCATAACTGTATGTCCAGATAAGAGTTTTGAATACGAAAAGAAAGAACAACCTGGGGATATAGCTCATGGGTAGAATACTTACCTCTCGTGGGTCCTGGGTTCTTTTCCTAACAATAACATAATTGGACATGATTCTTTTTCCTTTCAAAACTGACATACCTTCCCAAGTTGATGGTCAAGTTTCTCTTTTCTCCACTCCACCCATCTCTGAAAAAAAGGTTTTGCTGTATAGCCCAGGCTAACCTTGATTTCATGTCCTTCCTACACGAGGCTTGAAAGCATTGAGATCCTCAGCCTCTAAAGTGCAAGGGTTATAGACCTGTGCCACCTTGTTCAGCTATAATGAACAAGTTTCTAAGGAAAAGACAGAGTCTTATGTCTGCAGGACACAACCAGTAAGGAAAAGGACTGTGTGGGGCAGTGTGGACATGATCGTGTGAGCTGCATTGCAGATGGTGGGCCTAGATGGGCAAGCCCTTCATCTGTAGACTGCCTTTGCTAGATTTCTGAGTCTCACTCCCAACACTTGGGAGGCAGAGGCTGGTGGATCTCTGAGTTCAAGACCAGCCCGGTACACAGAGTGAGTTCCAGGACAGTCAGGGCTACACGGAGAAAACCTGTTTCTAGAAAACAAAACAAAAAGTTCTTGAGAGCACCCAACAGGGGCAGGATACCTGTTTGCTCCGCTTTAAAGCCAGACTAACATAAAACAGATCAAGTACACTCAGCTTCAAAGAGATGCAGATGACCTGGAACCCAGCAGTGTCTAGTGCACCAAAGTCCCTCCAGTGGCATTAGGAGGTGCAGACAGGGATGGGGTACTGTCTTCTGGAAGATCTCTACATTGCCAGGAGATGTGATAGGAGTTTGTTTTCTGTATAACCTTATCCTTTAGGGAAACCCTCACAGATTTTGTGGGAGACATAAAAGTCATAAAAGTCTTGTGGGAGGAAATATGCATCCTGCCTACTAGAAATAGGCAGAGGAATACATGTCAGAAATTTGAGTATGCTTTGAACATTTTCCTAGTCCTTGGAGCTATATCAAACATTTTAGATACATGAGTCCTTCAATTCTCAGGACACTCAGAGGAAGAGAGGACGACTGTCTTTATGGGCTCTGGGGAAACTGAGGCTGAAACTTTCAAGTAATAAGTAATAAGAGATACATCCAAGAGTTAAACACACATGTGACTCCAAATTTTCTGTCTGTCTTCTGCCTTTTGATACAGGGTGTCTCTAGCCCAGGTTGGCCTCTAACTCTATAATATATAGCTGAGAGTGATCTGATGTGCCCCCATTTCCACTTGCAAAGCATTGGGATTATAGGTGTCCACAGCTGCACCAGGTTTATAAGGCACCGGGGACCAAGCCCAGGGCTTCTTTCATGGTAGACAGGCACTCTAGCAACTGAGCTACATCCCCGTTTAGTTTTTGACACAGGGACTCTTGCAGCCCATGCTGTCCTCAAACTCAGCATGTAGCAGAAGATGACTTTGAATCCCTGATCTTTCTGCCTCCACCTCCCACATACTAGGATCATAGGCACATATTATCTCTCACTCCTGCCTACTTTCAAATTCTTCACTGTTAACCACAGCACTGTGTTCAGTCTTACGTAGGCACTTAGCCACTGCAACCTAGATGTTTGCCCGTCATGTGAGCATCGGTCAACCCTTCAGTAAGTGAAGTTTTTCTTGGATGCTGGGAACGAACTGTGTGGACAGAAAGCCCTGCCCTCATGGAACTTCCATGACGACGTCAGTGGGATCAAAGCAGCATTCGAGGTGGGGATTATGCCTGCTGTTTATAGATGAAGCATCCAAGGCAGGTGCTCCCGAAAGTCTGCTGATCCTCACCACCCTGCGTTTGTGAGTTTGCTCTGTCTTTATTACTGTTGAACAAATACTCATTTCAAACTTTCTAGGGGTCAGGTGGAGACCCAAACACACAGCTCTTGGCTCATGATATATTCATTTTCTGTGGCTCCTTCTCGGATTTCTTTCTGACTTAGAGCTTCGGCTGAGGCCACAGGACAGATGTACTGACTCACAGCCCAGGAAGCTGACACTGTCCTTAGACAAGCCTGCAGCAGAAGGGACAAGGCCAAGGGTGTTTGGAAAAGCAGAGTCAGTAATTGTGTCTGGGGTCATAGAAACTCTTTGCCCTCCCAGGGTGGCCATAGCCAAAAGTGAGCCCTGTCCCTAGGTGTGTTAGAGAGAGCGTCAGGGAAGAGTTCAATATCTCAACAAGTATTGGATGTTTAGCCAGCGAGGTGCCCTTACACTTCATCTTCCTCATCTGGAACATGTTCCAAAACATAATTGATTTGGATGAAATAATGGCTTTTTGAACCCCCTTTTTTCAGTTTATCTACTAAGTTCTGTACTCTGCTTTAGTGTCTTCCCATTCCTCATTTCTTGTGACCACAGTGTCTCCTAATAAATGCATTCCACATGAAGGTATAAACAGCTGATAAACATTTCAAATATTGTATCTTTTTTTTTATTTGAGACTAAAGTATAGGTTATTATAGAATTCACTATACAGCCCAGGCTGGCCTTGTACTTGAGGTAATGTTCTCACCTCGGTTTCTCAAATGCTCAAATTAATAGCCATAAGCCATCACACACTGCTTCTGCAAACAATTCACAAATACCCAACTGTGTCCTGGACAGAACTAAACTCTGTCTATAATCACACGCAGTAGCCAGTGCCCAATGATGTACAGTGCCCATGTCAGCCACCGAGTCACAATGAAAAGTCATGGAAATTACTTTTCCCCCCTCAAGAGTGCTTGCCTAACATGTGTAAGGGCCTGAGTTTCATCTTCAGCGCTGCTGAGAAGGTAGGGGAGAAGGGAGAATAAAAGGGAGGAGAATGCTAAGAAAGCTCACTTCGTAGAGGAACCCTATATTGCCATATTGACTGGATAGTTAGTTTAAAAATTTTCAAGTCATATTTATTGAGTGTGTGTGCATGTAGACAACCTGCGGGAGGTCTCAGTTTTCTATTCTACCATGTGAGTGTGAGTCCTCATGTCGAACTCGGGTCATCGGGCTTGGCTGCAAGCATCTTAACCTGCTAACCAGCCCCTAATCATCTTTGTCATACTAAAGAAGATGGGACTTCACTTTGGGTCCTCAGCTCCACAGTAATTGATAATAACCATTCTCAGGGAAAGTTTGATAGACTCGAATACAAGTTCTCTAAAGACAGGTTTGCTTTTTTTTTCCCATTTTGTTCTCTGCTGTAACCCCAGATTGTAGGAGGGGGTCTGACAGATTATAGACCCAGGATAACTGTTGGTTGCATCACTAATGGGAGGTACCTTCAGGTGTCAGGAATATACCGGGAAGTACCAATCTGAGCAGTGGTCTCTTCTGGAAGTCTGTCTGGTTGATGGCGTCTGGAGTCAGTCAGAACTGGGGGGTTTAAACTCTCTGCAATGACAGGCTTTGGGGAAGGAGACCTCCAGTGAGCAACACGTCGCAGCACGCAGGAAGAGGGAAGTTTTCACTCATTGATAACCATCACTGTGAACCCCTTCCTGACACCCCTTCCTTCAAGCCCTGGCCTCCTTACTGGAAGACACAAACTCGCCCCAGTTTTCTACATCCTGAGCCCTGAGACTTCATCGCCTGCTAGGGGCCTCTAGACTAGGCTGGGACAGACCCTGGGAGGTCCTGGCAGATTTGGGGTGCAGAGGATGTGCACATGGGGGCAGCAGGTGATAATGCTGCCGTCATGACTCAGTGTACCTAGTTCTGTCTCATTCTTCTTTAGTACTTAATAGTGACCTGAGTCAAAGCCATGAACATGAAGGCAAGCTCAAGGATGCAAGGCAAAAAAGGGACAAATTTGAATATTGTGGCAACTGACACAGACCACAAAAAAACAAACTTACAAACAAACAAACAAACAAACAAACAGAAAGCAATCATGTTGGGAGATAGTCTGATATAGTCCAGGCTACTCTTGGTATGGAGCAAAGGCTGGCCATTTTGCCTTACAGGCTGACCTTGAATTCCTGATCCTTCTACCTTTTCTTCTCAGATGCAGGCAATATTATAGGTGTATGCCAACACGTCCAGTGGGAAATAGTCAGCACTTTCCAAAAGGCAGTGATTATATGGCTAGGATCCTGACCCTGAGCTAGCCTACTGGGCTCCAAATCTCAGCCCTTCTTCCAGGCAGCTCTATGACCCTAGGCAACTTACATGACCTCTTTGAGACTCTACAGCTTCCACTACAACAGACTTCTGTAATTAAATGAGTTAGTGAGCTCCTGGCCATTAGACTGCATGCTAGCAGGGTGTGACAGCACTTACCTGTCCTGGTACTAAGGAGAATACGGAAAGATTACTGCAAGTTTGAGGCCAGCCTGGACCACATGGTAAGTGCCAGCATAACCTAGGCTACAGAGTTCTTGAGACCATGTCTCAAGAACAGCAGAAGGAAGAGAAACAAACAAAAAACCCACAGCCAAAAGACAAATTTGAACAGGGCCTGGTGGCACACGCCTTTAACTCCAGCACTCAGAAGCTAAGCGGATCGCTGTGAGTTCAAGGCTAGCCTGGTCTACAGGTCTACAAATCAAGTCCAGGACAGCCAGAGCTATTACACAGAGAAACCCTGTCTTGATAAAACAAAAATCAAAAACAAAACAAACAACAACAAAGATAAAAATTATAAATAGAAACAAATAAGGTTAATAAAAAAAAAACCAGATTGTAGGAGACACCTCAGCTTGTTAAAGTACTAACCCTTGAAAACACAAGGGCCTGAGGTTGATCTTCAGAATCCATCTTTTAAAAACTCACAGGTAGGGAGAGAGAGACAGTAAAATCCTTGGGTGAAGGTGAGGAGCCCTGTGTCCAGCCAACCTAACTTAATAGGTGAGCTCCAGGCCACTGACGGACCCCAGCTCAACAACAGCAGCCAAGATAGACAGTGACCAGGGAGCAACAAAACACGACTGTGGGATTTTCTAAATGTGGACCAGCTCACTGTTCATGCAGAGGCCATGGGCCTGGACACTTCTAACAACATGAGGCCTGTGCCGTTGCTATGGGGGAGTGAGTTAAAGTCTGTAAAGCGATGAGCATTTTATGCTAGGCCCAGGGTCAGCTCCAGGGCTATTTGCTATGGCTCCTATACTCACCAGAATACCCCCAGCCCCGGGAGAAGAGACTTGCCTGGTCCACAGGGGAAGGAAGTAAGGACCAGAGAGGTGACTAACTGACCTGTTCCCTGACCCACTGCTTAGGAGTGACAGTGGTAGGATCTGAAGCCAGGTCAAGCTGACCTGGCCTCTGTAGCTAAAAAGTAGTAGGTGGACAGAGGACAAAGCCCCAGAGGCTTCTAGGGTAGCTGGCAGGGAAGAGTCCTGAGTTTATTGCTGTTTCTTGAGGGCTGATGGTGTGACCACCTGAGGTTTGCCCCTGTGGATCTCTGAACAATCTACTGGGCCAGACAGGCTCCTGTCTGGAAACGAGAGTAGCTCAGCCTGACCTATGACACAATGTAAGTGGAAGGGGCCGCTGATGCAGGAATACAGGGTGTTACACTGCTCTTAGCCTAGTCCTGGTAATGAGGGTTAGATACTCAATGGCCACAGTGACCAGGATGGACAGATTCTGTCCTCTGAAATGCCTTCTTCCTGCCCCACCTGTCTCCTATGCTCTTCCCTGCTTACCTTAGTCCCACCGGCCTCTTTGGATGACTGGCAGACCCACCTCTCTCCCATCCCAGGGCCTTTGCTTTTGTTGTCTTCCTTGCTTACATCCAGGTTTTCTCAGCTCCTTTGTGTGTGCTCTTGAGTGCTCCTTCCAATGTCACCTCCTAAAAATGCTTTTCCTATGTCCTTTCCAGAAAGCCTACTCACATACTCAGACATGCTGTATTTCCTCCTTGCATTTTTCCTGACCTGTCTGTGATTTCCTTATTGTTCTGAGATCAGTTCACTGTCTGTCTTTGCTAGAACTTGAAAGTAAACCTCAAAGGCATGGTGGGCAACTTTGAAGACTATCCTGCTTATCTTGAACAAGTAGTCAAGGCATGGCAAGGATGCAATAAATATTTGCTAATGAGTTGATAGGTGCATAAATGTCAGATGATGGAAAAAATGGTGTCTGTTTTTAAACCTCGTTCCCCCTTCTTAGAAATAAGTGGACATAAAGGAGGTGTTATTGAGATTTATTGTATGCCCAACATGCCATGCCTATAATCCCAGTACTTGGGAGGTACAGGCAAGGAGAACCAGAAGTTCAAGGTTATTTTCAGCTATGTCATGAAGTTAAGGCCATTCTGGACTTTATCTATCTATCTATCTATCTATCTATCTATCTATCTATCTATCTATCTGTAGAGAGAGGTAGGGGAGGGAAGTAAGGAAAGAATGAGATATTCTTGCTTTATAATATATAAACATGTAATATATATGTATATATTAAGTATATGTATATCACATTGCACATTATATATGTATATATATATATATATATATATATATGAAAGATGGAAATACAGCTCAGTGGTAGAGTGCTTGCCTAGCATGCCCAAAGCCTGGCACCTTAAAGCAAGCACCTCCCTACATCCTACAAACAAACCTTTCATCTGGAAAGACTTAAGTCAATATAGCTATTCCTTAAGACTTTACCAGAGTCTGGAGTCCTTTACTGAGTGGTTCTGCACTGTGGATTGTGAAATGTAATATGGTTCTCCTACTGCAGGAAAGGAGGTGAAGGGGTGAGGGTGCTGGAGGGAAAAGGTTTTCTGTGAGGTTCCCCCTTTGTGGATTTTTGTTCTCTCATCCCGCCCCCCCCCCATCAGCCCCACCCTTTACAACCACATACCCAGAATAAACCCCACACCCTGCCTGCCTCCAGTGTCATAGTTTCCTGCCTCTATGGTCACCGGCTGCTTGGGCTCTGAGGGATTTTCCAGCTCGGGGCAGTGCCTCTGGGACTTGGGTCAATGTCATAGTAGAGGCTCGGTGATGCAGACCCAGAGCCAGGAAAACCCCAGGCAGGCAATGACAGAGAATTGAAGTGGGGCCCTTAGAGAGTACAGGGCAGAGGCCCCTGGGAAGCCCAACTGGGTCTTCTTCTCTCTTTCATTGTACCGTTTGTTCTATAGCTGGCCCGTGATGGCTGGCTGTCAGCTAAGGTGAAACCAAGGCATGGAGACATATATCTGAAGCAGGAGGATCACAAGGCCATCCTGTGCTACATAAACAAGAAAAATCTACAGCAACCAGAGGTGTAAATGGATTCCAGTTTCGCATCATACCCATGCCTGGGGGAAAGACTGTTCTCTATGTGTTCTCTTCCCCTAAAGCAGAGACTCCAGTGTCCTGATCTAACTCTCTTGGTGCCATGCCACAGATAACCATCAGTAAGATTCCAACATTGGAGAGCTGTTTCCGTGCCCCGCCCTTGTCCTTTCTTTTCTTAGTTCCTCTACTGATACCCATCTATTCCTGACCTGCTATGGGGACCTGTTTTTTTTTTTTTTAATCTTACTACGGTTTTACCTCAGTCTAGGAGCAGTTTCCAGGCCTCTTCTGAGCCTCAGTGGCCACCATTGGAAACTGAGCCTCAGGTGACCCTTTTCAGCTCTGATGAAAAGTGCAGAGGTTGAAGTGCCTCTGCTAGGTATGCAGGCTACCCTAGGCCAAGACCCAGGCTTGCTGGCTGCATGCATTGCTCTAACTGTCTGGCCAGAGTTGGAAGATGCTATTTTCCTAGCTAGCTGGAAGACCATAAGCTTCTGTTAAATGGACAAAGGATATGAAGTTTTGAGAATTAAAAAGTCAACCCCCCCCAGGTAGGAGATGATAGAAAACCTCAGTTGGGGACATGGTCCATCAGGCAAATGTACTTGCTACCAAGTTTAATGATTTGAGTTCAGTTCCCCAGACCAACATGATAGAAGGAGAGAACCAACTCCTTAAAGTTGTCCTCTAGCCTTTCCATGAGTGAAAGCACATGCACATGCGCACATATCCACACTATATAGATAGATGATAGATAGATAGATAGATAGATAGATAGATAGATAGATAGATAGAT
>CAJQZJ010032121.1:1327505-1342550 GCA_907164525.1 Lophiomys imhausi
GTGGGGCTGAGGGGGAGGAGGGTGGAAGGGTGGGACTGGAGAGGGGAGTAGGGAGGGGATTGTGATTGAGATGTAACTTGAAGAAATAAAAAATAAATTATTAAAAAAAAGTATGTGCCAACACACCTGGGTAATGCTATTTACTTGTTTGTTTGTTTATTTATTTGATACAGGGTTGTGCCTTGTAGTGACACTGTGTAGGCCAATGTATGGACTTAACAACATGACAACTCCACGGTAGGGCTAAGAGAAAGGTTTTTTGTTTGATTTGGTTTTTTGAGACAGAGTTTCTCTGTGTACCCTATGTAGCTTGTCTTTGCTACTTTGTGGGTTCTTCTTTTTCTTACCATTTATCCCAGCCCAGCCTCCACCCCCTAACACTAGATAGGAGAGAAAGAAGGATAGAGGGGAGAGAGAGAGAGAAAGAGAGAGAGAGAGATCCCTGAATCATATTTCTTTCATTTTGTTTCTTCTTTGAGCACGGCTTCCAACAAACTGCAGCCAACCTCCCTAAATGTCCAACAACCACCACCAATGCCTCTGGAGGGGGGTGGCTAGCATTTAGTTAACCACGAGAAGTTCCCAGAATCCCAAATGTCACACAATCACACAAACTATCTATGGCTGGCAAAACCACGCCTCTGCTAGAGCACAAGGCAAATCATAGCCAGCTGTTGCGGACACTCTGGAGTAGCCCTATATCCCCCACACCTTGGATTCAAATGAAAACATATTCTTTTAATATTTATGTGTTTTTGTTTGTTTTTTGAGACAGGGTTTATCTGTGTAACAAGCCTTGACTGTCCTGGTCTCACTTGGTAGACCAGGCTGGCCTTGAACTCACAGAGATCCGCCTGCCTCTGACTCCTGAGTGCTGGGATTAAAGGCGTGTGACACAATGCTCAGCTATTTATGTTTTTAAATAAATCAAAATTCAGCCAGGGGTGGTGGCACACACCTTTAATACCAGATTTCAGGAGGCAGAGGCAGGCGGATCTTTGCGAGTTTGAGGACAGCCTGATCTACCAAGTGAGTCCAGGACAGCTAGGGCTTTGTTACACAGAGAAACCCGTCTTGAAAAAAAAAAAAACAAAAAAAAAAGAAGAAAAGAAGAAGAAGAAGAAGAAGAGGAAGAGGAAGAAGAGGAAGAAGAAGAAAAGAAGAAGAAAGAAAAGAAACAAAGAAAGAAAGAAGAAGATGATGATGAAGAAGAAACCAAAATTCCAGAATTCTCACTACACCCCTGACGGTTCTGGAACTTGATCTGTAGACCAGGCTGGCCTCACAATCACAGAAATCCCCCTGCCTCTGCCTTCTGAGTGCTGGAATTAAAGGTATGTGCTCTGCCTGACAAGAGGAAGGTTTTTGTTGAAGAAAAGAGTCAGAACTGCCAGAAGCACCTGGACAGGTCTAGAGCAGAAAGAGAAAGTAATAGACTACACATGGCCAGCAGACCAGACCTGGCCTTGAGAGAAGCAGGAACAGGGAGAGGTGGAGGAGGGAGACAGAGGGAAGAAGACAAAGAGAAAATAGGCAAAAGAAAGAACATAGCCAACAGAGCAGGGTTATAAGGAAAAGAGTAGCTGGGGTGAGGGAAGCCCATGAGCTGGCGAAGTTTAGGGTAGGGGAGCAGGTGAGAAGAGCTTAGAAGAGCCAAGTCATGGACTTTGACCTGTGTAACAGGTACTTGTGATACTGAGGAAGCCTGAAAGCCAGCATGTTCTTTGGCACGCTGCTTGGTAGCCATTTGTCCCTTATGCCTGTGAGAGGGGAACCAGCTCCACAAGTTCCTGAGGAATTAACTGCCAGAATGTGGAGAAATGGAGTTTCCTTTGAAGACCAGGCAGCCAGAACTTACACTCCTCAGGCTTGGCACACTGAGGTTCCTGACATGCCCCTCTGTGTCTAATGAACAGATGGCTTGTGCGTTTGGACACTGAGTATTCTCCAAGGCGGACCATGCCTCAAGACAACAGGAGGTGGTAAGAGGTTTACAGGCTCAAAACATTGGCACGGATGCCATCTTTAGCCATGAGCCCCTGCAAGGTGCTGCATTGCAGAAATGCTTTGTGAAAAGAGAAGGGATCCTGTCTCAGTAGTCAAATGAGGGGGTTTGACTATTTTTGTGGGAAAGAATACACACAAACTCAGGTGAACCTTGGGAAACAGAAATACACAAAAAGAGGGTGGGGGGATTGAAAGGAGGCTTAGCATGAAGAAGGGTCGCGGTAAACAGTTTCTGTTTAGGAACGGTTTGTGGTGTGTGCACACAGACTGGGCTGCAATTGGGGCACTGTGCTTTGGCCGGGTGAGGAGTCACTGCGAGGGGCTGGGATGGGGATGGGGGGAAAGGAGGCTATGTTTTCTACCACCTTGGTGGGGGAGCAGAGCTGACAGACGTTAGCAGCTCCCTGAGGCAAGATGCTGGAGATAGCATGCCGAGAACAAGGCTGGGCCTGTGGCCTGAAAGAACACAGAGTACAGGAACTATCAGAAAAAAACTGAACTTGCCCCAGGACATGTTAGGAGCCTTGAGTCCTAGTATATGTTCCAGAGAGCAGGCAGGGCCCCAGCAGGTACCTTGGGTAAAGGGGACATTCAGGGTAGGACCCTGGTAGCGTCTCATGTCACCTTGCTAGCACTTGGGTGAAGTCCTTTCACGGCTCTGAACCACAGCTTCATTTTAAAACTGGTGGTGATAATACCTGAGTTTCTCTCCAGACCGTAGAAATGGTTCCCTTTTTATTAGAATGTGTAACTATCACATCCTCACTGGCACCATGTTCACCCATAAGCCTCTTGCAAGGCATTGCATTTCAGAAATGCTTTGTGAAAGAGAAGGGACCCTGTCTCAAAAATGAACTGCACACACACACATAATTAAAAATGAGCATTTAATCCATAATGGAAACGAATCTGTAAACATATCTGAGGCACTTCCAGAATGGAACATTGCTGTCCACATTACATAGACAAGAAGATGGGGAGTGGGGGATGGGATTACCTAGCAACTGGCAGAACCAAGTGTGGATGACCTCGAATATTATATTGTTAACCACATTGTAGTATGGGTTGGTATTTTTATTTTCCTTGTTGTGGTATCTGGCATATGTTTTTAAAGTAAGTTATTATTCATTCATTCATTCATTCATTTATTTGTATGTATGTATGTGTATGAGTGTATGCATGTCTGTGTGCCATGTGAATGCAGTACCCTCAGAGGCCAGAAGAGGGCATCTGCTGTCTTGGAACTGGAGTTACAGATGGTTGTAACCTGACTTGGAGACTCTGGGAACTGAACCTAGATCCTCTTGCAGGCGACCAGCACACATAATTGCTGAGCCATCTCTCCAGCCCCATATACGTTTTTTTTTTTCTTAAGACCTCAATCAGAACCATGTCTCATAAAGTGTGTGCTTGTTTATGTGTGGCTCTGGGCACATGAGCTCAGGTGTCTGAGGAAGAAGGACAACATCAGATCCCATGGAGCTGGACTTACAGGTGGTTATGAGCCACCTGACGGGAGTTTTGGGAACAGAACTTGGGTCCTCTGCAAGAACAGTATAAGATCTTAGCTCCTGAGCCATCTTTCTAGTCTTCTCATGCTGTTTTTTAAAGCTTTGTTGAGATATTACGGACATACATCAAATGATATTTAGCTATGAGTGATAGCACATGTTTGTAATTTCAGAACTTCATAGGCTGAGACAGGAGGATTGCTATGAAACCAGCCTGTCCTAAGAGAGAGAGTTCAAGGGCAACCCTGACTATATAACATGACATTATCTCAAACATTAAAAAAAAAGATAAACATTGCATCCACCTGTGTACTTTAAATATTCATCTTTTTAAGAAGGTTGATATAGGATCATAAATTCAAGGGCACCCTTGAAGGTAGCTTAATGGTAGAGTGGTCACTCAGCATAAGGGAGGTTCTGGGTTCCATGTCTAGCACCAGAGGGGGCGAGGAGAATATTATTGCTACTTAACCTGAGGCATTTTATTTTATTTTATTTTTCCAGACAGGGTTTCTCTGTGTAACAGTACTGGCTGTCCTGGAACTTGCGTTGTAGACCAGGCTGGCCTCGAACTCACAGAGATCTGCCTGCCTCTGTCTCCCGAGTGCTGAGATTAAACGCATGCACCACTAATGCTTAGCCTGAGGCATTTTCACACTAAACATCAGACATGTGCTTATGAAGGTAGAAGGCAGAGACAAAGACCAAGTTCCCCTCTGGTGATATTTCAGGCTCCAAGGCAGCCCAGACTGGTTCCTTCTGTTCTTTGGGTCATAGATTCTCCTTTTTTGGTACAATGGCACTCAGCAGTAGTGCTTGGGTTGAAAAAGAGCTGGGAAAGTCTCTTTGGGCAAGAGAAACAGGAAGCAGATAACTACAGTTTGTTCAGCCATAGAGAGACGCGCCTCATTGCTCCAACCCCAGAGACCCGAGTCTTCCTCCACTGCTCACTCAGATACCAGATGAGATCATCTCTAACATGCAACAGCTGTGCTGTTTCTAAACTGGGGCTTCTCTGAGGCTTCAGCACAGAGGAGGAGGTGGCCTGTTTGAGTGTGATGATAAGTCTATAAGGATCAGCAGCCATCATGCTGTCCTCCCAGTGCTCAGAAGGTCAGTAGCAAAGACAGCCATGTTTTCTTTCAGAAATACACAGAAACTCTGCCCCAGCCTTGGCATCAGGTGAGACTTGGGTGCAGATCCAAGCCCTGGTGCATTGATCAGCTCTAGAGATTTGTCTTTTTAATATGTTGCTGTTGCTTTGAGACATCATCTTATCTTACTGTTGCAGCCCAGGCTGATCTGAACTTCTTTCCTTCAGTCTTAGCCTCCCAACCAAGCTGTAAGATTCCAGGCATGGATCACCATACCTGGCTAAAAGGTGTGTGTGTGTGTGTGTGTGTGTGTGTGTGTGTTTCCTTTTTTGTTAGTTTTGTTGAGACAGGATCTTACTATATAAGAAGGCTAACCTGGAACTATGTGACATATATATGACATTCATACAGATTTGAAAATTAAATTATATATATACATATATATTTATACATATAATACAAATTATATATACATACAACATTGTATATAATATTTTAATAAAATAATAATAATATATTATATAAATATACAATAATGTTTATTTAAAATTATTATATATAAATTAATAATTTTTTATTTAAAAATTTATTTTGTGAATTTCACATCATGCACCCCATTCCCTCGCATTTCCCACCTCTTCCAAGACCAACCCTCTACCCTTGCAATCTGTCCCAACATAAAAAATAACAGCTAATTGTGGAAGCTGCAGTGTATCTCAGTATGTCCCACAATATTCCCCTTTGTCCACACATTCTGCTTGTAAATGTTCATTGTAATGACTCCTTGGTCTGGTATGAGGCCCCTGGTTTCCACTACTCCATCAGTACTGGAACTTCTCTCAGATATGCTGTAACTGTCCTGTGTCTCAGAGATCCTGTAGTTTTGGGTCTGTGGAAATGACCTCTTCTTGCACACCAGCAGTTAGTTCATCCATGGGGTAGATGTTGGGGTGGGCCAACTCAAAGCCCTGGTTCTGGACCTGCAACCCCCATTTGCATAGCTAGTTCTACTATGGAAAGGTACAGGGCCTGCTCTCCTGAGTGCTGCAGCATGTGAGGGGCAGACAGCTCTCCTCCTCTTGTGACCCCATGTGGGGCAGATCTCCTGGTGCTGGTCTTGTAGTCATCTCAGGTTACCCCATGGCACCAAAGTGGAGTTGGTATCCACCTTGCTTCTTTTTTTTTTTCTTCCGGGAATGTTAGGCTACTACTCATTCAGATGTTCATAGGTCAGAACCCTGAATGTAGATATAGCCTCTCTCCTCTCTGTCAGCTACTGATGCACATGTGACATAGCAGTCACATCTGCAATGCCTCCTGGGGCAGTAATATATAATAATTTTAAAAATATATAATTTGTATATATATGTGTATATAATTTAATTTTTAAATGTGTATGAATGTTTTGCCTGCATTTATGTATATGCATCAGGTGCATACCTTGTGCCCATGGAGGTCAGAAGAGGGCATCAGATTCCTCAGAGCTGAATTTATGGATAGTTGAGCTGCCATGTGGGTGCCAGGAATCAAACCTGGGTCCTTTTCAAGAGCAACAGGTGTTCTTAACTACTGAGCCACTGCTCCAGCCCCTTAACTTATTATTTTTGAAGATAGGATCTCATGTAGTCCAGGCTAGCTTTGAACTCCATATACAGCTGAGGATAGGCTTAAACTACTGATCCTCCTGCCTTCCTCCCCTGAGCACTGGAATTAAGTGCATATACCATCATTATCAGTTTATGTGGTGATGGGGATGGAACCCAGAGTGTGCATGCTAGGCAGCTCTTCTGTCAACTGAGTTACATCACCAGCCCTATAGGTTTGGTTGGGTTCTGGTTTTATTGAGACTGTTTCTCTGTGTAGCCCCAGCAGTACTGGAACTCTCTGTAGACAAGGCAACCTGCCTCTACCTCCTGAGAGATGGAATTAAAAGCTTGTACTACCACCACCCAGATCTTATTTTTTTTTAAAATGCTTAGACAGACTTTTTTTTTTTTTTTCAAAGGGGATTGGCATACCAATATTAGGGACCACTGTGATGGGGTTTTTATTTTGGATTTTGTGATAGATTTTTCACTCTGTGCTTACTTTGAACTCATGACAATCCCCCTGTCTCATTCTCTTAGGTACAATAATCTTAAGCACATGGCACCCACTCTGCTCCTTGTTATACTTCAACTGAGGATAAACACCTTCTCAGGCTCCATGGCTGTGTAGGGAATCTAAAGGGAAGTATATGTGGACAGTGCATTGGCCAGAGGAAATGCTGCTGCCTTGAAGGTAAAGAGGTTGCCATGAGTCCCTGCTGTGAATTTTTTTTTAAAAAGCTCTTTAACTTGAGGCTTCTTGTCTTAATGTCCCTCCTTAAACTGCACCTTGAACAGCAAGCAGACTGCCTATTCTAGCCATCTCACCAGCTGCACATGTTTCTCATGTCCCAGGAGAAACAGTTAAAGGGACTGAGGAGGCTTAGGTAGCTGAGCAGCACTTGAAAACCATTTTTCAGCAGGGCCAACAGAGGAAAGAGCTCCCCTGTGTTATCAGGACACATATCAGGAAGTATCTTCTGAACAACGGACGTGGAGGGACGTGGACGGCCTCGGAGCTTAGTCAGGTGGCTGCGGTAGATGTGTTCAAGCTAAGGATAGACAAACAGGTGTCAAAGGTGTGGTTAAGGTGTCTCCTGATGTAGAAAGTAGACTTCAGGTTTCAGATGAAGAAGAGAGAGACAGGGCCCAGGGTCTGTGTGGTGTTATAGAGTCAATGGCCTTTTCTACTTTCCTTCCTTCCTTCTTATCTGTTTTATTTAGTTGGGTTCCTGGAGATATGAACAATCTAGTGTATATGTGTGTGTGTGTGTGTGTGTGTGTGTGTGTGTGTGAGAGAGAGAGAGAGAGAGAGAGAGAGAGAGAGAGAGAGAGAATGTGTGATCTTTGTCTTTGGAAATCTTTTTGGACCTCTGGTCTCTAAGCAGGTGACTCAGAATTGTCTGTGACCTTGATAATTTTGATAACTTGCCAGAACCCTGTTTTGATTATAAGTGTGTCAACCCACCTCTGAACTTGGCAAGAGCAAGCAGGGAACTCAGTGCCTCTGGGGATCTTACAGAGTGCAGGGGACTTCTGGTTCTTAGCTTGTGTCCCTGCATATTGTTTTCTGGAACCTGACAGACAGCATCCCCAGCCACTGGAAGATAGAGTGTATGGCTTTCAGCATCTGTTTATCCATCCTAGGCAAGGATGACACCTCCTGGATGTCCACTTATGCTGGATGGAGGATGGAGTACAGTAATTGGCTCTCCAGAGAAGGGAGTCTGTGGGGACCCGGGAAATGGAGGCTTATGAAAAATGCCTTGTGGCTGGGATGAAAGTAACTTGTGGGAGACATCTAAGATGGCGCCGGCCATTGGCTGGAAGATGCCAGGGCGGAGTTGAAGCCCAATGGTGGATATAGCTGATTGGGTGAGCAAGACTTCTGTGCTCATGATCAGTGCATGATCACCATGTTATCAGGCTTGTGCTATGTGGTATGATAGGATGACCATTAATGTGATTGGCCCACATAGCCTCATGTGGAAACACCTGTTTGTTTCTGTATATAAGCCAGAGAATGAAATATTAAAAACAGGAAATGCTTAGGCATCACCCCTGTCACGTTTGTCTTCTGAGTGAAGGCGGGCAGCGCACTCACTTTTCCCCGAGAACCCCCTTATGTGGTAATCACCTTGTTGGGCGTCGCTACAGGAGTCCTAATGAAGAATCCTTATTACTGAATGTTGGTTTTAGTTCAAACATAGCACATGTATTTTCTTTGCAAATTGGGATAACATTGATGAGAAGTAGGCTTGTGTTATCACTGGAGAGATGAGCAATGGAAGCCCAGAGATATTAATTCACTTTCCCACGGTGGTACAGTCAGACATAAGATTTGGATCAGGCCGTCTATCTGGATGTACTGTTTGAGTCCCTTTCCCCTTCCCATCTCTGACAGTTAACATAGAAAATGGGGAAGTTGGTGAAGGATTTAGACAGAGTGGACCTGGGTTCCTTACACACCAGGAGTAAAACCAAGGCACATGTTCTAAGGCTGGTGACAGAGAATGCTGGTTAGGAAGATAAGGAGCCTGAAGCTGGGACTCACTTTACCTTTGCCACCCAACAGGAGCCTGTCAGGAGGCTCTTAAAGATGTAGATTGAACTTGGAGCAGTTCTGTCTCCCTGGAAGATGTACAACTGTAAAAACTCAACAGGCTCTCTGACTTCCATTTCCTTCCCTTAGTGGCTCTCTTGTTACTGTGCTTTGGATATAAAATAGAACTCAAGCCCTCCCCAAGGCTCAGGGAACATTCCAGAAGAGGGAGCAGAAACCCTCTAAGAGCTGGAGCATGGGAAGGAGGGCTGAGAAATGCTGTCTTCTCAGGACCAGATATGGCTGTCAAACTCGTGAACTCACTGCAAGCTGTGGTTATGTCCACAGGACCTGTCCTAAGACAGACCAGCAAAATCAGCCAATACCTCAGCAGGCAACACTCATTGGTCTCAGAAGATTACAAACCAAAGATAAACAGACAAACAAAAACATAGAAAGGACATGAAGGTGAGAGGGGGGATATGTTGGGGGAGTAGTAGGACGTTGGAGAGCTGGGAGTTGATGAGATCAGCATACATTGCTTATATGTATGACATTGTCAAAGAAAACATAAAAGATAGTCTAGTAAAAAAGATAAGAAGCTGGGTGTTCGTTGGTGGCGTGCGCCTTTAATCCCAGTACTCGGGAGGTAGAGGCAGGTGGATCTCTGAGTTCTAGGCCAGCCTGGTTGGTAGAGTGAGTTCCAGGACAGCCAAAGGTACAGACAGAAACCCTAACTTGAAAAACTAAACAAAGAGAAAGAAAGAAAAGAAACTTATATGATTGAATTAACAAGAGAGAAAGAGAGCTGAACCCCCAGTAAGCAATATGTGCATCAACTCATTGCTCTCTGCTTTTTACTATGAACATGATATGGCAGGCTGTTTCAGATTCCTGCTGTCTAGACTTTTCCTGCAATGATGGGTTGTAATCAGGCATTGTGGACCAAACAAACCTCCTTCCCCTTAAGGAAAAACAGCCAAACAAGTGGCCTCAAAAGCTCATATGTTGAAAGCCCAGCCAGACCCCAGAAGGTGTCACTATTAAGAGGAGTTAAAAACATAAAGGCTCTAATTTAGGCAATGGATTAATCCACTAGGAGGTGGGGCTTAGATTAAGAGGTAGGTACCTCAGAGCACACTCTTTTTTTAATTTTTCAAGACAGGGTTTCTCTGTGTACCAAGCTCTGGCTGTCCTGGACTCATTTTGTAGACCAGGCTGGCCTCAAACTCACAGAGATCTGCCTGCCTCTGCCTGCCTTTGCCTCCCAAGTGCTGGGATTAAAGATGTGAGCCACCATGACTGGCTTTGGGGCACACTCTCAAGTCTGATTGTTTGTACCTGGCCTCTTCCAGTATTCTCACTCCCAGGCTGCTGTGAGGTGAGCACCTCTCTCCATCGTGCCCTGCCTACCATGTTATCTTTATCTCAGGCCCTAAGTAATGGACCTGCCAACTTTGAAGAGAACACACTGAAATCATGAGCCAAACAATATCCTTTTCTCCTTAAGCTATTTTCTGGGGTATTTGACCACACCCATGAGAAGCTAACACATATGTTCTCCTCATGATCCTACCCAAAACTACAATTTAATTATCAATTTTATTTATTAATAAGTGTAAACTGTAAGATTAGGCCAGCAGAACAGTTGGTGGCTTGGTGGGAGATCATCAGGCTGTGAAGAGACACCATGTCCATGGCAACTCTTATTTAACAAAAAAGCATTTAATTGTACAGTTTCAGAGGTTTAGTTCATTATCCTCATGATGTAAAACATGGTGGCATGGAGGTAGACCTGGTAGCAGAGAGTTCTACATCTAGATCCAAAGGCAGCAAGAAGCGAGAGACACTGGGCTTGGCCTGGGCGTCTGAAACCCAAAGCCCACTCCCAGTGACATACTTCCTCCCACAAGGCCACTCCCACTCCAACAAGGTCATACTTCCTAATCCCTCTCAAGCAGTGCCACTCACCAACAGCCAAACAGTCAAATATACGAGTCTATGGGGCTCGTATATTTTAATTCAAACAACCACAAGAGCTTTGGCTGATTAGAGAGCATTTCTGACTGGTGCTCGGTGTGCACTAACGGGTCAACAGATACTGAAAGGCTCACCCTGGACCTCGATATTCCCAGTTATCTGTGTCCAGGCATGGCTAGACGACTGAGCATGGACCTGGCTAGACTGAGCACGGCGGCGCACACCTTTAATCCTAGCACTTGGGAGGTAGAGTCAGCAGAGCTCTGTGAGTTCTAGGCCAGCCTGGGCTGCAGAGTGAGAACCTCTCTGGGAGGGAAAATGGTTAAGACAACATATCCCACACTGTGCGTGCCTTTGCCATGAAGCACCCCAGTAAAGAGGGAACTGCGATCAGTGGGTAGAATTTGGTTAAGACAGAGAGTGTTCGATTTTTCCAAAGCCTGGGAAAGAAAAGCCTAGCTGGGTCCATATGGTTTGCTAACAGGTGGACTCAGAGGCAAAAAGGAGGAATTTCATTTCAAAAGCGTCCCTGTTAAAAAATAAAAAACCTAACTAACTAAAAGAACCCTCACACTCCTTTGTGAAGAAGCCTGTCACTTGGTTCCCATCTCTGGCTCTGACATATGCTGTGGTTCCTTGTTCATGAGCATGGCTGGCATTCTGAGGTCGCTGCCATAAGAACTGAGAACAACTCCTCTGCCTGGCAATTGGCAGGAGGCAGATGGCAGTGTTGCTCTCAGGCCAGGAGCTTTTGACTGCAAATCCTTGTTCAGAGGCTCAACTGGAACATCAGAAGCTCAGAGTAAGACAAGGGCCCTGGCTGTGTTGCAGGAGGACAGGACTTTCTGAGCCCATGGCTAGAATAAAAAGCCCATTAGGTCTGCTCCGTGTGGCATCCATCTTTTCTTGCCTGAGTGCCTTACTCTGAAACTGGACGGAGTTCAAATCTTGTCTGTGTCCCTTATAAACTATGTAGGCTTGGGAAAATTACAAGAATCCTTTGGGCTTTGCTGTCTTAACCTGAGAAATGGTGGTGGCACAGAAAAAAAATAAAAATAAACCTCCTGGACTGGGATAGCAAGGGAGATAACACACTTGACCTGCAACTATGAGGATTGAGGTTTGGAGCCCCAGAGCCTACACAAAGTCAGTTGTGATGGTACACATCTGTAACCCTGGGATACCTACAGAAAGATGGGAAGAGGAGGTAGGAGAGTCCCCAGACCCACAGAAAGCCAGTTGCTGTCGCATACATCTGTAACCCCAGTGTTCAGCTTTACCTTCCCTTTGTCTTGAGGGATCTCTTGTTCACCTTAGTGTATGCCAGGCTAGCTGGCCTGTGAGCTCCCAGGGAGTCTCCTGTCTCTGCTCCAACCTGCACCGCCCAATCCTGCTGCTTTTAATTTACTGGGATTACAAATACTTGCTAACACATCCAGCTTTACACAGGTTCTGGAGATCCCAACTAGGGTCTTCAAGCTTGCATAGTAGGTGCTTTACCAACTGGGCCATCTCCCCAGCCCCCAGCAAGTACCGTTACAAATGAATGTTCATTTATATGCATGTAGAATTGAAGAGATTTTGTTAATATCAAAATAGAGGGTTTTCTTTTTTCCAAGACAGATTTTTTTTTTCTCTCTGTGTTGCCTTAGGTATTCTGAAATTCACTCTGTAGACTAGGCTGGTTTGAAACTCAGAGATCCACCTGCCTCTGTCTCCTGAGTGCTGGGATTACAGTTGTGTGCCACCACTCCTGGTACCAGATAGAGTTTTAATTGACCAGATTTTTACTACACTTGAAGTTTTAAACTAAATGGTTCGCTTGTGAACATATTAATATTTCTAATGTATCCTTTGGTATTTGTAAGAATCTATTTCAACAAGAAAATTCTTTTATTTTTTTCCATTAATCACTTACTGAGAACTGATAGCTTCAATGTAGAAGCTACTATTTTGTTTATTGATGGGGATTGATAATAGATATTGTTTTGAGACAGTCTTATGTAGCCCAGGCTGACCTTGAATTTATTATGTAGCTCTGAACTCCTGGCCTTAAATTCCTGATCCACCTACCTCCATAACCCAAGTGCTAAATTTGCAGGCACATGCTAGCATGCCTGGCTATTTATTTTAAAAGTAAATTTTTATACTATGGTCAATTTCATTAGCGAGGTTTCAGATGCAAGTTGCAGCTATTTGAATGAAACTGGGGTAAGCAGATTAAACAAACAAATAAATGACGAATTCTGGCATTTCATAGTGTCTGTAAGCATCTGATCTTTGGAGGGGACCAGGTGGTTTCAGGTAAGAACCTCTTCCCCTTATCCTTTCCTCTTCCCTAAGTTTTTTTGTTTGTTTGGTTTGGTATTTTGTTTTTGTTTTCGTTTTTTTCTTTGAGACAGGATCTCAGGCTTCTCATCTGAGCCTCTCAAGCAGCTTGGATGACAGCCACCATGTCTTGCTTCCCCCACCCCCCTCTTCTTTTCAGTGTTAGAGATCAACCCCAGGGTTTCCTGTGTGTTAGGTAAGCACCCCACAACTAGGCCCTGTGATCTTGTCACGAGTCTGTCTATATAATAAATTATGTCTACCAATGACCTCACAGTTTCAACATGAAAGAAGAGAGATGTCTTTCCAAAGGCTTTGGCAAAAATCCTACAGAAGCCTCTGCTTAGTCAAGCCTGGTCATGTGATCACCCTTGAGTGGAGGTTGGCACAATGGGCCGGTCATGTTACTATGGGTACAACTAGAGAAAATATTGCTGGCCAGACCAAAAAGCAATTGGTGTGACCCATAAACAGTCATGGTCCTTGTTCCCAGGGAAGGTTGTTTTTTTGTTTGGTTTCTGAGACAAGGTCATACTTTGTAGAGCAGGCTGTGGTTTGGTGTCTACACTTACCTCTCTGCCTCTGTATCCAAGGAATACTTTTGTTTTTGTAAGGTTCTTTTACTTCACTGGGAAGAAAGTGCTGTAAGAAAGCAAGAAATCAGGGGCCGTGGAGATGGCTCAGTGGTTAAGAGTGCTTGCTGCTCACCCAGAGGACCAGAGTTTGATTCCCCAGCAGCCATGTCTGGTGATTGACAAGCACCTGCAACCCCAGCTGTAAGGAGTACAGCGCTCTCTTCTGGCCTCTCTGTGCATGTGCATTCACATGCATATACCACCACCCCCTGCATAAAAATTTTTAAATGATTTTTTAAAATAAAAAAGCAGGAAATTACAGTTTTAGGAGTAGGTATCTGGCCTAGTTGGTAGAATGCTTGTCTAGCATTCATGAAGCTCTGAGTTTGAGCTTTGAACACTGTATAAAACCAGGCTGGTGGAAGCAGGAGGATTAGGAGTTTGAGGTCACTCTTAGCTACAAGGTGAACTCAAAGCTATTCTGGGCAGCATGAGGTTCTGTCTCAAAAAGGAAGGAAAGTAGGAGGAAGAGAGATAGAGAGACAGACAGAGAGAGAGAGAGAGAGAGAGAGAGAGAGAGAGAGAGGAGAGAGGAGAGAGGGAAGACAGAATGACAGAAAAGAAAAAATAAAACAAAACCCAACCTGTAATTTTGATGATTGATGATCTGGACAGTTTCTAGTCTTTTTGGATTATGCCTTGTAAACCTAGGGCCACACAGAAAACTTCTCTTCTATTGCCTGTGCGGTTGCTAACAGATGTCTTCAGGCTTCTGTTAATTGATAAAATTAGAAGCTTGGCTAGGTGATTTATAGCATCTCCCTGTGCTATGATTCTGGATGTCACTACACAAAAACAGACTATATCTGGAGAGTGAAATAGTTCACATTTGCACAGACCTGTAATTTTCTAAATGATACTGACCTCCAAGGAGTAATTTCATGGCATGGATTCATAGGGAGCAAAGAACATTATTATTTAATTCTGGATCTTAGCACCTATTCCTGCAGTGTTGATGCACTGTACCCAGCCCTGTCTTACCCCCCCTCCTTTTTGAGATGAGGTCTATACAGCAGAGAATGCCTTTGATCTTCTACCTCCTGAGTATATAGTTCCTCCCTGGAACTACAGTGTGCACACTCATGCATGGTTTTATGCAGTTCTGGGAACTGAACCCAGGGCTTTGTAAGTGCTAATCAAAGACTCTAGCACCTGCACTACATCCCCAGCCCAGCACAGTTTGGCAGGCTTTTTTTTTAAATTTTTATTTTTTGGTAGCAGTACTGGGTATAGAACATAGGTCCTTAAACATGGTAGGCAAGAACTCTACCACTGAGTTACATCCCCAACACTTTTTATTTTTAAGATTTTATTATATATTATATTATATTATATTATATTATATTATATTATATTATATTA
>CAJQZJ010032121.1:1342560-1360684 GCA_907164525.1 Lophiomys imhausi
TATATTATATTATATTATATTATATTATATTATATTATATTATATTATATTATAGTGGTGGTGCATGCCTCTAATCCCAGCACTTGGGAGGCAAAAGCAGGCAGATCTCTGTGGGTCTGAGGCTAGCCTGGTCTACAGAGGGAGTTCCAGAACAGCCAGGGCTACACAGAGAAACCATGTCTTGAAAACTCAAGTTTTCACAGCACTGCATGTACACCTGCATGCCAGAAGAGGGCACCAGATCTCATTATAGGTGGTTATGAGCCACCATGTGGTTGTTGGGAACTGAACTCAGGATCCCTGGAAGAGCAGCCAGTGTTCTTAACCTCTGAGCCATCTCTCCAGCCCTCCACAACTCTTTTTAATAGTAGATTTTAGCTGGGCGGTGGTGGCGCACACCTTTAATCCCAGCACTTGGGAGGCAGAGGCAGGCAGATCTTTGTGAGTTCGAGGCCAGCCTGGTCTACAAAGTAAGTCCAGGACAGCCAGGGTTACACAGAGAAACCCTGTCTCGAAAAACCAAAAAAAAAAAAAAGTAGATTTTAACTTTGCATGTGTTCACCTCCCCTCATGTATGTGTGTGAATGCCCCAATATGCGTGAGGACTATACCCAGGGTGTACACAGTAGGAAGCGTCCTATCACTATGGTACACCCCCAGCTGCTGCTGTGGAGTGAGTTCTCTTCTTTCACCTAATGTGTGTTCCAGAGGATGAACTCAAGTCATGAGACTTAGGTGACAAGTGCCTTTCTCCACAGAGCCATCTTGCTGGACCTTCGACTCTCTCTCTCTCTCTCTCTCTTTGTTTCTCTCTGAGTTTTCAAGACAGAGTTTCTCTGTGTAGCCCTGGCTGTTCTGGAACTCACTCTGTAGACCAGGCTGGCCTCAGACCCACAGAGATCTGCCTGCTTTGGCCTCCCAAGTGCTGGGATTAAAGGCATGCCCACCACTACTGACTGCCCATCCAGCTCTTTTTTTTTTTTTTTCTGAACAACCGATGGAATCTACAAACTAGAGAAAACAAGTTGCCCCTATACCCCTAGAAGGAAGACCAACCATTCAGTCCTCCTCTCTGGGGACCTGGGTGCCCAAGACAAGGAACTGGGAGAGTTGGTAGCCTCACCCTAACTCTGGAATATGCCTTTTATTATGCTTTGAGAAAGTTCTTGGTACATTATGTAGACCAATTTGGCCTTGAAACTTACAGCAATCCTCCTGCCCCTGCACCCCAATTTCTAGGATTACATACAGGAATCATGGCCCTTGGCATTGAATCTGCTTTTTAGAAAGAAGTTTGAGCCAGGCAAGGTAGTGTGTCTTTAATCTCAGCATTTGGGAGGTGGATCTCTGTGAATTCAAGGCTAGCCTGGTCACAGGGATACACATAGAGATCCTGCCTCAAAAAAACAAAAACAAAAACAAAAAACAAAAAATAAAAATAAAAAGGAAAGAGCAGCTTGGGTTGAAAAAATGGCTAAGCCATTAGAGGTTAGGCTCATAGGCTCACAACCAAAAGACAAAAAAGATAAACAGTTCCACTAAGATGTAACTTTCAAGACCACTGGGTCACAGTCTCTCCCTTTCAAATCCAGGCTTCAACCCGGTGGGAGGCAGAGGAGCGCTTGCCCTGGGTTCCAGAGTCTCCAGGCATCACACCCCTGCTGAGGTCTTGCCCCTCTCTGTTGACCTACGGAAGGGAGCAAGTCCAAAAGGAACAAGATGCTGGCACTGCCAGTCCCCAGTGACAGTGTAAGGAGCCATGCCAGAAGGGTGCTACGTGATTATCACACCCAGGGAGCCCGCAGGTCCCTGACAGTTGCCAGTAGGAAGGCAGGATTGTAGTCCGGAAAATCTTCATCACCCAGACATTCCTTCTTGGGAAGGGGACAGGTGACACAGTGGGCTTGTTCACTTGGGACCAAGGCCTTCCACAATTCCACTGTCCTTCATACCATCGAAAAAGAAGTTGTTGTGAGGAGGGTCCCTCTGGGATAGGGTCTTCACAATTTCCTGTGCCAAGATCCCTCCAGCCACAGCACACCCTGGGGCCATTTCAGAGAAGCGGTGCCTGACAAAGTCATCGGGAAGCAAGTCAGGACTGACGCCCAACGAGTCCAGCACATCATTTCGTATCTGCAGCAGCAGCTCTGGGTCCTCACTATAACTGTCAGAACTAGGATCTCTTCCGTTATCAGTGAGGAATTTCAGCAGCACTTGCAGCAGAAAGTAGTCTGGGGCTGTGCTTCAGGGCGGCCTTGGCTTTCTCTCCACTCCAATCCACTTCTAGCGCTTCTTTCACAGGGCAGAAAAGCACCTTCTTTTTGACCATGCTTTATCAGATGACTCAAGGTTTGCTCGCTTGGTATCAGGACCATCTTCTTTCTACTCCTTGGCCAACTTTGGCAACTTCGGTTTTTTCTTCTACAAACTCATGCGCTCCAAGATTTGCAAAGGTGTACCCATGGTACCCAAAGACCTCTCCAGTGAAGAACTTGATGCTGTTTCTGTGACAGATCTGGTCGACTTTAACGGTGACATCCCTGGAGCAGCAAGTCAGGCACCCCGCATCAAACTGAGTGAAGAATGCCTCTGGCTGCTTCTCTATACCTCAGTGTCCACCTTTACATCCACCATGGGGTTGAGATTCTGGGCTCTTTCCAAAGAGGCCTCAGCCTTATTCCGGCCCACAGACTGAACTCCAGGCTCTTCTGGAGATACCTGCTCCTGATCCAGCATGGTCAGTCCTTTCACTCCTGCCAGGTTAAGATTCTTGGCAATTTCAGTCCCAAGTCCTTTCATGCCCACAATCAGCACCCAGGAAGCTCTAAGCCGCTTGCGGGCCTCCGGTCCCCACAGGCAGATCTGTGGGTCGTACTGCACCGCCTTGTCCGTCCTGGCTGATGCTACCGCTGCTCCCAGCCTCCTCCTCCTCTACCCTTAGCGCCAACCTCACCTGTTCCTGCCAACCGCTCTTGCCCCACCGCCAGCCAGCGGAGCTGTGCACCTGGGCCGCGAGCTGGAGCAGTGCTGCCTCAGTGAATTGGGGGACGGACCACGTGGACTCCCAAGACTCCAAGTGGGGGAGATGCAAATCAGTCTAGGGGAGGAAAAAGAAAAGAAAAGTGGCAGGCGTTTTGTCTCCTCAAGGGCGTCCTCGAGGTCATTTATGGACGTTTCCTCTTGTATTTATGGAGCTCCCGCGAGGACTCCAGTGTAGGTGTTGTGGTGAAAAAAAAAAGTCCCATCCAATTCTTTTAAGAGTAAAATTTAAGACCTTTTTGTTGCTGAGCATCAAACGCAGGGCTTCGAATATGTTAGGCAAGAGCTCTATCACTGAGCTGCATCCGGAGCTCTTTTTAACAGTAGATTTTAACTTTGGATGTGTGCCTTTCTGGGGATTGAACTCAAGGTCTTGTACACACTGGGTAAGCACTCTACACTGAACTATCCCTCAAGTCTTGTTTATTTCTTTCATCCTTTCATAAAAGTTGTGAGGGATAGTGCAGAAAACAAAACAATTACACTGTCTTCTCAGAGGTGTCACTTACTAACCCTGGAACCTGGGAACATGTTAGTATTTCTTACTTTTTACTTATTTTTGGGTATTTCTTACTTTTGTGTTACTGAGACAGAACACCCTACTGAACAACCGAGGAATGGTTAACTTTGGATTTTTAGTTCCTTCTAGTTTGACTCTATATTGTGAGGGTGTGTGGCAAGGCAGTGCATCCAGGTGGGAGAAAAAAAGCCAGTTCTGTAAACCTCTTTAAGGACACACCCTGTGGTGGTTTGAAAGAAAATGGCCCACATAGGCTCACAGGGAGTGGCACTATTAGGAGGTGTGGGCGTGTTGGAGGAAGTGTGTCACAATTCCCTTTCTGCTGCCTTTGGATCTGGATGTAGAACTCTGAGCTTCCTCTTCACCATATTTGCCTGCACACTGCTATGTTTCCACCATGATGATAATGGACTAAACCTCTGAAACTGTAAGCCAGGTCCCAGTTAAATAGTTTCCTTTATAAGAGTTGCCATTGCTGGGCATGGTGGCATACACCTTTAATCCCAACACTCAGGAGGCAGAGGCAGGCGGATCTCTGAGTTCAGGGACAGCCTGGTTTACAAAGTGAGTCTGGGACAGCCACTACTACACAGAGAAACCCTGTCTTGAAAAACCAAAAAAAAAAGAGTAGCCATAGTTATTGTGTCTCTTCACAGCAAGAAAACCCTAACTAAAACATACCCCTAAAATGTAACTTCCTCCCACTAGGGTCCACCTCTAAGCACCTCCACCTCCCAGTAGCATTGTAGAGGGATGATGGAGCTTTTAAGACTTAAGGTTTGGGAGGAAACCCCAGACCCAAACCATCACATCATTCCCTTAAAGTCCCCAGACTCTGGGGTCCAGAGGAAGCACACTCTGAAGACACCATGATTTTATCCTAGTGATACAAATAAGCACCCATTCCATGGAGGCTTGCTGTCTACATTCAGCGTGGGTCTTTCTACTTCAAGTAACCTATATCTAATCTACGTTGTCCCTCACAAGCAAGGCCAAAAGATTGTCTCCTAGATAAATCTAGAGCCTGCCAAGTTGGGAATATTCTCTCTCTCTTCTTCACTCCCCATTTTTCTCTGTAGTTCAGGTTATAGAACATTAAAAGGGGGCGGGTGGGAATACGTCTCAGTGATGGAGCACTTGCCTAGCACATTGCAAGGCCCTGGGTTGCATCCTCAGTACTGAAAACACCACAGATGGCACATGGAACTGTAATTGAGTTTCAGCCGTGTCTGCTGCCCAAGGAAAGGAGGGGTGAGAGTGGAAGATGAAGGAAAAGAACCCCTCCCCAGCCATGCTTGCCTCCCTGAACACCCACATTCCAATTCTGTTTTATTGGGGTTCTCTAGAGCAACAGAACCAAGGGAATGAGTAGTTAACAGAATTTAAGTGAGTTTAAAATAGTAACAACTAAATCCCTCCTGAGGTGCTGAGAACCTGGTAAATTACTCAGTCCTTCAGTCTGGATTCTGCAACAGATGGAATAACTCAGTGTAACACAGTCCACAAGAAATGGGTGTCAGAGCCCTGGAAGTTCCTAGAGAACTGTTGGTCTCTACCCCACATTAGAAGTTTGGAAACAATGGCTCTACTGTTGGCTAAGGCGGCAGCAGCAGCAGCAGCAGCAGCAGCAGCAGCAGCAGCAATCAACTCTATGGTAAGAGGGAGGCCAAGTAGCTAAAGGCAGAGAATAGAGAGAGTCATTTCCCTTCAGAAATAGCCTTTAAAAAAAAAATCTGGCTCCTGCCAAAGGGTGCCGTCCACAGTCAGGGCTTTCTCGAGTCAACCAGGACAATTCTTCTGGGGATGCTCCTTACTCAGATGATTCTAATTTGTGGCCTGTGGACATTGAGGCCAACTATAATGAACTTCTGAAGTAGCTGTCTGAGGCTGCTTCCAGATAAGAACTGAAGCTTAGGGTACACGTAGACATTTATGACACCAAAATACTATTTGGTGAACAAGGCTTTACTACTATCTCTCCACCTGCTACAGTTGCAGAGGAGAATATCAAAATCTCTCTCAAGGAGGATAGGATGTAACTGAGGAGGTAGAATGCTTGCCTGGCTTTCACGAAGCCCTGGGTTCCATCCCCAGGGCTGCAGAGAACCGTATGTGACAGCGCATGCCTGTAACTTCTACACTCAGGAGGTGGAGGCAGGAAGATCAGAAGTTCAAGGTCAGCATTTGTTTTTAAAAGAAATATTGTTCTTAATTTTTTTTTAGATGTCACTTCACTAAGAAGGAAAAACTTTGAAACTTGTCACTTACCTCTCACTTTGCAGGGATTGTGACAGATGCTACATGGGAAACAACCCAGTTCTAGGAACTGCTTGCAGAAGCTGAGGTTTGTCACCTTCCCAGTTGGGTTTCAAATCCCAATTAGGTACTTGTTTGAAGACTGTCCTAGGCAGAACTGAGTCACCCAGCTGTAGCCAGATACTCAAGGCAGTCACAAAGTCCCTGTGATTGGACCCCAGGCAAAGGCCAGACTAGAGAAGAAACTTTAGAATGGTGCATCTCTCTCACAAGGAGATAGTACTATGTCAGGGATCACAATATGATCACATTCACTGCCTCCTTGCTGTGATGAAATATCTAAAAGAAGCCACTTAAGGGAGGAAGGATTTATTCTGGCTCATGGTTTAAGGAGAAACATCCTGGCTGGGCTTAAGTCTTGGTCGTAGAGTGCTTACTCAGCATGGGTGAAGCCCAAAGTTTGATTCTCAACACCATACACAAAGCAGAAAAAGCGGTTGGGGTGATACAGCTTGTGACTTGGGCAGTTGGTCATGTCACATTTAGGAAACAAAGGAATCTCTAATGGAATCCACCAGCAGGAATCTGACGGCCACCTAGTGACACACTTCCACTAGTGAGGGTCCAAAGGACCCATAACCTCTCCCAATAGTGCCACCATCTGGGAGCTAAGTGTTTAAGTGCATGAGCCTCTGGGACATTTCATATCCAAACCATTACAGTATCAATAACGACATCTAATACCTTGATGTGATTTGATATTGGTCCCCAGCTGGTGGTACTATTGTTGAAGGTTGTGGTACCCTTAGGATGTAGAGCCTCAATGGAAGAAGTGGGTCACCGGGGGTGGGGCTTGAGGCTTTTTTTGCTGGACCTTATTTCTTGTTCATTCTCTGTCCAAGTGTGGATGATGTGACCAGCTGACTTCCCACTCCTGAAACTATGTCTTCTCTGATTCTTGCTGTGTCTTTCTTGCCACCGTGGCTTGGATTCCTCTGTAATCCAAAATAAACATTTTTTCTCCCCTAAGTTGCTTTTGTCAAGTATTTTATCACAGCAATGGGAAATTAACTAAGATATGCCTATCAAAACACTTAGCTTGCAACAGTTTTCCTGGTATTGCTATTCTTGCTACACTAAGTTAATGATCAAATGTGAAGAGAGGCTGAGGATGTGGCTCAGATGGTAGAGCTCTTGCCTAGCATATACAAAGCTCTGGGTTCAACCCTTGGCACCACATAAATGAGGAGTGGTGACATATGCCTAGAATTCCAGCACTTTGAAGTGAAGGCAGGACGATCAGACATGAGTTCAAAGCCAGCTTAGACTACCAGAGACACAGTCTGGAAACTGTACTTGTTGTCTGTTTTAATGATTAAATAGAACAATGTCTAGTTACAGGTCATAAAAGTTTCCAGACTGTGTGTCAAAGAGGTATGGATGTAATCACGACTGCTATCTCTTTATGGTCACCTGAGTCTTAGAAGTTACTTAGTCTTCTTAGGCCTCAGTTTTTTCTCATCTGTAAATTAGGGACAGGAATGTTATCTGTACCACAGTGTCATGTCTGATAAACAGCATCATGTCCGATAGACAGCATGTCTGTAAAGCCTGGGATAGCTTTCCCTTGGTGTGGTGGGAGGGACTGATCCTTGACAGTAGACATCAGTGACTGGAGGGAAAGTGGTGGGGAGTCTGTGTTAGCTCCATTGCCGTTTCTAGGCTTTCAAGAAGAGCTCGCCTCCTACCTGTTCTCTGCCTATTGAAAGAATCTGAAAGGGAAGTGAAGGTAAGGGCTCAGTGGGTAAGGGCTCTTTCTGACAAGCCTGAAAACCTGAGTTGGTCCCTAGGACCCACATAGTGGGAGAAGAGAAATGACTCCTGTAAGTTGTCCTCTGAGTTCCACTTGAGCACTCTGGCACACCCGCCCCATGCAAACACAAATAAATATGTGTAACAATCCAATTCCTTAAAAAGAAAAAGAACCCATGAGTTAGAGATTGAATCTAGGGACTTCTGCGTGCTAGCAAAGTTCTTTGCCACTGAGCTGTGTGCCGGCCCTAGAGTCTAGACAAATCTTGATCTTTCTTTAGAGATGATGTGGAAGGAAAGAGAAAGAATAGAATACTCCAGAAATAAAGTTTCTTGCTCATGAACCAGAAAATGGTCCTCAGGTATATGGATGGCAGGTGTTAGCCTGACAGATAGCTGCATGGTGGGGATCAGGATACAAGGCGGTGGGAGTGGATCTATGTACTATGTTTTTGACTTAATTTCTGCCCTAGGTGTAGTACTAAGGCTTTTTTTCTTGTTTATTTTATTTTGTTTTGTTTTTCTCACCAGTGTGTTCAACAATAGGTAGAAAAAAAAACAACCCACACCTCAGACCTGCCTGATCCTGTTTATGTTTGTGATGACCACGGAGGAGGGGAAATAAGTGAAAGCTTTGTCATCACAGCACTAATGTCCCCTTTGGGCTAGGCCTTGGCAGGGAGAGTGAGAGGTGGCTGCAAAATAAGTAGTCAGGGATGTTGATGGCTGGGTCTCCTCCTCCTCCTCCTCCTCCTCCTCCTGTTCTTTGAGACAGGATTTCTCTGTGTATCCATGGCCATCCTGGACTCATTTTGTAGACCAGGCTGGTCCTTGAACTCACGGAGATCAACCTGCTTCTGCCTCCCAAGTGCTGGGATTAAAGGCGTGTGCTACCAAGCCCAGTGGCTGGGTTTTCTTAAGAGTGGCATTTGTTTGGAGGGAATACTGGTCAACATGTAAAAAAGAAAAAGACATTTGCCCTTGTCCGTAGATACTCCCACCCCCTTATTCCCTGTCCTCATTTACTAATTCTTTTTAGTGCAGGGGATGGATTGCCACAGCTTTCTGTGTGCCAGGCAAGAACTCTACCACAACCCCCACCCCCAGCCCACCATCTGATTATATTTTAGGACAAAACTAGTCCCTTCTCTCAGAACTGGGACTCCTATTGTCCCACTCACTTTCCTTTCTCCAGGTGTCTCCTGAGGACTATCCCTGAACCAGTCCCTGTTGGACATACCAGAAGATACACGGTCATGGGTTTGACTTGGTACCTGCCCCCAACAAGGGCACTGAACAAATGACTTCTCCAACAATCACAGTGACAGATGGCAAGCAGGCACAAACATCAGACAGTGTCAGGGCTAAGCCTAGTTTAGTGGTTCAGGGACAATGCCTCTGAGGAAGTGAGATCTGAAGATCCAACAGGTAGCAGATATTAGCAGAGAGTGTGGGTGTGGTGTGTGGGTGGGGAAGCTCAACGTTTTCAAGAAACAAGGAAGCTGATGCTCAAAATGCAATGAGGAGAGAGAGAGGTGATGAGAAACTGGTAAGGTGGGACATGGCTTGGCTTGCCTTCCTCTCATTGTAGGGCCCCAGTTTAGTTCCTGTGTGCACAAATAGTGGAGGGGAGAAAAGGGTGTCATGGGGCCAATGGAGTAATTTTAGGCCCAACTGAGACCTCCTCCAGAACTTTGTGGTGTACAGTGATTCTCTAGCTCCTTGGGTGTCTTCTCACTATTGATGGATTGCACAGACTTCTCTTTGGCAACCAGCTGCTTCCATGAATGAAGACAAATACTGACCTTGCTTAGAAAATCCAGGAGTCTTGCTTAGCTACCTAAACAATCTAGTTGTCTTCTCTTCTCCATTTGAGACAGTGTCTTATGTAACCCAGGCTGGCCTGGAGGTAGCTATGTAGTCAAGGATGACTTTGTACTTCTCATCTTCCTGCCTCTACCTCATGAGTTCTGAGATTACAGGCATGCACCATTACACCCAGTTTATTCAGTGCTGAGAACTGAACCCAGAAATGCACCCTGCCAGCCATGTTACACACCCAGCCCTTGTTCTTTGCTGACAGAGTCTCATGTAACCCAGGCTGGCCTCAAACCCCTGATCCTCCTGCCTCCAATTCCTAAGCTCTGAGTTTACAGCTGTTTGTCACCACACCCAGTATTGGTTTTCTTTGTCTTATGACAGTCTCACCCATTTTTGTATCTCAGGAAAATAAGCAAGTCTTCACTTCTGCTCCAGCTTCAGGACAGGTTCCCTCTCTCATTGTAGTGAGAATGGCTCCATTCCACAGGCCTTCAATTAGTTTATTGCATGAGAGTTGGATCTGAGTATTCTTAGTGGCCAGGGCTCTGGGGTGAAAAAATGAACTAAACCCTATGGGATCCTTCTCCTGGGCAGTTTTCAGATTACCTGGACTAAGCACCTTCCTCTGCTCTCACTGGATCCTCACAATCCCACATGGTAGGGGTCATTACTAGTACCAATTTTATACACAAGGAACTGAGTTAAAGGGATTTTAAACAATGGACCCAAAATCTCACTTCTCTTTTTAGTGTGTGTGTGTGTGTGTGTGTGTGTGTGTGTGCAGGTACATGTGCTTGCATGGGTTTAAGGAGGTCCAAGGTTGATGGTCGTGACTCTCCTTCTGTTGCTCTTCATTTTTATGCACTAAGGGTTTCTCAACTGAACCCAGAACGTGCCGATGTGGCCTTTTGGGCAAGGCACCTGGAACCATCCGCTTTCTCCACCCTTTAAGCACTGGAGTTGCAGGCAGGCTCATAGCCACCTGTAATTTACATGGCTTCTGTGGATCGGAACTCTGGTCCTCACGCTTGCACAGAAAGTGTTTTAACCAATGAACCATTTCCCCAGCTCTCAAAGTCTGACTTCTGCCTGGTGACAGAACTGCGCTCAGAACCTTTCTGACGCCAAAGCCAAGTTCTTAACTAATGTTCTCTGCTCCCTCCGACCATCTTTCTAGCTGAGTTTCTACAAGTGTTCAGAGACTGTGATGTTTCTACAACTGGGGTCTTTCTTATCTTGCTGGTAGAATCCTTTTGTAACCACATATCTCTCACCTTCTCCTTCCTGTCCACATAGGCCCAATCACATCTGTGTTCCAGTCATGGCTTGGCCTAATTTCTTCCTGTCACTGATGCCGCTAGTATTTCTATGTCATAGGAATTTTGCCTCCTTAACTCCTCAGCTCATTGCTCAAGGGGGAAGGTTGGTTTCTTTTCTGTGGCTCTCAGGCCTTCTCAATTAACTCTAGTTGTCTGAGGCTAACCCTTGGATTCTAAGCTAAGTGGCAGAATGTAGCACAGTGCATTGTGGTCACATTGGGAGCTATTAAAAGAATCAAAGTCCCCTTAAGACTTGTGACATTGAGAAGTATTTATTAAACAGGATGGCACCATTCTAGTGGAATGTTTGCATTGTGGGTGCTTTTGATTGTCACAAGGATTGCAGGGGTGGGGAGATGGGGAAGTGAAATGTCTTATCAGATGTTTGCTCAGACGGAAAACTTTTCTCATAATTTCTTTTTAATTATATGTTTGGGTGTTTTGCCTGTATGCACATCTATTTACCACATGTATGTGTGGTGCCCACAGAGGCCAGAATGGGGAATTGGATCCCTTGGGACTGGAGTTACAGATGGTGGTGAGCTGCCATGTGGGCGCTGGGAATTGAACCCAGGTCCTCTTCAAGAGCAGCCAGAGCTCTTAATGGCTGAGCCATCTCTCCAGCTGCAAACATGATAGATGTGTGTGCTAGAGTCTGTACACTGAAATACATAGTAATTCATCAAAGACTCCAAAGCAATCAAGAGTTTATTGTACTGATGACGATGGCTCCAAAGCGCTTGGTACATTGTTCAAGTAACTGCCTTCAGAAACAAGGCAAGCTTTTATTTGGAGAGCTTTGCTACTCACTGTTTGAGCATTTTCCAGAAGTTTATTCATTGAATAATGTTTTGATTTTTAGGTCATCCTGTCCTGCAGCAAACATATATTTAAAAGATAGTATGAGTTTGGTGTGGTGCCTCACATCTGTAATCACAGCACTTGGGAAGCTAAAGCAGATAAATCAGGAGTCCAAGTTGAACCTGGCCTACACAGGGACAGTATCGCCTAATATACTGAGTGAGATCCCATCTTAAAAAAAAAAGAGAAAAGTTCTATGGGTGCTGGATCAGAGCAGTTGGGAAACCTTCATGTAAGCATCCATTGTAGCTCACGCAGGCCTCTGAGATCTTCTAAGTAGCTGGAATTATAAGCATATGCCACCCAGTTTATATTGAAAGCCCCCCACGCATCTCCTGAGAAATCACACTTCCTACAGGTTAAGTGTCAGGAATCACAGTGGACTTTCAAAGTTCTTATCTCCCTATAGCAAGGACAGTTAGCAGCTCGGTAAGTATTCTTCCAAGGTATTTCTGCTTCTTATCAAAATGAGATCCTATCATGATCCTGCTCTCAGTAGTACTCCCCATCACTTCCTACAGTGCAGCCACTTTGTGATTAGTCTTGAGTGCTTTGGCTCTGCAAGAAATTCCAAAGCAAGAACTGACAAATACGTTTTGAAGTAAGGGATAGACAACCAATGGGACCATTTTCACAGGACCATTTTCCTTCCATTTTTAAAGAATACTGCAATTTTCGGCTTGCTAGATCTCTAGACAAATCCCAGTGACTATTCTTATAGTCTTACGCTGGAGATCGATACCAAGCAAGCGAGCAGGAGAAAAACAAGCAAGCAAACAAACAAACAGATGAACAAACAAACCCACTGTGAGCAATGGTCCCTGCTTTGAAGGAGGCTTGTTCTGATTTGTCATTAATGGACTCCTTTGGGTACTGAAGGAGAATGAACTGGAGAAGGATGGAGTGTGGGGATCAGCTAGGAGCTACTGTCAGTGTCCAGGCATGAAAGGGTGACAGCTTGGATAAAGTAAAGGGAAGTAGGCCCATCGGGATTTTTGAGGTGGATTTGGATGGCTATGGATGGTTATGCTAATTATAAAAATAGAGAAAACAAGCAAAGGACAAGCTTCATTGGCAGAGAGGTCAGGGAAGTGACAATTCCTTTTTGAATTCTTCTTCTTCTTTTTTTTTTTTTTTTTTGGTTTTTTGAGACAGGGTTTCTCTGTATAACAGCTCTCTGGCTGTCCTGGACTCGCTTTGTAGACCAGGCTGGCCTCGAACTCAGAGATCCGCCTGCCTCTGCCTCCCAAGTGCTGGGATTAAAGGCGTGCGCCACCACTGCCCGGCTGAATGAATTCTTCTTATAATGTCTTATTTGACGCTAAAGAGGCAAATCAAATAAGGTGATCCTAAGGATGGGTTAAATCTGAAGATGTAAATTTCAGAATAATATATGCATGTATGATATTTATGCCTATAGGAAGAGGATGTGTAGACCAGTGGTGGAGCTCTGGATTATCATGCATGAGGTGCTGGGTTCTATTGGCAGTGTTGCAAAAAAAATAATAAAAGATATATCTGCAAACACAAATATATGCATGTATGTGCATATGCATACACAGACCGCACACACACATACATACAACCAAATTCCTTTTTTCCCCCATAGAAGAATTCATGTAGCCTATGCAGCCTCCTAACTCACTCTGTACCCACAGATGACCTTGAACTTGTAATCTTCCTGCTGCTATCTCCTAACACTGGTATTACAGATATGAGCTACCACATCTGGTTTTTACGTGATGCTAGGGGTTTAACCTGATTCTGGCGTGCTAGGCAAACACTCTACCAACTGAGCTATGTCCTCAACCCATGTACAGATTTTTTTTTAAAGATACAGAAGCTGACACTGGAAGGTGGCTGCTTTCCCATTTTGCACTTTCGGGGTAATGAAAAGAAAGGACTTCAAGAATTTTGGGTTTGGCTGAGGATGTCTTACAAGGTACACACACCTCCATGTCCTTAAGACATGGGCTGTGGACGCCACCTGCTGGTCAGTTCTGAGTAATTTTACAGTATGCTTCTTAGGATAAAAAGCAAGTTCTAATTAATCAGGAACACAGAGGATGTGGGGAGGGACAGATGGCTCAATGGTTAGGACCTGAGTTCAGTTCCCAGCACCAACATCAGGTAGTTCCTGTAACTCCAGCTCCAAGGAGATCAGACGCCTCTGGCATCTGTGGGCACTTGTATACACACACACACTCACATTTTACATACACAATTAAAGATAAAATAATCCTGCAGAAGACTGGGTTCTGTTCACAGCACCCACACAGTGGCTCACAGCTATCTATATTTCTAGTTCCTAGGGATATGGCCCCTCTCTTTTGACCTCCTCGGGAACCAGGCACATATGTGATGCACATATATGTACAAGCAGGCAAAAGCCATACACATTAAAGAAACAACCCTACATAAAAAAAATAAAAATAATTTAAAAAAAGAATACATATAACCGGAAACTTAGAATGGGGTTGATTGAGGACTAAAAAAAAAAAAAACAACCAACCAATAAACAAACAGTGTGGAAGCTGTACTTTGAGTTTTGATCTTTTCCCAGGCTAGCCATATGCGGTAAGATATTCTCTGGTGGCACCTAGCAGTGGCAGCAGGCCCCAGGTCCCCTGATGATGATAGGAAATAACTGAGACTTTCCAGTGTCCTGTGTTGCTAAGCTGAAATGTTCATTAGATCAGATATGCTACTACATATTCAACATGTATGTTTGTAATATAAATAGGTTCATTGGGAAACAACCCCATTGTAGGTTGAAGAGGAGTGGCGTAAGCCCCAACGAAGTATAGATCAACGTTGCTTCCCCCAGGAGTTTACAGTCTTTTAGTGGGAAGATCGGAGATGCTGTGGGTGTGGCAGGATCACAGGAATAATTAGGATTTGGAACTTAGAGAGAGATTTGGATTTGAATTCCATTTTCGCTTCAGTTGCTTCAGCACATGGCAAGTCTCCTAGGTCCTACACCAGTGGTTTTCAACCTTCCTAATGCTGCGACCCTGCAGTTCCTCATGCTGTGGTGATACCCGACTATAAAATTATTTTATTACTGCTATGAATCATAATGTAAATGTCTGTGTTTCCAATGGTGGCCCCTGTGAAAGGGTTGTTCGATCCCAAAGGCATTGAGAACTACTGTCCTGGACTCTGTGGCAGTCTGCCAATGCTTTCTGGATGACAGAATCAGTCCATGTCTGCAAGGTATACTACAGCAGCCACTAGTCATATGTGGCTGGTGGCACCTGACATGTGGCTGTTGCAGCTAAGAAACCTATTTTCCATTTTACTTAGTTCAGATTTAACGAGGGTAGAGAGACAGCTCTGTCAGGAAAGTGCTTGCCCCGAGAGCAGGAGGGCCTGAGTTTGTTCTCCATTACTAATATCAACCAACAGTCTGAGTGTGGTGGCACACACTCACTGTGATCCCTCTTGAGCTATCATGAAAGGTTTTCTTTAATCCCCTGCTGTGACTTCAAAAGGAAAAATAGGGTCTATGTATGAGTCCCACAAGTCTGCTCCTCTTAAAAACATTCTGCTTGGAATGAATCAGTCAGTGTGGTGTTTTGTGTTTACCCCCTTTTTCTGAGATGGGAGACTGCATCAGCTTGTGGTGAGAAAGTCCTCCCAGTCAATGAATAATCAAAGGCAAAGCCAAGCAGATGATAAATCTTGGCCTCCCTCCCGTGAAGCCACCCACTAAGCAGAATTGAATAAATCTATTTGGGCTTAGCATATTTTTCAGGGTAATTGGTTGCAGTTCTCTCTAATTCTTTGATTGGCTAACTTTGTCTTGGGTCTATTCCAAGCTAATAAAACAGAGAGTGAAGTAAGTTTCTGATTTCAGCTTTAAGTTTCAGGGAGGGACCTCGAAGCTTTAGTTTTGACAATGCTGGGAAGAAAAATAATGTTTGTTCATGTTTCTGCATTCTGGATCCTGGCAACATCTGGGCCTGTGTAATCTTCCCAGATGGTTTCCTTCTCCCGGGGAGGGGGCTACAGGTGACTTGGAGAGAACTTCACAAAATGCCAGGCAACTACAGTATGGACAGCTCTGGAATGCAGGTTGGGAGCATCTCAAACTATGGGGCTCAGAAGCTGTGAGCATCAACAAGGTGCACACTCCAGAAGCTGCAAACCATGTGGGGTCAGAAGACTCTAGTTTAACCAACTGTCTTCCGAGTGACCTTGAGCTAGATCATGACCTCTCTGAGCCTCTGTCTTCTGCCTGTTAAAATGGTTGTACTGTTGCCCTTCTCAGCAGGTACTGGGAGAAGAAAGAAATGAAAGCTCTTAGAAGATGAGACACAGTACCGGGCATGTCATAAAGTCCTCCAAAGACGTGGTTAGATTCGTGCTACCCTTTCTGTGCATGCTGTGCTCCTTGGAAAGAAAAAAAATAGCCTTGACATAACACTTTTGTATTCCTCATAGTTGAATTTCCCTGGTTTATGTGTGTCCTGAAATTCATGTCAAAGTTCTCACCTCCAGGATCTCAGAATGTGAGTTCATTTAGAATCAGGGTCTTTAAGGAAGTTACAAATTAAAGTGATGCCACCAGGTTGGCCCCGATCCAACATACTAAATCACTTCCTTTCCTCTATTTAATTTTTTTCTTTCTCTTCCCTGGAGGCCAGGCATTAAAGATTGGGATATTCAAGGTTGGGTGTGATGTCTCAGAGCAACTGTAATCCCAGCATGTAGGAGGTGGAGGCAGGATGACTGTGGATTCCAGGGTAGATGGAGCTAAATGTCTCAAGAAAAGGACAAGCAAGCAAAAAAAACAAAAACAAAAACAAAAACAAAAACAAAAAAAGAAAGAAAGGAAGAGAGAGAAAAAGGAGGGGAGGAAGGGAAAGAGGATGGGGAGGAGAAGGTGGTGGGGGAGGAGGAGAGAGAGGAAGAGGAAGCGTCATTCTCTAGGCATTAGGAGTTATGGTGGAAGAAAGCAGCCACCCACTGTTGTCCTATGCTGAGGATTGCAATTAACTGAAGAAAACTGCAGCCCAGTGTCTGGAGAATGTATCTGCTTAAAGACTAATGTTCTTGCTCTAGCTTTGGACAAATCGAAATGACCAAAACCAAGACTTTGGTTGACACCTTTTTATTAAGGTCTTGAAAGTCAGCTTCTCTCTCCAACCCTGCTATGTTGCTTCTAGTTCACAAGTGTGCTTCCTGAGAGCACTACCATGTGAGCAACCTCCAAAGTCCCTGCTTCTCGAGATCCCCACTGGCACAATGTCCCCTGACTTAGTCAGGGTTTCTGTTGCTATGAAGAGATGCTATGTCCACGGCAACTCTTACAAAGGAAAACATTTCATTGGGGCTTATAGTTCAGAGGTTTAGTCCATCATCATCATGGTAGGAAGCATGGCAGCATGCAGGCAGACATGGTGCTGGAGAAGGAGCTGAGAGTTCTACATCCAGATCAGCAGGCAGCAGAAAGAGAGAGTGAGCCACTAGGCCTGATTTGGGCTTCTGAAATCTACCCCCTCCTCCAGTGACATACTTCCTCTAACAAGGCCACACCTATTCCATCAAAGCTACACCTCCAATAATGCCACTCCCTGTGAGTGTCTATGGGAGCCCTTTTCACTTAGACCACCACATCTCCTGTGGAAATGAAGCGCAGATGAATGAGCAAAGGCAGCAAGTCTTTGGGTAACCCCCACAGGAGGTGAACGGCTGTGATCTAGGCCACTGTGCAGCAAGGCTTACGACTTCCAGAGTTCAGGGATTCTCTAGCAGTAATCCCTTTGGAGCAGTCCTTTTCACACAGGCCATCCACATGACACCGCAGCCATGGCTCAGCTGACTGAACCGGTGACAGGCATGTGACTCAGAGAAACTCATCTCACGGGCAGTCAGAAGGCTATGACCCAGCTCTGGTGGCCTAGCCTCTCAGGTTATAGTCTTTGCCACCTTTGGTTTCCAGCTGTTAGGAAGGAGACAGGTACAAGGCTGGCAGTCATGAGATCACCTGTGACATCAGTCATAAGATCCTGAACAGTCTCAAAGAGGAGTAAACAAACCTCTATTCCAAATGGAACCTAAACAGGGCAGAGGGAAACATTCTGACCCACCGACTTAGAGGAAGAGAGGACAGAGAGAGTGAGCAGAGCCCCAGACCCTAAGGGCCAGTTCTCCCTTGGGCAGGGCAGACCTCTGAGTCTGTCTTTTTTGCCTTTATTTGACTTGCTGCTATTTTTTTTTTTTTTGTGTGTGTATCTTGTTGGATTCTTCAAAGAGCCCAAGAACCAAGAGACACTTAATATAGCTATACTGCCAGAGGTAATAAAAAGTACCCAATGTGTTGTTTTGGCCTAGAACATTCTGTACCTGCCTGTTTACTATACTATTCTTTGCCTATTAAATAACCATGTAGATGTGAAGGTTAGTTTGGGTTTTTTTTTTTTTTAAAGTTTGTGCGTGCGTGCGTGTGTGTGTGTGTGTGTGTGTGTGTGTGTGTGTGTGTGTGTGTGTG
>CAJQZJ010032121.1:1364930-1381661 GCA_907164525.1 Lophiomys imhausi
CTTCTTCTTCTTCTTCTTCTTCTTCTTCTTCTTCTTCTTCTTCTTCTTCTTCTTCTTCTTCTTCTTTTTGTGTGTGTGTGTGTGTGTGCTTGCTTTCTTGTAGGAAAAAAGTCAATCAAGAGATTTAGACAGTTTGAGCAGAAGTTGGTTTAGCAAAGTCAAACATTCCAATAGAGTGGAGTGGGCTGCCCCAAGCTGGGGAGCTGCCTGGAGGACGTTAGTGCCCAGAGACTTGGATGTTGATCTCTCTCAGTTCCTGGTCTGCAAGAATCCATGCTCCTAATTTCACAACACTGAATGATTTCTCAAGGTCCCAGTACATAATTAGACAAAGTCACCCGAGTTCTTAAAATTCTATGGCTCTGTGGAAAGTGGCTGAATTCCATTAAAACATGAGGCCCAATCTCTTAATACTATCACTGGCATGGATGGAAATGACTCTAGCAAGAACAGAAGCCACAATATCTTGAATGCTGTGTCTGGTATGGATGAGCCTTTTGCGTCTCTCCAACCTTCCCTGTGATGAGTTCTATTAGCAGGTTCACTTTTCACATGAGGAAAGCATGGTCCAAAGAAATGAATTGACTCTCACCTGAGACGATGTGGTTAGTTAGTTAGTTAGTTTTGTTTTTGTTTTTATTGAAAATGGAATTCAAGCAATAATTTGCCTGACAACAACGTCCATGATCTTGACCATCAAAAACTGCCTCTGTTTATTTCTACTCAAGTTCCTATGAGGAATTTTAATTTTTTATTACATTTATTTATTTACATGTGGTAGGGGTGGCAGGTCAGAGGTCAACTTGTGGGAGTTGTTTTCTCTCTTTCCACTATGTAGATCTTGGGGATCAAATTCAGGTCATTAGGCTTAATGAAAAATATGTTTATCTGCTGAAACATCTTACCAGCTCCATGGGAGGAATTTTTAAAGAGGATTGAGATATTAATGGATGTTGAGAGGCAAAAATTGACCTTTATATTAATTATAATATAAGGATAATATAAATGATTAAACCCTGTATTTCAGTGGCTGATACACTAATAATGTGATGGCAATTTTTTAAAGATGTGTATTTTTTTAAATAATTTATTTTTTATTTCTTCAAGTTACATCTCAGTCACACACAATCCCCTCCCTACTCCCCCCTCCAGTACCACCCTTCCACCCTCCTCCCCCTCAACCCCCCATCCTCTTCCCTTTTCTTTTTTTTTTTAGTTTAAGGTATTTCTTTTTTCCCCCTAACAGCTCTCCCTTTCAGTCCAAAAATGGTTCTTTTTCTTATAACTATAAATACAATACAAAACAACAGAAATAAATAGGCCACAATTATAAGAGTTATATGGCTTAGCATACATTCCCAATGTCCAGTCCATATGTATTTGGCACCTGACTTTAACATTCTACTATCTAACCATCTCCATAAGTTTAAAGTTCTATATCTAACTCAGCTTTCATACTAACTTGCCTCATAATTTTAAAAAATATCTTCTTAGATCCAGAACACCCTCTTGATTCCTAAACAACTCAAAATTTAACTATGAGACTCTAGCTATCTATTCTTCAACCACCTCAGAGACCTGCGAGGGATAAATATATCTGATTATATAGGAAGTACAGGGCCTGCAGCTTCCAAAACTAAGAAATGACATACCAGTGGCTGCCTGGACAGTTCCCATTTTCTCTCCATACATTACAGCATCAATCTTCAGCCATTTGGCCCCGTTTCTCTGACAGACATTGATTGTAGAGCAGGAATTATGAAAGACTTACCTACCCTGTCTTGGCAGAGCTAGGCTGTCGACTTATCTGCTTCCAAGTTTTGTCCTTTTTGGACAGCATTCTGTCTACAGTTGAAGCAAGGAGTTTTTCTTGCCAAGAGAAAGGCTTACCACCAATTCAATCATCTCCCACTGGAGATTCTTCGATGCTCATCTTCTACTTGGAGTAGAATAGGGGTTGCTGTCAGGAGCTGACATGTCTCGATATCAAAAAATTTTAAATTAAGAAAACATCTTTGAATGCCATAAGATGTGTATTTTTATTTATTTGTGTATCTATGTGTCTGTGTGAGTGAATGTTATGTACGTGTTGTGCTAGTGGAGTCCTGAAGAGGATATCAGATCCCCTGGAGCTGGAGTTACAGGGAGCTGTGGACTACCCAACATTAGTGCTTGGAGCCAAACCCAGACCTTTTGGAAGAACAGCAAGAGCTCTTAACCCTCAGCCCCAATGATGGTTAACCTTGATTGTCAACTCGACTAGATCTGTAGCTAATGTGAGACACTATTCTAGGTGAGACTGTGAGGGCATTTCCAGGAAAGATGAATTAAGTGAGAAGACTCTCCCTGAAGGGCATACCTTCAGATGGGCATCCCAAAGATAAGCAGACAGAGGCAAAAACTTGGCAGGTTGCTCGTCTCTCTTCTCTTCTTGCTGGTGAGTGCACCTCTACGGTTGCTGTCGCCATCACCCTTCACTGACACCAGGCTCAGCTTCTTCGCTCTGAAGACAATGGATCTCTAGGGATCTTCCAGTCTTCAGTGCCAGACTGGAACTGCTGAGATAGCCAGCCTCTTGGAACTGAGTGACTCTTGAGTTCTCAGCCTCTCCAGCAGGTAGGCAGCCATTGTTGTACCACACAATCCCTGCAAGGTAAGTGTGATGGCTAATCTTGGTTGTCATCTCCATCACATGTGGAATCAACTGAAACGCGAGCAGCTGGGGTGTGGATGAAGGGTTTTCTTTGAGGTGTGGAAGATGCACTCTAATTCTGGCCCACATCTTCTGCTGTCAACCCACATAAAAAGGCATGGAAGAAAAACGTTTTTGCTTTTGCCTGTTTGCCCTCACTGTCATTGGCAAGTGCATTCATGCTGCTGGTGAGGCATCCTTCACTGGGATTAGAACCCACTTCATCAGGATCCCAACATAGACTGAAGCCCTTGTGGACGGACAACTACTGGGTTCTTGGCCTTTCTATCAGGAGACAGACATTACTGGACTGAACACAGCCTGTAAAGCACTCTAATAATCTTATATATATTATATTCATTCTTTCTCTTTCTTTTCCATATATATGAATATATATTCATTAATACTCACTAATACACTAAGCCAATCTAACAAGTGCCCTCTATAATCAATATTCGTTCTGTTAACTCAGTTCCTCTGGAGAACCCTGGATAATACAAATAATTACAAGTATCTATAGTTACCAGCATAGTACTGACCCAGAACCACTCTTAGGGAACTAAAATTTGACATAAAATGATGTAGTCATTTCTTCCAATCCACACTCACTTTTGTTCACTTTGGTTCATTTCACAATTCCTTCTAATACAATGTTATCTAAAATGCAGTTTCACTGTATCATGTATAGAATAATGACATCAACAAAATCCCACACATGTTCAAGGCCATGTTAATGTTTTTCCTGCTATCTTCAATCTATTGTCAGTTGACTTTTCAGATGTGGGGAACATACCTGGGGATGATTGTATTCCATAGCAATCCGACAAAGCTGATGTTGGTGTGCTTCCTGCACATGCTGATTCAGAGTCCCAGGTTTGTCTCATCTCATATCTGCCCCAGCTTAGGGTCCATGGTGTCTCTTGCATCTGAGAGAAAAGGGAGAAAAGTAATTATCCATCTTCTTTTAACTGTCTTGGCTCAGAAACAATGCCTGCCTGCTTCTCTCATCTCATAGTCCACTGGACAGCACTGTCACATGGCTTTACACAGATGTGAAGGCATCGTGATAGGTCTTCTGAGTGACCACTTCCCAGCATCAACTGTGGACCATAGAGAGTTCAGGGAGGGGGGGATGATGGGAGAGTCAAAATGAGAAAAACAATGATATACATGCAGAGAATGTCATATCATAGAGAAACACAGTATTAGGCTGGAGTGATAGTTTGGTGGTGCCTGCCCCCATGCATGATGGCCTGAGTTCATTTCCAAGAACCAATATGGTTGTTGATGGAGGGAGATAGCCCACTTCTGTGATTGTTCTCTAACTTCCACATGTATGCTACGGCGTATTCTCTCTTTCTCTTGGAAAAAAAAAGGGGGGGGATAAGAAAAAAAGTCCATTACTTTAAAAAATAACAAATAAAAAAGGAAACATTGTTTTATGCAATTACTGAAAAAAAGGTTTGGTGAAAAATTATTTTTGTCTATTCTAGACTCATATGTTCTAAGGTTTTGTCATTTAATGTGTTTGGAATATAGAGCAATCTGTTGAAGACACAAAGGTTCTTTAAATATGACCACATTCTTGCAAGAAATGAAAAAAAAAGTCATCTGTGGTGTGCTGGGAATATGGCTCAGTTGGTGGACCGCCTGCTGAGCATGCGCAATACACTACATAAACTAGGCATGTGGTAAACAACTATGTTCTCAGTACTGGGCCGTGGGGGCAAGAGGAGCAAGTGCTTAAGGTCATTCTCAGCTGTACAGCCTACATGAGTGCGGGGATGACAGACCACTAAACCTGTGACAGAAACAAATGAAGGAAGGAAGGAGGGAGGGAGGGAGGGAGGGAGAAAGCAAGCAAGCACTTGGGAGGCAGAGGCGGGAGGATCTCTGTGAGTTGGAGGCCAGCCTGGTCTACAAAGTGAGCCTAGGACAGCCAGGGCTACACAGAGAAACCCTGTTTTGAAAAGCCCTCCCAAAAAAAAAGAAAAAAAGAAAGAAAGGAAGGAAGGAAGGAGGGAGGGAGGGAGGGAGGGAGGGAGGAAGAAAAATATCTTGCAGGTACATTCTGTGTCTTAATGGTTTCAGTACCTGAGAAATGACAATGTCTGAATCCCTTCTCGTGTTCTAGTCTGTGTAGTCTGTTGCACCACCATTCTGCCATAAAAGCAAAATGGACACCAGAGGCAGTAGCTTCTCTTGGACTCCATTACTTGGTGCAGAGGGAGGAACTAAGGTCTCTCTCTCTCTCTCTCTCTCTCTCTCTCTCTCTCCACACAATGTTTAGAACTAAGCCTCTGAGAAGTGTGGAAACATGCTGTCCTGGTTTACTCAGCCCCATGCTTAAATGCTGGCATTAGCACCATCTGTTGAATGTGGAAAGTTGTCTGAAAATGAGTCACCTGGCACCAAAAACCATTTATCTACAGACTCCCTCCACAACCCATATCTTAGTATCAACAAAACGGCTCTGCTAGCTTGTAAATCCCGAGCAGTCCAGGAGAACGAGGGTTCCCCCAAGTGGTGCGCTGTTATTCATCCTCTAGTACAAAGAATCCATTTCCTGGAACATGACTGGTACCCTTCCATTTCAAAGATGCTGATTTAAGTTGCATGATGGACAAATAGGATTTTATTTCTGAGTGTATGTGTACAGGCTGCATCTGACTACTCTGAGTGTCTTTCCCATCTCATTCTCAGTAATCATTTTAACATTTATACATTTGTTCATTCATTCATTCATTGTATGTGAATGCATGTGTGGAGTTCAGAGTTGCTGGAGTCAGTTCTCTCCTTCTACCATGTGAGTCTCAAGTTTTAACCACTGGGTCACTTGCCAGCTCTTGTACTCAGTATTTTTTTTTTTTTGGCAGCTGGTGACTTGACCAATCAGAAATATTGATTGATGTGATCATCTCTCTTCCACCTGAAAACATGCTAATTCACCCAATAGAGGATCAAAAGTCTCTTTGTTCATTTTTGGATGTTCATTCCTCTTGTAGTTTACTTATACTGCCAATGTGATCCCCTGAGGCTTAAACACTGAAAGATAATATTAACAGATATGAATATATCTTGTATTACATAGCAGGTTAATGAAAATGTGAGGGAGGTCCATGGATGTAACTCAGTTGGTAGAGTGTTTACCTTGCACGCATGAAGCCCTGAGTTCTATCCCTAGCATTACATAAACTGAGCTTGACGGCACACATCTATAATTCTGTCACTTGGGAGGTGGTAGCAGGAAGATCAAGAGTTCTAGGATGACTTTGGCTATCTATATAGTGAGTCTGGGGCTAGGCTGGACTACATGAGACTCTATCTCAAGAAAATAAAGATAAGTAAATAAAAAAAGAAAGAAGAAAACTCATTTTTATGCAAGCAGATATTTCCATGTCAAAAAATAAAGAGAAACTCAGAAAGTCCTTGTTTCTACACTGGATCATGTAGTCATAGCTGTGAGAAGAGGATATGTATATTGTTTCCCAAACTTATGTGTGTGTGTGTGTGTGTGTGTGTGTGTGTGTGTGTATATATATTGGTTTTTCAAGACAGGGTTTCTCTGTGTAACAGCTCTGGCTGTCCTGGACTCGCTTTGTAAACAAGGCTGGCCTCGAACTCACAGAGATCCGCCTGCCTCTGCCTCCCAAGTGCTGGGATTAAAGGTGTGTGCCACCACTGCCCAGCTTTTATATGTATATTTTTATGTATAATTTAAATATAATCTCTATAACATATTATTTCTTAAAGATTCATTTTATTATTTTATTTATGTGTATCTGTGCACATGCCTGAAGCTTCATGAGGAGTCCAGAAGACGGTGTCTGGTACACTGGAGATAGAGTTACAGGCAGTTGTGAGCTGTCTAATGTCAAAGTGGTAACAGAAATGGGGTCCTTTGAAGGAGCAGCAAGTATTCTTAACCACTGAGACATCTCCCTAGCACCCATAACATCTCCTTAATTGTAGAGATCTGTTACTATTATCTGGAGGTAGGTTGACTATCCTGGCCTTTGAGTGGAGCTTTGTCTCAGAAAACACAAATGGTCCTAGAAAATAAATTCAATTTAAAAAGAACACATGCATATAGCAGCTGTGAAATTATGTCTGATCACACTGCAGAAGGAAGAAAAATAAGAGCTGGATAGTGTTTGGGATCTGTGGGGTTGCTTTTCTATTTGCTGAAACTGTGGTATAAAAATATCTGTTATGTGCTAAGAGACTGGAATTTCTGTTGGATCTCACAGCCAGAGTTAATAATATACTTTGAGACCACTTAAGACACAAAACTTCTCTTCTACTGTGTACCCAGTCTGTTTGTTTAACCTGCTTTTCAGAGAACAATGTTGCTGGGCATGGTGGTGAGTGCCTTTCATCTCAGTACTTTAATCTCAGCACTCAGGAGGCAGAAGCAGGTGGATCTCTGTGAGTTCAAGGCCAGCCTGGTCTACAGAGTGAGTTCCAGCATAGCCAGGACTACACAGAGAAACCCTGTCTCAAAAAACCAAAAAAAAAAAAATCCAATGTAACAGTCAACCTTACTCCCCTTGGATTTCCCATAAAATTAATTTTTACAACGTAATATATACATAGCTATAATCTTGAATTATGTACTTTTCCATGCCTGTGACCCAGAACAATGTGTGCATCGTTTGCTGAAAGCAGTAAAAATGGAGGTTGATGTAGACAGAATGCTGTCCAAAAAGGACAAAACTTGGAAGCAGGTAAGTTGACAGCCTTCCTCTGCCAAGACACAGTAGGCAAATCCTTCATAATCCCTGCTCTACAATCAATGTCTGTCAGAGAAACGGGGCCAAATGGCTGAAGATTTATGCTGTAATGTATGAAGAGAAATTGGGAACTGTCCAGGCAGCCTTTGGTATGTCATTTTTTAGTTTTGGAAGCTGTGGGCCCTGTGCTTCCTGTATAATCAGATATATTTATCCCTCTCAGGTCTCTGATGTGGTTGAAGAATAATAGATAGATAGAGTCTCATAGTTAAATTTTGAGGTGTTTAGGAAGTAAGAGGGTGTTCTGGATCTAAGAAGAGGTTGTTAAAATTGTGATGGAAGTTAGGATGGAAGCCGAGTTGGATATAGAACTTTAAACTCATGGAGATGGTTGGATAGTAGAATGTTAAAGTCAGTTGCCAAATACGTATGGACTAGAGATTGGGAATGTATGCTAAGCCTTATAATTCTCATAATTGTGGCCTAATTACTTCTGTTGTTTTGTATTGTATTTGTTGTTATAAGAGAAAGAGCCATTTGTTGGACTGAAAGGGGGAGTTGTTGGGGGGAAAAGATATACCTTAAACTTAAAAAAAAAAAAAGGAAGCAGATAGGGGGGTTGAGGGGGGAGAGAGTGGCAGGGTGGGACCAGAGGCAGGAGTAGGGAGGGGAATGAGATTGAGATGTAACTTGAAGAAATTAAAAAAAAATGGAGGTTGAGAGCAATCTAATAAAATTAATACCCACCACAAATGCTCAATGCAACATTTGAATATTGGTCAATAAACAATGATGTTTGTAATACTGTTTGTTATCTGGGTCATTTGGAGTCAGTGACTTAATCCCTTGTAAAACTCTGTTAAAATTTTGTGTAAAGTATCCTATTCCTTCCCCATTTAATGCTTTCTGTGCAGTTCAATAAAGACAGAGCAAATTCCTTTGTTAGACACACACAGAGACACAGACATATAAAAGCAAACACAGACATAGGGACAGATTCACAAGACAGCCTCCAGGCAGGAACAGATAAAGACTCATGCAGCAGACAGACAGAAGACAAGAAGACACTGGGAGTATTAAGGAAAGAATTAAAATCTGCACTTGCTTTTGGTTAGACGACTACAAAGGAAAATGTTTTTCTTGCTTCCCTTAATTTGATATGAATGCACTGTTGGTGACTTGGAGTTAACTACTAATCCATACACTGAAACCAATAATTCCTTTAATTAAATACCGTTATGAACTGAAGTGTTGAATTGATAAGTTTTTTTTTGAATTTGCTATTGTTTCTTAATTTATTTTTTTTAATTTATTTTTTATTTCTTCAAGTTACATCTCAATCACAATCCCCTCCCTGTTTTTTAAGGGATTTATTTATTTTTATTTTATGCGAATGGGTGTTTTTATTAGATTATTTAAGACAGGTGTAGGGAGATAGAAGGCAGAAAGAGAGGCTTTATGTGACCTTAGGTGGGACCATGCTTATTCACAGCAAGGGGTCACTTTTGTCACACGTGTGAGGGGACGGCCAAAAAGCATACAGAAGAGGAATGTGGCCCCTTATAGAGGTGGAAATGACGACTTACCACACAGTTGTCTCTCTCCTTTCTGGAACTGTTTGACCTGGCCGCAAAGGAAGTTGGGAAGTGTAGTCTTTTATCAGGAAACTATCATTCCTAACTTTAAGAGCATTTGAAAACGCAGAGCAGGGGCATTATAGCTATTTTAATTTTTTTCCTGAGGAGGGTCTCCATTGGAGGGGATAGTTCTGGGTGCATTGAAGAGGGTCCTCTGGTCATGTTGCAGGGGGAGAATCTTGACTTGATTGGCAGCAATGGATCATGTGATTATCACCTAGCACTCCTGAAGAGACTTGAAAAATAATTATTAGAGGTCTGAAAACAGACAATTTGTTAATGGAAACGAGGTCATGGTCGCTCTAAGATATGATTGGGGATTTTATTGTATACATGAGACAGAGTACATCCAGAGACATCTGGGAAGGTCCAGAGCCAGGAGAGAAAGTACTAGATAGAGATGGCCAGTAGACTGAAGCAGCGTTAAAACAATAAAGAGAGGGGGAGAGTGAGAGAGAAAGAGAAGAGAGAAGGAGCAAAGAGTGGAGACCAGCAGATGGAATGAAATCATTAGGGCACATGGTCAAAATAGATGGGCTATACAGGAACCAGAAGCTGGGGCAAGGCAACTGAAGCTTAGGAACTAGAGAAGTCTAGGGCAGGGGAGGAGCTTAATGCTGAGACCCTTTAATACAGCTCCTCCTGTTGGGGTGACCCCAACCATAAAATTATTTTTGTCACTACTTCATAACTGTAATTTTGCTACTGCTATGAATCAAAAAGTAACTTGATGGTCTTTGGTGACCCCTGTAAAAGGGTCCTTTGACCTCCAAAAAGGTTGTGACCCTTAGGTTGAGAAACACTGCTTGTAACAGGTATATGCAATGCTGAGAGAGCCTGGTGGCCAGTGTACACTTTGATATTAAATGGGCACTACAGCTAGCTGTTGTCCAGAGTTTTGTTGGAAACTGACACTTTGATTATGGAGTAAAACTGAGAGGTTTTCTAAGAAGGTTAGAGATAGGGAGGAACACAGGCAAGAGAGACAGAGTGGGACAGTGAGAAGAAGTGGGCAAGAAGTTGATTCATGGTAACAGTGACTACTTCCATTGCGAGCAAAGCTAGCAGGAGTAGCAGAGCATCAAAGAGAAAAGGAGAAAATAGAGGACTAATGTAAAGAATTGTATTTGGGCTGGGGTGAAAGGAACGAAGGCCTTTTTTTAGTCAGTTTTCTCCACAGTATCTAAAAGATATTTTGGCAGATCTATCAGGAGCAAGTGGAGCTGTTGTAGGATGAGAGCTATTGGAGAGCTTATGTGGAACATTTTGTTTGGGTATAGGGTGAAACACTGTGGAGAATTTCTGCTGATAAGGTAGAAGTATGGTGTCACCAGAGAGCCCCTGACCTCGGTGCTAAAATGATGGACTCCTTTTTTTTCAGTCAAGCCCCCCTCCTCTGTCTGATCTGAGGAAATGAGATCCTCTAAAGGAGTGTCATGTGCCCAACCCTCCCTTAATAAAAAAACCTGCCAGTGAACACCTGGAGATTTCTGAAAGTACTTCCCATGTCAATGAGGTCTGTCAGTGCCTTAGCTTTAAGCCAATGACATCTGTCGATACCTCTAGCTTATGTGGAGTTCTTTCCCCACCCCCACTGCCCATGGGTTAATTAGGTACTATGTTTCCTTTCTTTTGCTAGAACGATACCCAGTGAATCAAAAACATTCATCTCCAAAACCCCTCCCTACTGCCCAAAGGTTTATAATGCCCCTGATTCACAAAATAAACTCTCTATGTCTCCCCTCCATTCCTGCCTGAGACTTGGCTATTTATTTTGGGCTTGGGAAGGGAGCACTCTTCCTACTGCCTCTGGTGCCTGGTGGGCTAGGCCTGTTCGGGGTATATGTTCCCACCAAGAGGTGCTGAGGTACTGCCTGTCCTGCACCACCCACCCAACTGTCTGTCCCAGCTCTGAGAGCCCCAGACTCCTTGAAACTTCCTAGCCCAGAACTGGCAGTTCAGCTAAGAGAGCTATAACACTTGACAGTGAAAATAAACTTTTCTCCTGCCTCTCCTAGCCCAAACCTTCTGGTGGAGGAGTGTGTGTTTCCAGCTTTCTACCAGACCAGGCTGGGAATTCCTTGCTGAAAGCTACATAGCTCAGTAAGTCAAACATTTAAAAGACAGATAAAAACATAAGTACGCACGCCTGTAATCCCAGCACCCAGGAGGCAAAGGCAGGTGGATCTCTGTGACTTCAAGGCTAATCTGGTCTACAGAGTGAGTTCCAGGATAGCCAGGGCTACACAGAGAAACCCTGTCTTGGAAAACAAAAACAAACAAACAAACTAATGAATGAACAAGAAAACCATAAGTATGAGGATAATAAGGAGGAAAGAGTGAAAGAGGGGAGAAGCCAGAATGGGAGGGAACCAGAAACTCATATTTAGGAGAAGGCTTGGTTGAATTTTTTTTTGGGTCCCTGTCTTTAGGTGCCATCTCAAACCAGTTAGGTTTTGTTGGTGTGGATCCCATCCTTAGCAGATGTCAGATTTAGTGTGGGAGTACTGCAACAGTCCTGAAGGACAGTAAGCTGATCTGACCTGGTGAGATAGAGAGGGTAATTAATGAAAAGAAGGCTTCAGTTCAGCTGTTTTTAGATCTGTTTAGTTTTTAGTGAACAGCACAGCCCAAAACAATGTCCAGAGTGGCAAGAAGAGGGATGAGTTGGATGGCTCATGGCCCATCAACCCTCTGTCAAAGGTCACCCAAACAGCTTTTTGGTGTTTGGGGGTTCCAATGAGTTAGTAACTGCTTCAAGACTGACATGTGATTGATGAGGGAGCAACAGAGTGCTTCAAAAAAGGGTCCATCCAAGGGGCCATGACAAACCTTACAGTTGGCATAGACCTAGAACATGAGTCAGGAGGTAACAACTATACAACTTTGTGAGAAACATTAAGAGAAAAAGTTACATGAGGAAAACTTTTACATCAAGATTAACATGAGTCAATAAAACAAAGTGAAATATAAAGTTATCATAATGTTAAATGCAATTGTACGACTGGCTGGACCCTGAACCAGAGTTCTGTAGAAGCATAAGGTGACTGTAATTACCTATTTGTTTGCATGAGACTCCTACCTAAGGGGCAAACACCTGGAAACTTTGTAAAAGAAGTCAGTCAAAGTCAAGCATTTACACATGATGATCTTTGTATATTTTTTCAAATAGTAACAGTACTAGCTGTTATGTAATGAAAAAAGAAACCAGAGTAGTTCAAGTAAAACATAATTTTTAGTTAGAAACAATTTGACAAGGTGAAATGTCAAAAATTGGGACTATTACCTTAGTGACCATGTTTAGTTTTGAAAACATGACAATATATGTACTCACCCTAAGAAATGATTTTTAATTCAAAATTAAAAGGACCCTAAGAAATGATTTTTAATTCAAAATTAAAAGGTATACTCCTAGAGACAGTGACTACCTTGCTTTCTTCTCAACAGGCACTTTTCTAGAATACTCTAGAATATTCTAGAAGACCCTAAGTTACTAACTGACTCAGTGACTGCCATGTTAAGAGTAAATGATTCATTTTACACAGGGTAAACTGAACAACCAGAGTGTTTATCTCAAATTAACCCTACTAGCAGAACCTTTAAAAAATTTCTCTAATTTCCATTCCATACTCTGAACCAATGGATGAGAGTTGAAAACAGTTATGTCAAATCTGTAATAAATAATTTACATGTAACATAGACCAAATTAAAAAAGAAGGCTAGAGCTAACTCTTTGTTCCTTCTATCAATGAACAAATTGCTAGCCTGAAGTAAGTTATATTTCTTAATATTCTATTTTAAGATAGATTGGTTACTTTGTAAAGCCAGGTAACCAAATTAAATAAGATTTAATTAAATAATTCTCTTTTTGAATTGTGTTTTTCTCAAGGTATGATTATTTATTTGTTACTCTAAAAAGACTTATTTTTGACTAGACTCAGACTTATAAGTAGATACTATCAGCAAGGATAGCCTCTGTCTCTTGTCAGTCAGTTCCTGGCACTTTTCTTTGGCTTCCTTCATTTTCTTGGCCAAAAATTTAGTATATTCTTCAGCTTTCTTCTTGTTTTTCTTTCTTTTTGTGTGTTTATTACTTCAAGTTACATCTCCATCAAAGTGCCCTCTTTCAACCCCTCCTGGACCCACCCCCCACCCTCTATTCCCTCTCCCCCCATCCTACTCCTCCGGAGTGGGGTGTCCCTACATATCTGTCCCCACCCCCAGTTCAGCAGTCATATCAGGGCCAAGAGCTTCCTCATGCACTGGGGGACCTACATGGCAGCACAACTAGGGCAAAGTGTCTCACTAGCAGGTAATAAAGTCTATGTTCATGTTCCTTTTGGTACATTGGCTGTAGGATAGTTGTCCTGTACTATATGGCAAAAATCCAATTATAAGTGAATAGATGCCATGTGCATCTTTCTGAGTCTGGGTTAGCTTACTCAGGATGAACTTTTCTAGTTCCATCCATTTGGCTGCAAATTGCATGATTTCCTTGTTCCTGACACACTAAATCTGATAGAAGAGAAAGTGGGGAAAAGCCTCAAACTCATTGGCACAGGTGACAACTTCCTGAACAGAACACCAACAGCTCAGGCTCTAAGACCAACAATCAATAAATGGGACCTCATGAAACTGAAAAGCTTCTGTAAGGCAAAGGACACTCTATCATTCGAACAAAACAGCAACCTACAGACTACAGATTGGGAAAAGATCTTTACCAACCTCATATCTGACAGAGGGTTAATATCCATAATTTACAAAGAACTCAAGAAATTAAATGTCAAGAAACCAAATAATCCAATCAAAAAATGGGGAACAAAGCTAAACCGAGAATTGACAAAGGAGGAATCTCTCAGGGCTGAGAGACACCTGAAGAAATGTTCAATATCATTAATCATCAGAGAAATGCAACTCAAGACAACTCTGAGATTCCATCTCACACCTGTCAGAATGGCTAAGATCAAAAACTCAAATAACAGCACATGCTGGTGAGGTTGTAGAGAAAGAGGAACACTCCTCCATTGCTGGTGGGAGTGCAGGCTTGTCCAACCACTATGGAGGTCAGTCTGGCAATATCTTAGAAAACTTGGAATAGCTGTACCTCAAGACCCACTCATACCACTTCTAGGTATACATCCAAATGATTCCTCACCAAACCACAAGGACATCTCCTCATCTATGTTCATAGCAGCCTTATATATAATAGGTAGAAACTGAAAACAACCCAGATGTCCCTCAACCAACAAATGGATAAAAAAACCTGTGGTACATTTACACAGTGGAATACTTCTTGGTTTTCTTAGTGCACTGTTTCTTTAGGGCAATATGTTGGCATTTTTTTGTTGGAGGACACATGGCGTAACAAGACACTGCACTTGGGTGCTTTGATCCTCAGCGTCTTGCCTTGTTGATTTAAAGGCTTTCTGACAACATGTTGACAGGCATCATCTTCTGCAGAAAGATTAAAAACCTTTTGGATTCTGCTAGCTTTTGTAGGCATTCCCACCACTGCTTTGGACCACACACCCTTCCACTCTACACTAGATCTTCAAGAGCACCAGCAGCTGCTTCCGTGGCCACACCCTGCTCCCAGAATGTAAGACTCTTGTGGTCATCTTTCACTTCGATGAGTTTCTGACAGTCAGTGGCAGGGAAGGAGATATTCAGCTTTATCTTGACACAGCTGACATTTAAGAGGCGCCATGAAAAGGACTGATTTTGGAATTTCTTAGAAAACATTTGCAGTTCCAGCCAGAGAAACAGGTAGGGTAACTGCAGATCTTTATCTCTCCCACCTCTCCTCCAAAACCAATCCCCTAGTTTCACCCAGCTCTGTAGCAGACCACCTGCAGCTTCCTCACCTCCCTCTCTTCTCCTATCAGCAATGGATCACACATATTTTCCTCTCCAACCTTTCTTTCCCCCACTCATTGCTTAATCCTAGTCCCCATATCCAGCAGGCTTTCCCGGGACTTGCAAGTCATTCCAGCCAGGGAAGCAGGTGGTCTAAATGTGGATCTTCTCCCCTCTCTCCTTCCCTCCCTCTCCTCTAAATCCAAACCCCAGTCTGACCCTGAACTTTGTAGCAGATCACCAGCTGGGGCTGCCCTCTCCTCTCCTCCTGCATCTCCAGGGGATCACCCAGATCTTGTACTCCAGCTTTCCTCTCCACTCCTTTTGTTATCCTAGCCTCCAACTCCAGCAGGCAGTCCCTGAGAACCCACCAGCCAAGCCTGCCAGAGAAGCAAATAGGCCAGCTAAGTAGGTAGCAATCTTCTGATCTTCATTCTTCCCTCTCTTTCAAATCCAGTCCCCCAGTTGCATCCCCAGCTCTGCAGCAGATTATCTATATGGCCACGCCTCACTCTCTGCCCCCATTCCCAGGGGACTAAGCAGATCCTAGTGGAACACTCAGCTTTCTCCTTCTTGTGGATCCTTCCAGCACTATCACCCCCTAGCCCACTCCCATTCCTAGTGTCAGCTTCCAATACCTATAAACACATTTTACCTGGAAGTCCCAGGGGACACACCTATCAGTATCCCAGAAGAATTCGATACCAGGGAGCTGGAGAGATGGCTCAGCAGTTAAGAGTACTGGTTGCCATTCCAAAGGATCCAGTTTCAAATCCCAGCATGCACTTGGCAGTTCCCAGGTGTCTGTAATTGCTGAACGAGGTGGCACATGCCTTTAATCCCCCAGCACTTGGGAGGCAGAGGCAGAGGCTTTGTATCTCTGTGAGCTCAAGGCCAGCCTGGTATACAGAGTGAGTCCAGGACAGCCAGGGCTACGCAGAGAAATCTTGTCTTGGAAAAACAAACAAACAAACAACAACAACAACAACAACAAAAACCTGACATTCATTCAACACAACCATGTTTTTAAAGAAATCATAACTTCCACCACAAGTCCAGCTGATATTCTAGAAAAGAGAAAACTATGTGTTCCATACAAGGACCAGGGATGGGAAGGGAAAAAGAACATGAGCATTGTGGGTTTTTAGTACAGTGGGACTATTCTAAGTAGTGTTACACAGGAAATTAAATAGCTGTCCAAACCCACAGTGAAGTGTAACACTGAGAGTGTCCCCTAATATTAACTAAGGCCTCTGGATTATACTGCTCTGTTCACATTGGTTAAGAAACAATTGCTCTGTTCATATGGGGTTAAGAAAATGTGACTCTGAGGACAGTATTAGCAGTGAGGGAACATAAGCTTCTGTGTAATATAATTTAAAAAGAACCAAACATAAACTGTCACATGCATAGGGAGATCCTATCTCAAAAACAAAAACAAAACAAACAACACCCCCCCCCAAAAAAAAACAATATTAAAGCCAAGAAACAAAATAAAGCGAGATACCCAATTCCTGTACCAGATGGTGTGAGCTCTGGGTGTAAAGTATGTTCAAACAGGAGCAGGAATTACTTCACTCTCACATAAAAGCCTCAGCGATCCCTCATATAAAACACTAGGGCCAGTGAGGTGGCTCAGCCGGTGGAGGCACATGCTGCCAAGCCTGACTTCCACCTGAGTTTGAATGGCATGGTGGAAGAAGAGGACTGACTTTCTCAGGTGTCCTCTGGGCTGAACCTGTGTGCGTGTGTGAGAGCCTCCAGGTACACACACACACACACACACACACACACACACACACACACACACACA
>CAJQZJ010032121.1:1381671-1416929 GCA_907164525.1 Lophiomys imhausi
ACACACACACACACACACACACACACACACACACACACACACACACAAATAAATAAAAATGTGAAGAATGCTTATGAAGCATTGACTTTCATCATTGGTTGTGGGAAGGATTACGCAACAAAATGTCTTTCCTTCCTTCCTACCTTTCTCTCTCTCTCTCCCTTTCTCTATTTCTTTCTTTCCTATTCCTCCTTTCCTAAGTCTTCATTCTGACTCAGAATCTTGTGTAGTCTAGGCTGCCTCAAAGTCACTTTGTTGTTGAGGACGGCCTTGACTTCCCAGTCCTCCTACTTCCATGTCCTGAAATGCTAGGGTCAGAGGCATGTATCACTACATCTGATATGACAGCTCCTTAGCACAAGAGTCTGGATATAATAAATCTGTGGGTACTGTGATCTTTACCCCCTTCCTCCTTCCACCTGCCCTACTGCCCTGTCCCTGATTTTTCAGTCTTCTGATTTTTCCTATGTGGAAAAATGTGTTTTAAGTTGATAGTCAATTACAGTTTAAAAAAATGTTTAACAATTTTTTGTTACATTTTTAGTGTGTGTGTTTGTGTGTGATTGTGTATGTGTGCGTGCACTACCATATGGACGTGGCCATCAGAGAACAATTAGTGGAAGTTAGTTCTCTCTTTCTACCATATGGGCTCCCAAATTAAGGTCGTCAGGCTTGATGGCAGGGATCTTTACCTGCTGAGCCATCTTGCCAACCTTTAAAACATTTTTTATTAGCATACACTAATTATATAGAATGGGAGGTTTCATGTTGATATTTTCACAAGTATTCAATGTACTTCAACTATATTCACTCCCATTATCTTTTCTTGCTCCCTCCCACTCAAACTAATCCCCTTTGCCTTCTCAACTACTGCCCCTTAACCCAGCTTTTTAATTTAAAAATTTATTTATTAATTTGTGTGTGCGTGTGTGTGTGCATGTGTGAATGTGTGTGTGTGTGCATGTGTGTGTGTGTGTGCATGTTTACATGCCATCCTATATTTGTGGAGGGCAGAGAACAGCTTATGGAGGTTAGTTCTCTCTTTTTACCATGAAGGTCCCAGAATTGACTCATATTGAATGGCAGGTACTTTTACCTTCTGAGCCATCTTGCTGCCCACCACCCTACAAAGAAAATCTTATCTATAGTTCTATTGCCAGCCAGTTGTAGAAGATGTTATCAATAGGCAACCAGTGAAACATTAGTGAAGGAAGGCAGGTGAGGGAACAGACATTGTAGGCAGAGAGACACAAGGTTTGAATAGAGCATTCTACATAGGTGGGCACTTGCATAGGTACTGTGTGGGGCCTTGTGTTTGTTTGTCTGTCTGTTTTTTTTTTTCAAGACAGGGTTTCTCTGTGTATCCTTGGCTGTCCTGGAACTCACTCTATAGACCAGGTTAGCCTCAAACTCAGAGATCCATTTGCTTCTGCCTCCTGAGCGCTGAATTTAAAGAACTGTGCCACCACTGCCTGGGGCCCAGTGTTTCTAAGATTGTTTTTACACTGTGGGCTGCATCAGTTACTTGTCTGGTTGCTATGCTAAAGCACCTTAGCAACAAAAAACATAACAAAGGAATGGTTTGTTTTGGCTCACAGCTCCAGGGTACAGTCCACCATGGCAGGGAAGTCAGGGCAGGAGCTGGTGGCTGGAAGCTGGTCATATTGCATCTGCAGTCAGGAGGAGGCAGGGGGAGGTAAACAGCGCCTCTTTCTCTCTCTCTCTCTCATTGGTCAGGCAGTTAGGTCTTCTCACTTCAACGAACCTACTACTCTAGATAATGTGTCAACTTCCTTTAGGTAGTTTGAGATCCTGTCAAGTTGACAGTCAATATTTAATATCACGAATGTATATTGTCTGTTTGAAATGATGAGAGCATTTACTAGGCTAAATGCTAAGCTGGGTTCCATCTTTTAAAGAGGCAATAGTAGACTCTCCCCTGGTAGCATCAGTGTGAAGGGGTGATGTTGCTGAAGTCTTTTCAGGATAGATTCCATGGAAGAAATTATGTCACATTGGATATCAGCAGGACCTGCCACTTTTCACTGGGGCACAACAACCTGGGAAGCAAGAGGAAAAGACTGAGATTAAACCCCAGACAGCTGAAAAAAAAAAAAAAAACAAAACTCCAGAACTATACAGCAGGATAGTTGTCCTCCATCAGATACAAAATTAAGCGGTGGGAAAGATAATGGCTCATCTGAGGCTTTCAGGTTTCTGTGACAGTAGGGGTTTGTGCTCACCATAGCAGAGAGGTTTTGGGAATGGCTGCAAGTTTCTATGAGCTGAAACTTGCTCCACTTCGCTGGTACCAGTAGTGTGCTGAATAGTTTACCTATGAGTCTCATCCTCACCACTGTCCTCCCAGGCAAGTACCGTGACTCACCTTTCAGTGCAATGGAAGGAGATGCTGAACGCCCACGTTCATGTCTGCTAGCAAGTGAGGAGCTGGTGGGTATTTGTTCTGTTTTATTTTTCTGCTTCCCTTCCTTCCTTCCTTCCTTCCTTCCTTCCTTCCTTCCTTCCTTCCTTCCTTCCTTCCTTCCTTCCTGTCTGACTGTTTTGGTCTTTTTTTGTTTGTTTCAGACATGGTTTTACTATGTAAACCTGCTTTGACATGGTCTTACTGTGTAACCCTACAACTTGCTTTCTAGACCAGGCTAATTTTGAATCCATAGAGGTGCCTTCCTACCTCCAGAGTGCTTGGATTAAAGATGTGTGTTACAGGCCTAGCTTTTTTTTTTTTTGAGGTCTCCTGAACCCCAGGCTGTCCTCAAAAACGCTATGTAACCAAGACTAGGTTTGAATTCCTAATCCTCCTACCTCTACCTCTTAAGTGCTGAGATTGTATCATGTCTAGTGCTTAGCGAGGATCAGACAATACTTCCTTACCCATACCGACTCCCTAGTCTGTCAGTTTTAACATAGTTTGTCTTCTACTGTTTAGACATATAGTTTAGACATGTCTTACTTTTTCTGGTTTTTAAAGATCTTGTGAGTGTGTGTGTGTATGTGTGTATATGTGTGTGTATGTGTATGAATGTGTGTGTAATTGTGTGTATGTGTGTGTGTAATTGTGTGTATGTGTGTGTGTGTGTGTACTCAAATGCATGCCTGCGCACCAAATACACATGCCTGCCATGTATATATAGCCACCTGGGGAGGCCAGAAGAGGGCTGGATATCAGATCACCTGGAACTGGAGTTATAAGCAGTCATGAACTGCCCGATGTGGGTGCTGAGAATTTAGCACAGGTCCTCTGAAAGAGTAGCAGGCACTGCAATTAACTGCTGGGCTATCTCAGTCCCATATCTTAACTTGTTCATTGAAATTCAAATACAGCAACGTGTCTAATTTGCCTTTGAAAATGTTCTGAGTATTTTGCACTTGGTGGCTTTCCCACTATTGGACATTCTTTCTCACTTTTCTTTAATAAATCTTCCACTCAAAAATAAGTAAGGTGTTGCACTGCCACACCTGGTGGCCCAGGCCAGTAATCCCAGCTACTTGGAAGGCTCAGGGGGAGGACCACAGTCCCAGGCCTGCCTGGGCCCAAGAACCCTGAGCTCTATCTGAAGGGACTCTGGGCAGCCCGAGCATGGCAAACGCGGCTCTGGGAGGCCTTGGTAATAACCATTAGATGACATTCCTGAAGCTGGCCCCCAAGGACCATTCTTTTATTTGGCCACTTCCTCCTCCTGAGGATGACCACCAAGGTCCAGCTATCAAAGCATTGAGGTCCAGCTATCAAAAGCCCCCTTTGGTTCACATAAGTAACATGCCCAATTAAAATTAAACACCTCATTCTAACACAGGGTTTCCTCTTTTACCTTTATAAACTGCCATTTGCCAATGTGCCAAGTCTGCCTCCTCTCTATCTGGAGGCAGTCCTTTGTCCCCATGGGCAAATGTCCCTTCCCCTCTCTCCCTTGTACCCTTCCCCTCCTCCCTCATCCTCTACCTCGTGTCTTTGTCTCCTATTCCTGCCCTTTTTGTCTCTGGGGCAATTTAATCTCCTTTGTACTGAGACTTTGGTCTTGGGGTGTCTTGTGCCAAATACTGACCCCTTCTCTGTCTCTAGTCCTTGTATCTTTTCTCGAAGAGCCATTCTTTCTTTCTGTGGCCTTAAAGTACTCAAATCTCAAGGGCGTGTTTCTACTCATCAGCCTATGCATTAGGTGCTGCTCTCACTGCTGTGACCAAACATCTGACAAGAAGCAACCTAAAGAGGGAGGGTTTAGACTGGCTCACACACTCTGCCTTAGAGAGAAGGCACAACAATACTTAATACTTTGATAGCTGGACTTGGTGGTCATCCTCAGGAGGAGGAAGCTGCCAAATAAAGGAATACACTTGGTGGTTAGCTTTAGGATGTGATCTAACGGTTTGTTTTGTTTTGTTTTAATCTAACGTTTTTTAAGCAAGGCAGAGGGACTTGGGGAAGGGTAAGGACTGCCAGAGCCATGTTTGCCCATGCTTAGGCTGGCCAGAGCCCCTTCAGACAGAGGTCAGGGTCGTTGGGCCCAGGAAGGCTGGGCTGGTGCCTTGTGGTTCAGGAAACATTGGCAAAAGCTGCCCCTCAGCTGACTTCCTGCTTTTCCCCTTTATATCAGTCCTGGACTTCTGGCCATGGCATGGCACTGAAGGGCTTTAGCAGGCCTGAACATGGCAAACATGGCACTAGCAAGCCTTGCCCTTCCCCCTTCCCTCTCCTTTGTAAATCATAGATTATGTCACTAAAGCTAGCCACCCAGATCTTTCCCTTATTTGGACACTTTCTTATGCCAGACTCATTCCTAAGGCTGATCACCAAGTTCTAATTCTCGAAGTATTGAAGTCCAGAAATCAAAAGCCCCCTTTTGGCTGCTCTAGTTAAGATGCCCAACCAAAACACACCACCACATCGTAGCCCATTCCAACACAGACCTCCCCTTTTTTCTTCTAAAAAAAAATCACCTCTGCAGGATCATTTGCTGCTGTTTTCTGCCTGAGTCAGAAATCCTCTACTTTACTTTTCTTCCCCACTTAATAAAGGATCTCTGTGTGAAAATAGGCTCTTGTGTGTGATTTGTGCTTAATCTGAGGGAGTCCAGGAGGGAGCACCCAGTTGTGTGCAGGTCCCTTCAGGCACCAGACCTTTAAACCAAGCGAAACACACTTAAAGATATGCTCAGAGACCTGTCTCTTAGGTGATTCTAAATCCACTGGGTTTCAGCCGTCAAGCCCGGGTTTTTCTTTTTTTTTCCTTGTTTGTAACAGCAGTGCTAGGTATCCAACCTAGGGCTTCCTGCTTCATGAGCTCTGTGAGGGAGCCATATCCCCTACTTCTAACCCTCAAGGGATTATCCTGGTTAGCATTCAGCCCCTTTCTCCATTTCAGAAGTTTCCGTTTCATCCTGCTTCATTTTGAGACTGTTTCTCCTCCTCAATTTGAAGGGTTAGTATTTTCTGTCTCTCCATCCTCTCCCACCTGTTCTGACTTGCCACTCATGTGGATATTGGGAGCTCCTGGATTTACCTGAATGTCCTGAAACTTGTTAGAACAGTATTTTTTCACTCTGTTTGTCCTTGTTCTTTTTCATGGAGGGCTTATTCAAGATAATCTACATTGCTGTCTAATTCTTGTCTCTATCTGTTCTATTCAGTCCCTCCATTCAACATTGAATTGTGGCCGTTTTGATTAGAGTTGCTTTCCTCTTATTTATTTCATCTTTATAACAGGCTATATTATTTTGTGGATGTAAAATAGTCTTAGGTCATTTCAATGGTGCTAATTCATTCCTACTAAAAATTGCCCTGAACCCAGGATTAGTATCCCATGCCTATAATCCCAGCACGCGGGAGGCAGAATCAACTGGGTCTCTGTGAGTTCAAGGCAAGGCTGGTCTATATAGTGAGTTCCAGGTCAGTCAAAGCTACATAATGAGACCCTCTCTCAAAATAGATTGTCCTGAGCTGCCAAGGTGGCTGAGCAGGTAAAAGTGATTGCCACCATGCCTCTCAATCTGAGCTTGATCCCTAGACTTACGTGGTGGAAGAAGAGAAGGGCTCCCTTAGGCCATCACCTGACCTCCATACCTGTGTGGAGGCATGTACTACACTCACCCTGAAAGTAAATAAGTAAATTTCATTTCTAAAACTGCCGTGCTGAGCATGGTGGCTCATGGCTGTAGTCCTAGCACTCACAAAGCAGAGTCAGGAGGATTGTCTTGAGTTGGAGGCCAGCCTGTGCTACATATGCTTCTAGCATAGGGCCAGCCTGTGCTACTGGGTGTGGGTCCATCTCAAAACTCAAAAGTAATATTAAAACCCAGTAAAGTCTTGGGTTAGTTACTGTTCTCATTGCTGGTCCTGAATCACGAAGAAAAGCGACTGATGAGGAAAAGGTTCACAGTTTAAGAGAAGGTACCGCGTCAGGAGTGGGAAGTGCATGATCACATTACATCATCACTCAGGAAGCAGAGAGGTAGTCATTGCTGTTCTTGATGCCTCTATCTTATTCAGCCTGGAACCCTAGGCCAAATGTGTTTACATTCAGGGTGGGTCTTTCTAGCTCATTTGAACCTCAGTGGAAACCTCTTAACAGACGCACCCAAAAGCTTATTTACTAGGCAATTCTAAATCCTGTGGAGTTGACATCAAAATCAGCCATCACAGTCCAAGTCTCCATTTTTTTTTCTTTTTTCCTCTTCCTCCTTCTTCTTTTGAGACAAGGTCTGACTATGTAGACCAGGCTGGCCTCAAACTCACTGGGATCTGCCTGCCTCTGCCTCGAAAGTGCTGGAATTAAAGGTGTGCACCACCACACCTGGCATTCTTTTTCTTCCCTCTTGAGTCTGCACTTATGTTGCTGTCCTCTATAATGTTCTCAGGTTCCCTTCATTATCTGATTTTCTATGTCTAAATTCAATTGGTAGCAGTTTGTGTCTTCTAAAGATAGCCGTGAGAATAAATCCCATCCTACATGCTCTTCCTGTAATGTAATGCTGACACTTCTTTCAATAGCAAGTGTTTATGTTCCTTCTTGAAATATTTAAAGATTTATTTATTTTGTTTTATGTGTATGGGTGTTTTACCTGCATATATGTATGTGTACCGTATGCATATATTGCCTGAAGAAGTAAGAAGAAGGAATCAGATCCCTTGGGACTGGAGTTATAGAATGTTGTAAGTCACCATTTGGGTGCTGGGAGCTGAACATGGGTCTGCTATAAGAGCAGCAAGAGGTCTTAACTTCTGAGCCATCTCTCCAGGCCCTCCCTCCTGTTTTTATGCCCCTCTTGTGTGTTTCATGCTTGAGTTGTGAATACACATGACTATACAGATGTTAGAGGACAACATGGGGTGTCCTGCTTTATTCCTATGAAACAGGCTCTCTTACTGAACCTAGACTGGCTGGACAGGAAACCCTAAATATCAGTCTGTCTCTACCCTCTGTCACAGACCCGTCTATTTCTACCCTCCATCCCCATGGTTACAGGAGCACTTGACCATGCCCAGCTTTTATGTGTGTACTGGAGATTCAAACCCAGATCCTCATGCATATACAGAAAGTTTACTTACCCACTGAACCAACTCTCCTGCTCCTACTTACTCCTCTTTTAAAAAATAATACATTTTTCTTTATTACTCAGTTATATATATGTGCATTTGTGCTGGTGTCTTTGGAGACCAAGGAGAGCATTAGATTCCCTGAAGCTGGAGCTGCCTACTGTGGGTGCTGAGAACCTAACTCTTGTCCTTGAATAGTCCTGGCTTTTAACCACTGAGTTGGAGCAGTGTGTCTATGACCCTACCATGCTCATATTTAGATTTTGTGGCGCACACTTGCAGGAAGTCACCTGTTTCTGGGACTTACATCAAGTGGTTTGGAACATTGTCATGCTGGTTCTGGATTGGAAAACTGAGAACCTTTTTGTTCACAGACCTCCTTCCTGGATTGTACATTCCCCTCAGGATACAGGTCTTGGCAGAGAGAGGGAGCCCAGAGATGGATACAGTCTCCCTGCTAATCATGATATATAGGGCTGTGAGCCAGTTCTAATTCAATTTATGAAGACAAACCATCAGTCTGTTAATGACTTCAGGGATCATGAGGCAATTCATGCATGTTAAAGAGACACAAGGAATGACTACATTTATTAAATTACTAAGAATACCACAGAGAAATGGTTTTATTGCTGAAAACAGGTCATCAGGATCTGTGGTTTTTCTGGACCATTTTGAAGTTGAAAAATGTTAAATGCCTAGGATAGTCTCTGGCACATAGTAGGTGGTGAATCAATGTTTGTTGAATGAATCACAATATTAAAGGCATCTAAGTTTGTTGTTGTTTCAGCAGAGCCAGATAGCAGAAGATATCAAATGTAGTTTTTAAAACGTGGAATTCTTGACTTCGGCCATTTTGGAGACTTCAGTGAGAACATAAAAATTACCGGTTTCAGTCAGGTCTAGTAGTGTAAGCCTGTAATCCTAGCCACTTAGAAGACTGAAACAATAGGATTTAGAGGTCAGAGTCCTTAAGGGCTACAGAATGAGTTCAAGGCCACGGTCAGAAGGCTCAGCAGGTAAAAGCACTTACCACCAAGCCTTACAACCAGAGATCAATCCCAGAACTCAAGGGTAGAAGGAAAGAACAGACTCCTGCAAGCAGTGGCATCCACGTCCACACACACACCACAGAAATAAATAACACTAAAGAGAAAAATAGGGCTGGAGAGGTGGCTCAGAGGTTAAGAGCACTGGCTGTTCTTCCAAAGGTCCTGAGTTCAATTCCCAGCAACCACATGGTGGCTCACAGCCATCTACATTGAGATCTGCTGCCCGGACATATATGTAGAGCAAATACTGTATACATAATAAATAAATAAATAAATAAATAAATAAATAAATAAATAAATGAATAAATGTTTAAAAAAAAAAGAGAAAAATAAAAAAAGTAAAAAGAGAGCTGGAAATGCTGTCTATGTGGTACCCCCTCGCTTAGCCACACATGAGCCCTAAGATCAATCCCCAGTAGCACAGAAAAAAAAAAGTAATGGTTTCAATTTGCAATGTTTGCCTTTAGAACTAGATACTATTCACTAATTTGTTAAGTAGCAGTACCTGAAAGCCAGAACCAAAGATTAGTATGTCCATATTCTTCCAGGTTGGTAATTAAGTGTTGCTGGGGGCCTTCTGGCTGCGCAGCAGATGGGGAGCGCTGAGTTCACCTCTGATGTAGTGCTGGATGTCGAGGGATCTGTGGACCAGGCAAAGACCTTCAGACTTGGCTTCCCCGTGTCAGATTTAGTCTTGGAATTTTGCTTGTTTCAAATTTTCTTGTCGGTTTTCTGAGGCCTGTAGAGATTTCCTTAAACATTCATCTCCAGCTGCCTATGTTTTCTTTTTTTCTCTTTGAGGCTACAACGCCAAACTCTCAAAGCAGAACCCCCTGGGGAGGGGGGAGCTGGGAGATTCTAATGTAAGTGTCTAGTTGCATTAGATACTCATACTAAAGTCGAAACAAAGAATGACGTCATCCCGCCTCACCCACACTGGGGTGGGTGTGTAGTATTGGAAGCTGAATTAAGACCTCACACATGCTAGGCTACTGCTTTACCACGGAGTTATGTCCAGACTCTTTTAAAATTTCCTTTGAGACAAACTCCTGATAAGTTGCCCACATTATCCTTAAACTTGTTTTGTGGTCTAGACAGTCTTGAGCTTGTCTTCCAGTCCCATACTCACCAGTAGATAGGTCCACAGCCCTGTACCAGCAGTCCTGACTAAAAAACATCTCTCTCAGTGAGTCACCTGTACATTTACTGGTAAGCACTATTCTATATTTTTCCAAGACAAGATTGTTGGAGGTTGGTTTGGTGCTATGTATTCTAATGCTAATTACTGGCCCCTAAGATCTTGTTGCCGCTCAGATGAGCACCTCCTCACGTAAACTTTTGTTGTGTAAACCCTGCTCTACCTATTTTAAAGTTCATTGGTTAATAAAAATGCTGAATCTTGTGACTTGGCAGAAGAGAGTAGGCAGAGCATAGGTTTGAGGACTTCTGTGTAACAGAAGAAGCACCCGGGAGAGAGGAGGGAGGAGGAGAGACACCATGGGTTAGGTGGATAAAAAAAAAGCAACACACAGCAAGGAGGAATGGGCTCTGAGGATCAGCATGGTGTGGAGAGAAGCACCCAACTAAAACATGTGCAAGTATCTATGGGGGTTTTGGCTAGGAGGCTGGCTTAGAGAGTTAAGGTCTGCCCAGGCCCAGTGCTTAAGGCCGTATTAAAATCTAACAGGCATCTGTGTTTTTACTTAAAATAGCAGGTTAAGAATAGCTCTGCTTCCTTAATAACCATATTAACCATTGATAAATATTAATAAGATTACATCTACATAAGATCTCATTACATAGCCCTGGCTGGCCTGGAACTCACTGTGTAGACCAGGCTGGCCTTGAATGCACGGAGATTTAACTGCTTCTGCCTCTCAAGTTCTGGGTTTAAAGATGTCTGCAACCACACCAGGCCATTCATTATTTGTTGTTTGATGGTTTATTTTGCTGGGATTTGAATTCAGGACTTGCGTGTGCTAGGCACATGTTCTACCACTGAACTGTACTCTCTTGTTACAATTGTTAGGTAAAATAGTAAAAATGTTATGATTTTAACAGTTGCATCTCTTGAGGTTTATAGAGTTTTGCTCAGAATCATGATACAAAGTTACCTAACTATAGTAAATGCAAAAATATGTGTCTGATGGCAGAATTTTGTCTCATTTTAGAAAAATTCAGCATTTAGGTGGCTGAGGCAGGAAGATTTTGGGTTGGAGAACACCCTGGACTGGCACTGTAGTAAGACCCTGTCTCAGGAAAGGAAAACACAAACAAATTAAGGCCAATGTGGTAGTGTACACTTACAATCTAGCACTTGGGAGGCAGAGGCAGGAGGAATGCAACAATTGAGGCCAGCCTTGCCTACATAGTGAATTCCAGTCCAGTTTAGACTACCCAGCAAGATACTCATCTTAAACAACAATAACGAAAGTAAAATGCAGGCATGGCGGTGCCTACATGTAATCTTAGCGCTTAGGAGGCTGAGACATGAAGGTCAGGAGTTCAAGCTTCTCTGCTACATGGCAAGTCTGCGGAAAGTCTAGGCTTCTTGAGACTGTCTCAAAAATCATTTAACTAAAAAAAGAATGAAATAGGTATAAATTAATACACACCTACATATATGTGTACACTATGTGTACACCCACAATGTATGTTTAAATGTATGAGAAAACTATACAGAAAGCCATGGAGGGCTGGAGAGGTGGCTCAGCCATTAAGAGCACTGACTGTTCTTCCAAAGGCCCTGGGTTCAAATCCCAGCACCCACATGGAAGTTCACAGCTGTCTGCAATTGCCGGCGGTGGTAGTACACCCCTTTAATCCCAGTACTCAGGAGGCAGAGGCAGGGGGATCTCTCTGAGTTCAAGGCTATCCTGGTCTACAAAAGTAAGTTCAGGACAGCCAGAGATACACAGAGAAACCCTGTCTAGAAAAACCAAAAATAAATAAATAAATAATTAAAAAATAAAAATAAAAAATAAAGCCATGGAACCGCAGAGATGCTATCTGCCTTCTGAAGGGCTTGGGTTACACCTGCAAAGCATAGGAATGAGATGGGAAAAATGGCAGGGCATGGACTTAGCATGTGCCCTGAGTCCAATCTATAGCACCAAAAAGAAACAAAAGAAAGAAATGATAGTGGCCATAACAACAAAGAATGTACTGATCTGTACCTGCAATCCTAGCACTAGGGAGGCTGATATAGGTGATTGCAAGTATGGGGCCAGCCTGGGCTACTAAAATTCTGTCTCAATAAAACTCACACCCAAAAGGCCCTCTCACTGAAGTATTTCCCATAAACTCTGTAATTTCTACAAGCAATCATTAAAAATAACAATGAATTCTGTTTCTAAAAGCCTACAGGTCTATCCCAAGGCTTCTGTTCTATGGCTTTTTTTTTTTTTTTTGGCCTCAGAGCAACTAGAAGATCTGACGTTATGAATAATCTCTTCTTTGGACTCATAGAGTGTCTTTCCCTGGCACACTGGAGGAACAGACCACCTGTCCGTGCCTTGTCAACGCCGACGGTATTTTGGACGGGCTTGTCTGAGCTGAAAGCTTCTAGGCAGACTTTGGATTTCAGCTGGCAGCAGCAGCGTACGAAAATCTTCCTGAGCAATCCAACAGGCCTTGGAAATGGTCCGTCCTGCCTTTTGCAGCCAGCAGAAGTAGCTGCAGTGCGCCATTCGGCCACCAGGGGGAAAGAAGCGGCAGCCGTGAAGGGTGGAGACACAGGAAGCTCTGGGCTACCAGCATCTTTTGAAACTTTGATACTTTAACTAGACAATCTGGGAACTACTGGCAACATCTCTTCAGGATCTGGACCCAAGTACACACTCAGATCATTTTTCTTGGCTCGACTTTTCACTCATCATAGGTTACTCTGTGTGAAAAAAATTAAACTGACCTAGGTGTGGTGGCAAACTTCTGTAACCTCAACATTAGGGAGACAGAGGCAGAATGATCAGACCATCATCAGAGATATAGATAGGTGAATTTGAGGCCAGCCTGGACTACATGAGCTCCTGCCCCATACACTAAAACAAATGAAATCCAAAATACAGCAAATCAAACTGAACCAGGAGTGGTGGTGCATACCTTCCATTGCACCACTGGAGAAAGTGAGGCAGGATGATCTTACGTCACAGGGTAGCCTAGTCTAAACAATCAGTTCCAGACCATCCAAGGTTATACAGTATGACTCAGCTACAGCAATAAAAGAACAAAGCAAAACAAAAGCCAGGGAGTCGGTCTGTCTGCTGTTTAGCAACCCATATTGCACAGGGCAGTGCCCCCAATAAAGAACTACACAGTTCTCTGGCCTTAAAGGCTCATAGTGGGGAAGCAGAAGGAACCTAGGATTTCTATTGCTGTGGTGCAAAGAAAGGCAACTTGGAGAGGAAAGGGTTTATTTAATCTTACCTCATTGTAATCCACCATCCAGGGAACTCAAGACAGGCACCTGGAGGCAGAAACTGATACCGAGGCCATAGGGGGGTGCTGCTTACAGGCTTGCTCCCCATGGCTTGCTCAGCCTCTTTTTAAACAGAAATGAGTGAGCTGGGCCCTCCTACATCAAGACAGTGCTCCACAGACTTGCCTACAGGCCAGTCTTTGGGAGGCATTTTCTCAATTAAGATTCCCTCTTCTCAGATATGTCTAGATTCGTGTCAAGTTGACAAAAACAACCAGCACACTGGCCTTGACATTTTCAACAGAAGAAACACACCCTAAACTGCCAAAGAGTGCCCCAGCGTGACTCCCCAGGGACTGTGAGTGTAGGCTTTTTCTTAGGAGGAGGGGGGTTATATTGCTCACTTTCTGGTTAACAGGCTTGTTAGGAGGACACAGAAAAGGGAAGTTTCCCCCACCCTCTTTAAAGGCAGAGCACCAGATGGAGAATTTGTTGAGCTACAGTTGCTGTTCAGCGAAAGCACCTGCAGAGCATTCTAGAAGCTCTGGGTTTGACCTACCGCTCTGCAATAAAAGAAAACCAAAGAACACACTGACTTTGCTGTCAGGCCTGAGAGCTTCTAAGTAGAACTGAATTGCAAACACACCCACATGATGCTGGAATACATGCTTTTACCCACCAGACCAGACCATGGACCAGTACTCAGGTCCACCAAGAAGTAGCATAACAGTGATGTAGAGAGGATTCTGTCTGGTCCCTCCGTGTGTCACCTTTAGCTTATTTTTATTTCAGTGTGTGTGCAAGTGTGTGTGTGTGTGTGTGTGTGTGTGTGTGTGTGTGTGCGCGATGATTGAATCTAGGACCTCACTGATGTAGGCAAGCATTCTGCCTCTGAGCTGTACTCTTAGCTCTGTTTTGATTTTTTAAAATGTATTGTTTTTGTTGTTGTCATGCATCCTCCTGCTTCATTCAAATCTATTTTAGATAGTATTCTTATGAGAGCATCTGATAGAAATACAGATTCAACAAGGAAGGAAGTCAGGATTGAGAGTGAGGGATGTTGGGCTGGGCGGTGGTGGCACATGCCTTTAATCCCAGCACTTGGGAGGGAGAGGCAGGCAGCAGGTCTTTGCTAGTTCGAGGCCAGCCTGGTCTACAAAGAGTCCAGGACAGCCAGGGCTACACAAAGAAACCCTGTCTTGAAAAACCAAAGAGAGAGAGAGAGAGAGAGAGAGAGAGAGAGAGAGAGAGAGAGAGAGAGAGAGAGAGGGATTTTTTTTAACACAATCTCAATCATTCGATTTTAACCAATAAAGACTGGGGATCCAGATGCTAGATGAAAGCCTGCTAGCTCAGAGAACCAGAGAAAACACCCAGCTGACCTTCCTCCTCAGCTGATGTCCCAAAAGGAAGCTGTCCTTCTTTACATTTTAAACCCTTCAAACTCAATGTACCTCCTTTCCACATATGCATCTCTCTATCTATTCTCCTGACTTCTTACTCTTTTTGTTTTTTTCTATATCCACTCTCTGTCAACTGGTTGCTTGGTCTGCCTCTTGACCCATGGTTGACTTTATTTAATCATATTTACAATATTCAAGCGGAAAGCTCTTGCATTAAAGGTGTGTGCTATGGCTGAACTACACCACAACTAGAAGCAGGGTTTTCCAGTAAACAATGTAATCTTGCGGTTCACAATATGGTCAAATATCCTGCAACAGAGGGAGGGGGAAGAGAGAGAGAGAGAGAGAGAGAGAGAGAGAGAGAGAGAGAGAGAGATTGATTCATATCAACTTCAGGACTGCCTCTATCAAGGTTCTGTCAAGATACGAGCTGGAAAAAGCAGAAGCCTCCAAACCCCCTTATCTTCTGCAAAGTGATCCCACAAGGGATTTTAGTTATATCAATAACTTAATTCCAGTATTTTGTGCCATTTGAGGTTTTTTTAGCCACTGTCAACAGTACCATATATATTCTATGTCTAAAGTGTAATCTTAGGAGGGAGAGCCCCCACCCCCAGCTACCCAAGTGTCTAATGAAATGCGAGCTAACAGATTTGGCTAGGCTGGTTGTAGTGGCCTCAGAGAATCTGACTGTGTTTGCCCCCACAGTCTTCAGATTATAAGCACATACCACTGTACCCAGCTTTTATGTGGATGTGAGGGATCTGGAATCAGGCCCTCATGGTTGCAAAGCAAGCACTTGACCCCCTAAACCATCTCCTTGGCCCTGAAATCATAAGATTTTAGAAACGAAAGATCCTTATTTAATCATGTACTCCCTAGATAAGTAAAGCCTAGGGGCGATAATTTACCTAAGGTCACGTAGCCACTTAGTTTACAAAAGCAAGCTAAGAACTTTGGTCTTGTAAGTAAGAACTTGTCTTACTGTTTAGAGACTCAATCTCCCTTTGCTCTGGCTGGCCTAGAACTTATTATGCAGACCAGACTGACAGGGTTGTGGAGATCTTCTGCCTCTAGGATTCCAGGTATGTGCTAACATGCTCAGCCCAGGACAAAAATGTAAAAATCTTTAAAAATTATGTTTATTTATTTATTTCTGTGTGGGGAAGGAACTTTGCCATAGCGTGTATATGGGGTCAGAGGGCAATTCTTTTGGGAGTTGATGCTTTCTTTCTGCAATGTGGATCCAGGCTTGCATTACTGGGTAGCAAGTAGTTTTACTTGCTGAGCCATGTCCTTGACCCAAGAGAAGAACTTTTAAACTCAAGACAAGGGTTTTCAGTCTGAGCAGCAAACCCTCTTTTCCCAGCAGAGCCCTCTTTCTGAATCCCACTCTGCACTGACGATGTGTTTTCTACCTTTACAATTCTCATCTGATCCTCCCCGCTTCCTCTCCTTTTCTGCCTCCTTCTCCTCCTTTTGCCTTGGGACAGAGGATCTCTTCATAGCCCAGGTTGGGTTTGAACTTGTAGTACTCCTCCTGATTCAGCCTCCCTAGTGCTGAGAGATGAATGGTTTTTCTTACAGAAAGGTTGACTAGCTCATGTTTCAGAATGATGCCCAACAGTGACCTCCCTGGTTCTTTCCCTTTTTTCTGAGTGGGAGCTAATGATCTCCCTTGCAGAGTCAGTCAGTCTAGCTCTGCAGTCTAGGTCAGTCTGTGACTTTGTGACTGGCTTGGTCCAATGCAGAAGTGTCCTGAATTTACATGGTGTCATTGCAGAGGTCACTAGGCTGATAATCACACAACCAGAATCTATACAGTGTATGTTGAACATTGTTGCGTCTGACCCAGACCATAATTCCTTAGGTAAATGGAAAACAAATAAAACACAAGTCTGAGAAGTGAGACTTCAGGACACCCACTTGACTGACTTATTATTTCAAAATGGCTTTTCTTTCTTACTCATTTGCTTTAAATTTGTGTGTGTGTGTTCAGGTGTGTATACCAGTGCTTTGTGTATGTTTGTGTGTATACACGGGCACATATGTATGGAGGGCAGAGACTGACACTTAGTATCTTTCTCAACTGCTCATTACCGTGTGTGTGTGTGTGTGTGTGTGTGTGTGTGTGTGTGTGTGTATGTATGTATTGTTTTGGCCTGTTGTTTTTGAGACAGGGGTTCTTTATGCAGCCTTGGTTGTCCTAGAACTCATTATATAGGCCAGGCTGGCCTTGAACTCACTTGCTGAGAGTGTTGCCATCCCTGGACATGTGGCCCTGGGTTTCATAAGAAAGGTAGCTGACCAAGCCACGGGAAGCAAGCTTGTAAGTTTGCTGCTTTAGTTCCTGCCTCCAGGATCCTGCCCTGAGTTGCTGCCTTGGCCTTCCTCCATGAAGGACTCTCTAAGTTAAAATAAACACTTTCTTCCGCAGGTTCCCCAAAAGGTCAGTGTTTTATTGAAGCAACAGAAAACAATCTAGGACAAGCAAGCACTCTACCAGTGTGCCACACACCCATCATCCGTTTTTTCTAGGAATTATGGCATAATATTCAGAGATTTGTTGAGGTCCAATATCATAGAAGTTTATAATTCTTACACAATGGCCATGCAGCAAACATAAGGGACATTTTTACCTCTCACTCTGTCCTTTCCCAGCCACAGTCCTTTGATCCTGGGAATTTCAATCTTTAGCTCTAATCTTCTGACAGGTCAAGTGTCTGAGCACATGACCCCAAATTCCCTTTCAGCTGGCAGCAGTGGGGATGAGGCTAAAGATACAGCTTTCACGCTGCTACCTGCAGCCACTGGAGGAATTCATTTCTGATGCCTCCACTCAGGTGAAGACAGGATTCTTTGCCCCAGAAAGAAACTTCGGCATGGGATAGGCTGAGAAGATATTTAGCATAAAGTTAATCATGTAGGATAAGATAAAGAGGTACATAGGAAAATTATGAAGAAGGCACACTTACATGTGAGTGTGTAACAGGCTCCCAACCCTTAGCACAGCTGATGTCATGCTAGAAGCACAACTCCGACCTTGAAACCCAGCATGTAGGCCCCAACACCTGCCAAAGCAGGAATAAAGACTCAGTCCATCAAAGACCTAGTCCACAGTTCCAGGAAAGTCCCTAGACACACCAACCTTGCCTTTTGGCTCCTGTGGCTCTGCTTCTTGCTAACTGATGTGTGACAGCCAGGATGTGGGTTTTGTGCATAAACAACAAAGGGCTGTAAAGCTCGGAGCTGCATGATTTTGCAAGTTTTCTGTGCAGCGGCTAGAGGCAATAAAGGCTTTCTCTGTGGCATTCAGATTGTCCATGTGGTGGTCTCTGCTGGGTGTACCTCACATTAAGTGTAGGCTTCTTAATGGAAAGTTGAAGCTAGGTGTAGTGGCAGATGTCTATAATCTCAGCACTTCAATCATCCTTCACTACCTACAATTTGACATCATCCAGAGCTATATAAGACCCTGTCTAAAAAACAATACAAAAGAAAAAAAATCCCCAACCCCTCACAAAACCCTAAAAATAATAGTTGGCCACTTCAGAAAAGCAGGATTAAAATTCTTAAATTACTTATTTATTTATTTTTATGCAGCCCTGGCTGGTTCCTGGAACTCACTATGTAGATGAAATGGCTTTGACCTTGCCTTAATCCCTCTGTCTCTGCCCCCTGAGTGCTGAAAGAACAGGGATGGACCACTATACCCATCCCATTTACTTTTTTATACCATCATTTTTATCATAAAGATAAAAAAGAATTTACAGTTTTATTTTTCATGTAGCCTAAGGTGACATCATAGTTCAAAATGTAGCCAAGGATGACCTTGAATTTCTGATCCTCCTGTCTCCACTTTAAAAGTGCTAAGATTGTGGGCATTTGCTTCCATGCCCAGTTTATGCGGTGGCTGGGATCAGACCCAGTTTTGTGAGTGCTATCAAATGAGCTACATCACAGCTCACTATATTCTCTGTGTGTGTAGGTATGTGTATGTGTCAGTGTTGTATGTGTGGGTACATACTCATGTGCATGTGTGTGCAGAAGCCAGAGGCCGATGGTGGGGTGTCTTCCTCTTTTGAGACAAGGGCTGCCACTGAACCTGCAACTCACTTACTTGGCTAGATAGCTACCTCCCCACTTCAGTTCCATCTGTTTTGGGGTTACAGATATGTGCTGTTACACTGGCTTTTATGTGGATGGAAGAAATCTGAACTAAGATTCTTGTACAGGAAGAACTCAGTACTTACACAGCAAATACTTTATCAACTGAGCCATTTCCCCAGACTAAAGTTTTTTTTTTCTTAAAAGGATGCTAGATTCTCCAGTTGATGAGTATTTTTCCATTGACTAACAATTATAGAAGTGGAAAGAATTACAGTAAATGTAGACAAAGGATGTTCCTCATTTTAAAATTAGCTTGGAGCCCAGTGTGGTACATGCCTTTAGGCCACGCTTCTGGGAATGAAGGACAGAAGATCATAAGTTCAAGATTACAGAATAAGTTTTCAAATAACTTGGGCTAGATTTGACCCTGTCTCAAACAACAATAGCAACAACAAGAAGAAAGTTCAGCTAAAGCTAGGATGTAGATAGGAGGTAGAGCCCCTCATCTACAAGCATGAAGCATTGGACTTGATCTCAGGACCTAAATATAAATGGAAAATAAGACTGGGTTAATTATATAGTTTCCTAGAATGGAGGCTCCATGAAAGCCAACACAAAAGCACTTACAAAGTTAGAGGTGAGGCTACCATTTTCACCCCTTAAGTTACAGACACAGGCTTCTCAGCCAGATTTGAACACTGACTATTCTCACCTGTATTAGATTTTTAGAGCTGAAATTCCAGTAGTTAAGTGACTTAAAATGAGAGAAAGATATCTTCTAACAGTTCTGAAGGTAAGAAACCTTAAACAAAAACGTCCCATCATTTAGGCAGCAGAAGACAGACATAATCCAACCCACAATTCAAACCCCAGCAGGCAGTTTTTCACAGGCCTGCTTCAGTGAACTTTAAAACAAACAAGTTCTTTTAACATTTATTTATTGATTTATGCACAGTAGCCATGGCATGCATGTGGAGTTCAGAGAGCAACTTCTTGTAGTCATTTTTTCTTTCCACCATGTGTGGTTCTGGGGATGGAACTCAGGTTGTCAGGTTTGGCCAGCAATATCCTTTATACACTCCCAGTAAACTTTTAAAAGTATAAATTGAAGTCTGGGAAGGTGGCTCAGCTTGTACGGGCATAAGTCTGATGACCCGAGTTTAAACCCTATAACCCACATGGTAGAAGAAGAAAACCAACTTTTGCAAATTGTCCTCTCACCACTCCATGTATGCTATGGCATGAATACACACCTTATCCATTAAATACTCTCTCTCTCTCTCTCTCTCTCACACACACACACACACACACACACACACACACGAACACATAAAGACACACTCTCACACCATACACACACAGACACACACACACACACACACACACACACACACACACACACACATGCCCAGCTTGTCACTCCCCTGGGGCTATAGAGGTGCCTCAGCAGTTAAGTGTATTTGCTGCTCTTGCAGAGGACCCACATGTCTATCTGTGACTTCAGTTCCAAGAGATCCAAAGTCCTCTTCTGGTTTTCTCAGGTACTGCATGCGTGTGGTGCAAAAACACGCATGCAGGCAAAACACCTACACACATACAATAAAAACAATTAAATCTTCAGTTACTTTCCTGGTTTTCACCTTGTATAATCAAATCCAAACTACGGCCACCATGCCCCACTCCCTCTAGTACCTGAATTCTCTATCCACCTCTCCTTACTCTAAGCCTCATGGATTAGTGCCAGTGTTCTGCACTGTGCAGAGAATAAGTTGCAATAGTTCACTTTTGGTTTTAAATGAATAATTAAGTACACAGCAAATGAAAGTAAGAGAATAAATAGCAAGTGGCAGATAGGTAGCCAAACTCCATCAAACTGCAAGCTCACAACATCCAACAGAGATGAGAGCAGTAGCTGATTGAGAGAGCTAACAAAGGAAATAACATCAAGTCAGAAGTTTACAAACATGAAGCAGAAATCAACTGGGAAAGTTGAGGCAGTCAGCTGGAGTTTCTTGTTTTAAATATATTTTAAATAAAATATAATTCCATCATTTCCCCCTTCCCCTAGTCACATTATCTTTCAATATCCAGACCTTTTCACTATCCTTCACCATTCCAAGTCTTTGCTCTTTCTCTTTTCCTGGAAAGTGCTTCCACCAAAGGTCAGCCTGGTTCTCTTTCTCACTTCCCTCAAGCCTTTCCACTCAGGACCACCTGACTTTAAAAACAAGTGAGTCTGCTCCAGTTTCTTCTCTGTTCCTCTTCAGTTTTCTTTACAATGTTAACTACTGCATGGCATTTTCTCATTTGTTTGCTATATGTTGTGTTCTCAGCTGGGGACTGTAAGCCCCAGGAGGGCAGAGATTTTGCTGTTACTATTGTTTTGCTGTGTCAGAAATGAACCCTATATCTTGCACAAGCAGGGAAAGAATCTTATCACTGATCTAGACTTATAGCCCAGGACTCTTTTTCAAATTAACAATCAATGAGTTTTCTTCTACATATACATATAAAATACATATACCAGAGCTTTGTGCACTCCAGGCAACTACTCTGCCAACTGAGCTACAGCCCCTGCCCTCATCAAGATATTTTCTTGTATACATTGTAATTAAATGACCACTCACTTTTCAAGAGTTACTTGCCATTCCTTCTTGTGATCCCATCACAGTTTAGCCAACCAGCTCTCCATTGATTAAAAACATTAATCCTCATCTTCTGCCTTTGCCAACTGAAGGCATAGTGCAGAACTTTCGTTTCTTTAGCAGAGTTCAGGATAGATCCCAGGGTTTTGGGCAGGTGTGATAATTGTTCGGTCCCCGGACTGTGTGCATCACTGTCCCTGTGACAGGTTTTTCTAAGTTCTCTATGTAGTTCAGGCTGGTCTAGAATTCACCAAACAAGATTTGACCCACAATATTTCTGCTGCACATTCCAGAGCTCTGGGCTTACAAGTGTGCATCCTACAACTAATTCAGAGCATTATAATCATATCATCATCATCATCATCATCATCATCATCATCATCATCACCATCATCAGATAGGCTCTCATGAAGCCCAGACTTGCCTTGAACTTCTGAACCTTCTCCCTCTATTTCCCAAGTGCTAGGGTTACTGGCATGTATCACTATGCCTAGTTTTATGCAGTACTGGGCTCTTTATTCAGCCCAGGGATGGAAACCAGTGCTTCATACATGTCAGGCAAGCATTCTACCACCTGGGCTACATCCCCATTCCAAATTCCGATTTTTTTAATTCTGTGTTTAGTTCCTCATATTATTAACATGCTTTTTCAGGGTACATTGTCAATGAACAATTATTGAAAAATCCAATCAATGAGGGAATGAGGACCAACTCTTTCTTCTTTCTTCTTCTCTTCTCTTTTCTTCTTCTTCTTCTCTCCTCCTCCTCCACCCCCCTCCTCCTCCTCCTCTTCTTCTTCTTCTTAAAAGATTATTTATGTGTCTCGTGTGAGAGCATGTGCATGTGCTTACAGGAGCCCACAGGTCAGAAAGCCAAGGGTCTGGGTCCTCTGGTGCTGAGGTAAAAGGCTGTTGAGGGCCCCCAGATATGGGTGCTGGGTCCTGAACTCATGTCCTCTGTAAGAGCAGCAAGCACTTTTAACCTCCGAGTCATCTCCATAATTCCACGTTTTTGCTTGTTGAATTCTTAATCCTCCTGCCTCCACCTCCCAAGTGCTGAAATTGCTGGCATACCTCTAGCTGAGGAGACCATACGTTCGGCGGGGTGGGGGGGGGGGGGAGGGGAATGAATCTCTGATGAAGGAGGAAAGGCTTAAGACAAAGTGAATTAACACTAAAACATTGAAAACTATACCACGGGACTCGCCGACAGGTGGCGCTGTCGGCGGCGGGCGCTCGGGGTCCGCCGGGCCGCGCCGCTCTTGCCGTGCGCTTCCCCGGCTGCGCGGGGCTGGGCGGGGGGGGCGGGGGGGTAGGGCAAGTCATATGACCCGCTGGGCTTCCTGGCTCCGGCCGTCTCAGCAGCCTGCCTGTGTCCGCCCGAGTCGCGCCGGAGTCCTGCCGAGGAGCCGTTGGCGGGTTCGGGGCTTGATAGCCGCTCGTGGGAAGCAGTGTCCACCGTCGTCCGCGCCCGTTCCCGCTCGCTGCCGGCCGCCGCCATGCTGGCGCTCATCTCCCGCCTGCTGGACTGGTTCCGTTCCCTCTTCTGGAAGGAGGAGATGGAACTGACGCTCGTGGGGCTGCAGTACTCGGGCAAGACCACCTTCGTCAATGTCATCGCGGTGAGCTGCCGTCTGCAGGCGGCCTGGCTGCGTCCTGGGCCTGTCACCCCCACGAGGGCCGGGCCGTGCGATCCTGCGTGTGTGGGCCCCGGAGGTCGTAGCTGGCTGGTCAGCGGCCGGACTCGGGTCAATTTCACACTGTGTTTTGGTGGGGGCTGTGCCTTTAACGCGGCTTGGAAAGGGTTAACCCGAGTCGGCCACAGTTGCCGCCTTTGGGGCTGTGGAGGCTGAAGGGTTAATTCCAATCTGTCACTTGCTCACCCGGATGGGTGAGTCCGGCCTTCAGAGCGCCTGCGAAGGGAGAGCCACTCTGAAATCTCCACTTGGGACGGAGGAGCCACATTGTGAAAGCAGGCGACCCGTGTGGGCGCCTCTGTGAATGCCGGGGGAGTCTCGACACCTCCAGTCCGCTTGGTGTTTATAACTGGTCCATGGAGAGTTGAAGATCAGACTGGTGACCTAGCTCACTGGTGGAAGCTGTTGGAGAGATTATTCAGTTCCTAGTATTTATTAAGGCAAGGAGTAAGGGCGAGGCGAGTTTCTTTTAAACAGTAGATAGATCTGCATCCAGCATAAAGATAACTAGCCTGCAGGGTTTGAACTTTAGAGAGATTTTTGTTTTTTTTTTTCCTCCAAGATAAGGTATTTGTTTGGATTGGGATGTCGCTTATGCAGGCTTCGGGAAATTGCCTGGAGAACTTAAATATAATGTGGTGGGTAATTGAGCCGAAGAGTGGTTGTTGAGTTTTGTTCTTTGGTTGGGAAAGGAATGGGAGTGAATGATTTCTTGTCAGTCTACTTAGAGCCAAGGAGTCACTGCACACAGTCTTAGGGCTGTGGTTACAGAGTTGAGCTTTACAATTGTTCCGAAGAGAGGTGGACGCAGTTCTCATACCTTCAAGAGGATTGTTAAAATCCTCTCACAGGAGAGCTGTCCAACTGGTTTGGCTACCAGAATAATTCAGACGTACTGCCATGGGAGAAACTAGGTGACTTGTGACTCAGTCCATGTAGTAACAGAGGAGCAGGCGTGAACAGGACCCAGAGAAAGAGAGGAGCAGAAACCCAAGCTTCCTTTGAAAAAGACTGAATATAAGTATAAAGAAAATTTGTGTGCTTCATGTTTGGGTCCTTTTTTATTGCCATCCCTACCCCCCATGGGTTGGTGTCTAATACCAAGGGAATAAGACAGAACAGACTCTAGGCCATCCTTCATATTAGAACTTTTCTATAGTCTGCGAGGTATTTCTTTTCTGTTATTTAGATAAGAGTTGGAGTTCCCTTGGGAATCTTGTCTCTTGGACAAGATGGAATTGGTGTGCGTGGGTGTGTTGTATTTGCTTAGAGTAGTAGTTAATGCAATGACCTGCACCAGTGTGTAGAATTCAAGAGATACACTGCTCATTTTCATGCTTACATTATCACTAGATTGTGTACCTTAATATAACAAGCCTGAATTTTAATGCCAATCAGTTCTGGATTTGAAATCTGAATCTGCCACTTAGCAGCCTTGGGCCTGGGTGAGTTGACTGACCATTTCTTGTCTATTAAATGCGGAGAACAACAATAGATTTCTTAACAGAGTTACTCTAAGGGCTACTTAGGAGGAGTAGGGAAGTGATAACACGTTAGTATTTGTAATGGCTGTACTACCCAGTGCTGGCGCAAGGATATATTAGGAAAGGAATCGGCAGGGCTCATTTCTTTTGACTTTGAGGCAGTGTGGTCTGTAGTCGCAGATTTATGGCCTGTGGGAATGAAGCACTCCTTTTGCATTAGATTCTGTTAACTGTCAAATGTCTGCAGTACTGTTAATTTAGTGTCCTGTTATCAATCAGTATTAAAGTATTCTTTTTGAATTGTGATGATGTAGTCTCTGTTAAAAAAGATCCCCCCAAAAGAGGCTATGTTAAGCTTATTTTAATTATTCCAAATTATATATATAGTAAAACATTACATTGTCCCCCCCACGTACACATACATAATTATGATCTGTCAATTAAAAATGTTAATGTTCTATATATATACATGGTGATGCTCACCTGTAGTTCCAGTGTTTAAGAGACTGAGGCCTGATGACTGCTGCAGGTTTGAGTACCAGCTTGACCTACATCTGCATAACAAGGAACCATGGACCAGCTGGGCTCCACAGTAAGGACACCCTCAGCCCAGCACACACACAGAACAGGAAGTAATCTAGGGAAAGAAGGAAAAAAAACCTAGACTGTAAGTTGGTGATGGGGTTTAAAATGTTTAGAAAGGGACTGACTCCCTAGACATTAGCTTAACTGTGTCTCTCTTTTATCTTTTCTTTGTTCTTTTGAGGCAGAGTTTCACTCCGTGGCCCAGAAGACTGTCCTTGAACTCACTAGGTAGTCCAGGTTGGCCTTGAACATATGGTGATCCTCCTGCTCAATGCCCAGGTTGGAGGGGGATTGTAAACATTAAATTAAATGCAGTACATCTACCTAAGAATTTGAGGATGATTTAATTAATATCACCTAGTTTACAAAGATTGTGAAGCTGAATTTCTTGCATACAGGGCTTGCTCCAATCCTAAGAAGTTGGACTATTCAAGAACAGAGATACTCAGTTTCTCTTTGTTTTTTTTTTTTTTTTGGTTTTTCGAGACAGGGTTTCTCTGTATAACAGCTCTGGCTGTCCTGGACTCGCTTTTGTAGACCAGGCTGGCCTCGAACTCACAGAGATCCGCCTGCCTCTGCCTCCCAAGTGCTGGGATTAAAGGCGTGCGCCACCACCGCCCGGCTTTCTCTTTGTTTTTAAAATGGAAATGGTACCTCATTTTTTGAGAGACATGAGGTACAGAGTATTCTGGTTTGTTACAGATGTTATTGAAAGAAACAACCCTAGACTTTAATTTTCTGATATGTGTTAAAAATGAAATAATGTTCAATTACTGTGTTAATGTTGGTTCAGTTGTGTAATCAGTCAGTCATATGTCCTATAATGTAATGCATTGTTGAGTAATCATTTACTGAGGTACTTAGATAGATCATAGCATAGTTACTAAGAAATATGTATTTGAATTTGCCAAAATATTATAGGGTAAACTCTTGTAAGCATTATGTATTTTAAAAATAGGTGTGTCAGCTAGGCATGGTGGCTCATGCCTTTAATCTCAACACACCGGAGGCAGAGGCAGGCAGATCTCAGTGAGTTCGAGGCTACAGGTCTACAAAGCAAGTCCAGGACAGTCAAGGGTATTACACAGAGAAGCATTGTGTTGGAAAAAAAAAACAAAAAACAAACAAAAACAATATGTATGTGTGTGTGTGTGTGTGTGTGTGTGTGTGTGTGTGAAGTGTCATAGAAATTTCTGTGAAAAAGTTATTAGACAAGATGGAAGAAGCCTAAATATAGAGTGTTTTGTTTTTGAGATGGGGTCTGGGTGTGTAGCTCAGGCTGGCCTCATACTGGGGCTCCTTCTCCTTCAGCTCCTGGAATGCTAGTACCACAGGCCTGAAGCACCGTGCCCACCTTAGTTGTTTAAGAGCTTGTAGAAACTTTTAAGCTGTCTGATTTTACCCTCACTTTACCAAGGCCAAGGGTTCCCAGTGACAGAGCTGACAGATGGCCTGCAGAGGGCTCAGACCAGTGTAATTTTTACTTTTCTCAACTGCCTTTTTAAATTTGTTTTAGATTAGAACTGTAGAATGGAGAACTGAGAGATCTTGATCCTTTACAAATCTTTTTCTGGGACTGGAAAGATGGCTCAGCCATTGTTGCTCTTTCCAGAGCACTTGAGTACAGTCCCAGCATCCAAGTCAGGGACCTCACAGTTGCCTGTAACTCCAGCTCCAGGGATCCAGTGCCACCCTGACTCACACAAACACATTATTTTAAAAGTGGATGATGTCATAAAAGTTGTTTATACTTCTCTAAATTGTGATTAACTGAAAGTTATATGTGACTGTGATATTGCTACACAGATACACACTTATACATGTAATTAAACAAATCTTTCCCTATCTAAAAAGTATAGGTATATGTTGATTTCCTGTGCTGATTTCATTTATTGTTTATGTGGTGATGCTAGGGATTGAATCCAGGGGTTTGTTTGTGCAGTGTTACATGGTACTCATCAATTGACCACACCCCCAACCTCCAATCTAGGCATCATAAAGTGACATAAATTATGAGAAAGCAATTATTCATGAAAGGTAGGAACTGTGGACAATCGTGGACATTTACACAACTAGCTAATAATACACATTGTTACTGAGCTACTGCTAACATACTGTATCCTCTGCTGATCTTAACTCCCCTCATAGCCTAGGCTGGCCTCAAACTTGTACTAACTCTTCTGCTTCCTGAGTCTTGGGGTACAGCTATATACAATCATATTTGGTTTTAATTTTGAGTTTTGAACATAGCTTAATTAATTTGGGGTAATAATGGCAAAAACCAGTTGTTTAAAAAAATGTTCTGAGCTTTAAGTTTAGATGTTTAACAAATGTAAAACTTCCAGGTAGAGGCCAGCCTTCTGTGAGTATATCTTAAGTTCATAGTTAAGGATGCTGCCATGGAACAACTCTTCAGGGTTCTTTGCCTCTATCCATCATCCCAGTATTGTTCTATGTAATCTAAGAATCTTGAAAACCCGATGTTCCCGTTAAAAATCCACTTTAGATGATGGCGTTTTAGGGAATGTTTGAGAACTTAATGAACTTCCCAAGTTTCTCCCAGATTATCACTGAACACAGGCAGAGTGGACTGTTCCTATATATTATATAAGTTTTAGTTTTGGAAGCTCTAAAGAACTTGCCTGATTATTTTTAAAAGAACATTTATTTATTTATGTGTATGTCTCTGTGTTTGGTTATATGCACACACATATTTGCCAGTGAAGTGGGGCACTGGGCTTGTTACAGGGGTGCTGGGATCTGAACTCTGGTCCTCATGATTTCATACCATATGTGCTTAACCACTGAACCATCTATCGCGGCAGCCCTGCTTCTTGAGATTCATATAGGCTGTTTGGAAGCTGAAGGGGTGTGTAGAAGTGATATGGAAGAAACCACTTTTATTTCCATCATGCACCCTATTCCCTCTCATCTCCCACCTCCCCTCAGACCCACCCTCTACCCTTCCAACCTCCCCTAACATTAAAAAAAAAATATCTTACTGTGGAAACTGTGTGTATCTCAGTATGTCCCACAATATTCCCTTTTGTCCATACTTTTTTGCTTGCAAATGTTTGTTATAATGACTCCTTGGTCTGGTACGAGGCCTCTGGCTTTGTCAATATTGGAACCTCACTGGGACTCCTCCCAGATACACTGTTGTTGTCCTGTATCAATAGATATACTGTAGTTTTGGATCTGTGGAACTGACCTCTTCATGCAGTCCCCAGTTCATCCATGGGGTATGTGTTGGGGTGGGCCAACTCAAAGTTCTGGGCCTGGAACCCTCACATCCAGGGGCAGTTTTACTGTGCTACCCAGGTAAAGTATAGAGCCTGCTTTCCTGAGTGCTGCAGGAAGTAAGGGGCTGGACCAGCTTTTCTGCTCTCATGACCCTATTAGGGCCAACTATCCTACCTGCTACCTGTGTAGAGGGCATCTGAGAGTGGAGGGGATTTCCATTGACCAACACCACCGAGAAGCAGACAAAAGGCAGGGTTGGCTCTCCCACACTCACACCCTTAGGGCTGGCTCATCAACAACCCCCACATACAGGGCCAGCTGTAATGTGCTGCCGAGGTGAGATGTAGGTCCTGCTCTCCTGAATGCTGCAGCATGTGAAGTGTAGGGTCAGTTCTCCTCTTATGACCCAATCAGGGCCTGATCTGTCCACCACTGGTAGTGAGGGCAAAAGAGAGATCTCTCCCTCGCCAACACCACCACAAACCAGACAAAAGACAGGGCTGGCTCTCCCACATTCACACTCCTGGGTTGAATGTGCCTTTTTACCCACAACCCCCACATCCAGAACCAGGCAGGGTTCTTCTAGTCTCTGGCTTGCTTCCTGTCCTGGGAATCAAATTGGTGCTTGCCTGGTGCTGGATTGGTGGTCATCACAGGCTAACTCCCTGTCTGAGCTCCCTGGCGCCGAACTGGTAGTTGTCTATGGCTTGCTTTATTCATGGAATGCTAGGCTACTATTCATTCAGTTGTTCATAGGTCAGAACACTGAATGTAGACATAGTCTCTCCTCTCTGCCCCCTACCGATCGATACACATGTGACACAGGAACCACATCTGCAATATCTCTAAGGGCAGGAAGATGTAACAGTTTTACTTAGTGGCTTCAGAGTCTAAACCACAAGTCTTGTTCAGAGGTGTTATTTTTTTTTAAGGTTACTTTGCTTCTTAAATTAGATACTGGCTCCTGTAGTCCGATCCAATTTCATAGTTTGTGTAATTTAATACATAGAATAATTTTCTTTTTTATTATTATCTTATTATTCTCTGTGTGTGTATTGTGCACATGTGTGGAGGTCAAAGGACAGCCTGTGGGAAGTAGTGATCTCTGTTGACCACCTGCATCCTGGGGATCAGACTCAGGTCATCAGGTCAGTGGTAAATACCTTTACCTGCTGAACCATGTTATAGCCTCAAAATGGGATTCTTATAGCCAGAAAAAAACTTTTAAGTTTTTAAAATTAATAGAGCTTTAGGGATTATGTAGTTATCTCTAAGGGACTGGTAGTGTAGCTTATTGATAGAGCTTGACATGTTGGCTGTCCAAGACTGGTTCAGTTCCCAGTACTGTAAAACAACGTGCCTATAAATATGTTTTTAGAATTATACTGGCAAAATGACTATAGGCTTCAGGTATCTAAGAAGTAATTTTTTTTGCTCAGATGACATTTTTCTTCTAAACTGGGTTAGAAAGGGAATCATGTGTTTGCAGAATGTTACTAAAAATATTTTTGTACCAATTTACTCAGTAACAGTTAATTTAGTATGAACAAAAATAGTGTTACTATGAGAATATGTTTTGAGGCTAAATTTATTAGCATGTGAGTTCTATGTAGTTGAGTTTCTTTGAACTATGCTTAAGTGATTCTGTGAGTTAGAAGGATGGAGTTTGAGACTGAGAGCCAGCTGTACGTCCGAGTTCAAGTCCTGACTTCTGTGCTGTTGGCTGCAAGCCTTTAACCTCTTGTCCTAGTTTGCTTTCTGTTGATGTGATTAAAACTATGACCAAAAGCAACTTGGAGGAGGAAAGGGTTTATTTCATCTTAGACTTCAAGATAACAGTCATCACTGAGGCATTCGGGGCAGGAACTGAAGCAGAAGCCATGGAGTAATGCTGTTTACAGGTTGCTTCCCATGGTTTGGTTAGCTTGCTGTCTTATACAGCCAGAACCACTTGCCCAGGGATGTTGACACTCACAGTGGGTGTACATGTGTGTATGGAAGAACATGAAGAAAAGTCAAATATGAGGATGGACTGGATGAAGCAATGGATACAAACATATGTATCTGTTTTTCTAGTTTTAATTCTGTCATGGATTTTTTTAGATTTGATGGTGGCTAAGTGAAAAATTATATTCCATATTGAAAGTATAAAATTTAATGTGAAGCTTTATAGCTCCGGTTTTGAATGCCAATTCTAAGTGTATATGTTTATCAATTTGTATAGACTTTGGGGCTGGTTAATTTTGGTTTGTGGTGTCTTTGTTTACTTGCACTTTTTTAGTAAAAGAGTTTATAAAAGATGTTAATCAAGAAAGTGCCTCATGGGTCGTTGTGATGGAGATAACTCCTCAGTCACAGATATGTCCATGTTCGTGTCAGTTGACAAACACCCCGAATGCCTGTTTCCTCATGTCTAAAATGGGGGTAAAGTACAGAGCATGTCTTCCAGAGTGGGAGAGTCTGTATGTAAAAACTCTTTGAACAGTGGGCACATGGGAAGATTCTATTTTTGTGAGTCCTATGTCATTGTGGCCGAAACACCTCATCTAACAGGAATAGTTCTTTATTTTGGCTTATGACTTCACAGGCTCTAGTCAGTGTTCATTAGTCCCCATGCTCTTAATCAGAACATCAAAGTGGCAAGACTGTGTGGCTTAGCATATTTTGTGTGTGTGTGTTTATGTGCGGATGCATGTTTGAGTTGCTTGTTTTCTTCCGCCATCAAACTCAACTTGTCAGGCTTGGCAATAAGTGCCTTTATCAACTAAGCCATCTCACCTGCCCTGTTACTAACTTCTTGGCATTGGAAGCAGAAGAAGAAACAGAAGGGTGTCAGGAATAAAGAAGTATATCCCCCAAGGACTTGCCTGTCATGACCTTCCCCAGCCAGGCTCTACCTCCTATTTTTGACTTGCTTTTCATAATACTGTCATACTATGAATCCATCAAGAGGCATAGTCTCAGTGAGGTGGCTCATGCCTGAAATAGAGCATTCAGGAGTTTGAGGAACAAGTTACAGGCCAACCTCAGCTACATAGTTCTAGGTTAGTCTGGGTTACAGAGTGAAACCGTCTTAAAGAACTTAAACTAAGGGTTGGAGAGATGGCTCAGTGGTTGAGGGCACTGGCTGTTCTTTGAAAGGACCCAGGTTCAAATCCCAGCACTCACATGACAGTTCACAGCTGTCTGTAATTGCCAGGTGTGGTGGCACACGCCTTTAATCCCAGCACTCGGGAGGCAGAGGCAGGCAGATCTCTGTGAGTTCAAGGCCAGCCTGGTCTACAAAGTTGAGGCCAGGACAGCCAGGGCTACACAGAGAAACCCTGTCTTGGAAAAAAAAAAACCCAAAAAACTTAAATTAAATGAACCTAAACATAGCCATCATACCTATGCATATCCCAAGAGGTGTACTTTACTATCTTTTAGGTTTTTCTCAGTCTAATCAAGATGACAAGATTAACCATAAATTTTAGATACTACCCTACCGTAATCTGCTCGCCTCAAGAGTCAGACTTTCCATTCACTGATAACATTCTAACTGCCCAGAACGATGTTTGTTATATACTAGGTGATCACCCATGCTTCCCAGTAAACTAATAGTATCCAAAATAGAAAATTAAGGAAAAACAGTATTTATGAACTCATATTAGTATTCCAGAACTCAAAATATAATGTTGTTAAGAGCAGGAGTTTTATGCCTGGTGCCCTGACACACACCTTTAGTGTTCTGAGGAGGAGGCAGGCAGATTTCTGTCATCTCTGTGAGTCTACCTACATAGTATTAGGCCAGCCAGGGCTACCAAATGAGACTGTCTCAGAAAACAACAACAAAAACGTGTGTGTGGGGGACACAAATCAAACAAGGATCTGGAGCCGGCGGGTTGGGTTTGAATATTGCCTTTGGCCAGACCTCATCTGTGGACGTGTCTGTTGGCTGCTGTGCTTTGTTCTTCTGTGTGGTGAGATGATCTTCAACCTGCTTCACAGAGTTGAGAACTAAATGAGCGACTGCTTGCTTAGCACTGTGCTGCTTCATAAAACATATTCAATAAATGGTCTCTTCTTGAGGCTCCGTGGTGGTGTGTAAGTTCAATTCCTGTCCAAATTTCACTTGATTATACTTTAACGATTAGTAGCTTTTTTTTTTTTTAGAGAAGTAAACTTTTGCTGGGTGTGGTGGAGGCAGAGACAGGGGGATCTCTGTGAGTTTGAGGCCAGCCTGGTCTACAAAGTGAGCCTAGGACAGCCAGGGCTACACAGAGAAACCCTGTCTCAAAAAAAAAAAAAAGTAAGCTTCTTTTGCTTAGTTCTTGGAAATTTTTGAGTGCCTTGAATTTAATCACTGAGACAGACTGAGGAAAAACATCTTTAGCCCCAAATTACCTAGGAATCAAATTACCTAGGAATCCCCCACCTCCTCATGCACTGTAGTGTGAATTCAGAACCTGTGCTAGGCAAGTGTTCCTCCACTGAACTAAATTCTTAGCCTCACTTTCTTTTTAACTAGACTGAATATAAGAATACATTTAAGCTGGCTTGGCGGTACAAGCTAATAATACTTGCTTCTTCAGAAGCTGAGGGAGGAGGATTGTGTGGTTTTTTAATTGTTGTTTTGGTTTTTCAAGACAGGGTTTCTCTGTGTAGCCCTAGCTGTTCTGGAACTCACTCTGTAGACCAGGCTGGCCTCAAACTCACAGAGATCTGCCTGCCTCTGCCTCCCCAGTGCTGGGACTAAAGGCGTGCACCACCACACCCAGCTAGGACTGAATGTTTTAAAAATTATTGTGCTCACAAATAGAAAGCAACATTATAGTCTTACTCGGGTCCCATCTAAGCATACCCTTGACCAGAGCTCCTGCATTCTGCACGGAAGGACCTTGGTTACAGGGCTAGCTCTTTCCTTTATTTGGGCTTAGTCTCCTCTCTGACTTGTGCCATAAAGCTGCAAACTACTTTGCTCTTTCCTTGAAAGACACTGATGTTTCCTTGCTAGCATCTGACACTGGAGCCTTTATTTCTTCAATTCTCTGTTCTGAGCTTAAGAATTCTAATCTAAGGTAGAAGATTCCAGGTCTTCACATCATTCTTGAGTTTCTGTAAGCATCAAAACTGAACAGTAGTAAGGTTAGCTGACTTGTTTGTAATCCCACAATTTGTAAACAGTGGGGATAGGATAACAGGATTTCCAATGCCGTGTTGAAAATTGTTATTTCTACAATAAATACTATAATGCTATACTGACAAGAAGTATGTGATACTTATCTTTACCATACAAGAGGAGAACTGAGAGTAGCTTTATCAGTGACCGCTAGTCTAAAACTGGAATGTAGATACATTGTAATTGCTGACATAATACAGTGAAACAGTGTAGGGTAATGCTTAATAATGTATTCATTTTATTTTTTTTGATACCCCCTCTTTTAAATTTAAATTTTCAAGTTATATCCTGATCAAAGTCTCTTCCTTCCTCACATCCCAATCCCTCTCTCCTTCCCTCCCTCTTCCCCTCCCTCTTCCTCGTATCTCTCCTTTCCTTCTCTTCGGATGAGGGGCATCCCCACATATCAACCTCCCTCAGTTCATCAGTCACATGAGGGCTAAGAGCTTCCTCTTGAACTGGGGTCTGACATGGCAGCCCATCTAGGGTAAGGTGCTCCACTAACAAGCAACAGGGTCCATGACCCACTGCTGGGTGGAGTTTTTCATAGGATAGTTATGCTAGGGTCCTGTCTGTTTGGGTCTGAGGGTTGTAGGATGGTTGTCCTGTGCTATATGGTTAATATCCACTTATATGTTAGTACATATCATGTGTATTTGATGCCCTTTTGAAGTAAGTTTTCCTTATATAGCCCAAGCTATCCTGGAACTTGTTATGTAGTACTGACTGGCCTCAAATTTGTTACAACATTAACTTTTTGCTTTTGTCTCCCAAGAACTAGGATTACATGTATGATCTACCATGCTTGGAAGTAGTTTCTGATTCTTGTTGAAAGTTTTTGGTCATTCTGAGAGAGAAAAACTAAAATGATGTTCCTTTGCCATAACTCACTATACACATGTACAGTTCGCTTATCTCTCTGGTTTGTTTTCCTGCTGACAATTTGGTTGTCATTACTAGCTTAGGCTTTGTAGACGAAGTTACAATTACTTGTTGTTGATGCTCATTGTCAGTGTTGAAATGCCAGCAGCTTCATCCCCTTTAAACTTCTCAAATGGCTATTGACTATGTTTGTTACTGTTCTGTAATGTTGTGTTTAAATGTACAGTGGTCTTGGGCTCGCGTGTTTGAACACTTGGTCCTCCATCTGCTGGCACTCTCTGTTGAGGTGGGGCTGCACTGAAGGAAGTGGATCACTGGTGGGGCAAGCCATCTCCGCTTTCTGATCTGTCCAGATGTGAGCAAGCTTGTGCCCTCACAACTGCTGGCTTCTGCCCCTGTTGCCATCTGTCACCTGCCTCTGTCACCCTGTCTTCAAACTTCGAGCCAAAATAAATCTCTTGTCTTCTCTCCTAAGTTGCTTCTTTTCAGGCATTTTGTCATTTTTGTCATGGTGATGATAAAAAGTAACTACTCCAGTAAGCTAACACTGACTCCCTATTTCCCTGTATGTACTGATTCTTGCTTGTCTGGGAACAGTAACCTTGAAGTATTTGAAGCATTATACTTAAGTGTAGCTTAATTTCAAAGTTTTAAAAATTTAGGCATGGGCTTAAATATCCGTTTTGACACCATTTAATTGTATTTGTGATATCAAATTTCCTTTTTTTTTTGTAAAATGAGGTTAGTGAATTGGATGATATGGGATTACCACTATCACTATTATTAAGGTTACTGTTATTAATGTATGCTCCTGGGATTGAAAGCAAGGCCTCATGCATACTAGGCAAGCATGCTACCATTGAGCTACATCCACAGACCACCATCATTACTACTTTTATGAATAGTATTATCAGCAATAGATATCCAGGTAATTATAATGATGCTCCTTCCCTATCCCAACCATCTACCCACTCATCTATCTATCTGTCTATCTATCTATCTATCTATCTATCTATCTATCTATCTATCTATCTA
>CAJQZJ010032121.1:1416939-1460243 GCA_907164525.1 Lophiomys imhausi
CTATCTATCTATCTATCTATCTATCTATCTATCTATCTATCTATCTACTTATTTATTTGGGGGGAAGGATCTTAACGTGTACCACAGGCTGGCTGTGAACTGGTGATCTTCCTGATTGCTGAGACTACAGGTATGTGCTGTCACACCTGGCTTCAACAATGATGTGTTCTTGGTAAAGAAATCGCATCCTTAGGAACTTTCTTGTTACTACAACCTCTTCCTGAACCTCTTGTTTCCTGCCACTCTCCATTCTGATGATAGTAAGTGGGCTATAGATAGCTACTGAATAAATAATGATGCTTGTATCCATCTAGAAAGCACTACCCTTTGGAATCTGTGCCACATGGCATGACTCAGTATTTCATTTAAGAGCTGAATATCACTGTAAAACAATGCTGATCAGTCTGAGAAGGCTAATGGAATGGTTTTGTCATTCTCAGTGTTAAGAGCAGCCAGAGATAGGATGGAGAGGAGCCATTGAAAGAGAACTATGTCATCTGTGGTGTTTTCTGCAGTCACACTGCGTCGTCCTAAAGAGAGAGACTGACAAACATATCTGTGGTAGTTTGAATGAGAATACTTCTACAGGCTCATATATTTGAATGCTTAGTCCCAGCTGGTGGAACTGTTTGAGAAGGATTAGGAGGTGTGGCTTTGTTGGAGGAGGTCTGCCACTGAGTGTGGGCTTTGAGGTCTCAAAAGCCCGTGTTATTCCTAGTTAGCACTCTCTTTGCCTTGTGCTTGTGGATCAGAGATCAGATGTAAGCTCTGAGCTGTAGCTCTAGAGTTATGTTTGCTGACTGTTGCAATGCCCACCGTAATGGTCGTGGACTTACCCTGTGTAGCCATAAGCTCCACATTAAATGCTGTCTTTTATAAGTTGCCTTTGGTCATGGTGTTTTGTTAGTGTAATTTTGTTTAATTATGTTAGCTTCACAATTTACCTCTTAACCCGGCTATCATCCAAATAATTGAGACTCTGTTATATTATTTGTTAAACAGGCTTCACAACACAAAAACTGAACAGTTATTACTCTATTCTTTTTTTTTTAATTTTATTTTAGGTTTTTCGAGACAGGGTTTCTCTGTATAACAGCTCTAGCTGTCTTGGACTTGCTTTGTAGACCAGGCTGGCCTTGAACTCACAGAGATCCACCTGCCTCTGCCTCCCAAGTGCTGGATTAAAGGTGTCCGCCACGACTGCCTGGCTTATTACTCTATTCTTAATCCACTAAGCTAATCTGGCTTCCCCCCAGTGCAAAACTCAGAGAAACTTGCACTTTGTGGCTTCCTGCTTCAGTTGAACCTTTCCTCATCTCTCCTGCCTCTGCTTCTCTGGATTCCCTCTACTTCCTTTCCTTAACTCTTCCTCCCTTGGAGGGCAGGAAATCCAGCCCTATTCTCTCCCCTGCTCAGTGATTGGCTATAAGCTGCTTTATTGGCATAGCGGGACAATTGGGGAGCAGTGTTTACATAACATTGAGACATGAGCTCCTCAGAACAAGGACTGAAACCAGATATGGGGGGGGGTAACAGAAATCAGTGTTTGAATTACACAATTGGCTTTATGCCTACAGTGTTTTGTCACAACAATAGAAAAGTAAGACTATAGCTGAAAGGGATGTATTATGGTTTAAAGTATTTTGGGGCATTAGAATGTGTTCAGTATTTTCAAAATAATGTTACTAGGATTGGTGAGATAGTTCAGTGGATAAACGAGTTTAATCCCATAAGCCACATATGGAAGGAGAGAACCCATCCCTCAAAACTTTCCTCTGACTCTACTTGTACGCTGGGGCATATATCTCTCCCCGATAATAATAAAGTTAAAATCCCCAATTTTGTTAAATGGTTCATGGTGGTGTACACATGGAATCCCAGCCCTCCAGAGGTTGAGCAGGAGGATCAGAAGTTAAATGCCATCCTCAGTTACATAGTTTGGAGCCAGTCTAGACTACATGAAATACTGTCTCAAAAAAAAAAAAAAAAAAAAAAAAACAAAACAAAACCAAAAACAGAAAGGGAGAAAAAAAACCAAACAATTGGCATAGTTGAACATGGATATCAAGATAAAACGTTTAACATCAAGTTGGTCTCATTCTGCTTCCAGGGAAATCAACTCTGCTGTTGGAAACTGTAGCATCCATTAGTGGCTATTTAGGTCTGCAATTAAGCAACTCTGAGAACCATAAGGAAGTCAGTCACACAGAAACCATCTTCTGGGTCACAGTTAACCCGTGAGTCCTGCTGTACTCAGAACCTGGGGCTCAGGCTGAGGGATGAGATGGCTAAGCACAGTAAAGTACTTTGCCACCCAAGCATGAATTCAAGTGTGGGCACACAGGGAAATGGAGACCAGGATCCTCGGGACTTGCTGGCTAGCCAGCCAGCCAGCCAGCCTTCTAGCTCCAGTGAGAGACCGTCCCTGTCTCAAAAAAATAAGCTAGGGAATGATTGAGGAAGACATCTGATGCCTACCACTGGCCCAGGACTTCTAAGCTTCCTTCTTCTACTTCTCAAGAATTGCTAGTATTATAGTCATGCATTGCCATATCATTGTTGTCATATCATTGGTTGTCAATCACTGTGATTAAGTGGACAGCCCTCTATTCTGTTCATATACTATGAACAGAATAAATGTTGCATTTTTATTTTTAGTTTTGTTGTTAGGGGAACAGATCCAGAGACTTACTGACGTTAGGTAGGTTTGCCATGGAACTGCATTCCCAGTGTACCCTTAGCATGTCGGGTGACAGTCCTTCTGGCCTCCACCTATACTCTTTTTGGTATTGGGTATTGAGTGCTTGCCAAGAAGGTGTTCTGTCTCTGGATTTCACCCCTGAGCCAAACTTCTAAAATATTTAATGAAAAATCTGCTAATACAAATCTGTGATGTATTGCTTCCCTCTGGCTTCCTCCAGGATTCTCTGTCTTTGGTTTTGTTGTTGTTGTTTTCTGAGGCAGGGTTTCTCTGTGTAACAGAGCCCTCTCTGCCCTGGACTTGCTTTGGAGACTAGGCTATCCTCAAACTCACAGAGATCCGCCTGCCTCTGCCTCCCAAGTGCTGGGATTAAGGGCGTGCGCCACCACCCCTGGCTCTGTCTTTGTCTTTAGATAGCTTGATGGAATGTATCTTGGTGTAGGTTTCTTTGTGTTCGTACTCTTTAGAGTTATTTGGAGTTTCCAAAATATTTGTGTTGGTCAGCTTGGTGGTATCTCACACATCCTTTGGGCCTCATTCACTTTTCTTTGGGCATTTTTTCTTTTATTTTTGAGGATTTTAATATAATTACATATATTTATAAGATAATTATGAAATAGGCTCCCTTCCCCTTCCTCTATCCAAACTTTTCCATGTACCCCTCCTTGCTCTCTTTCAAATTCATGGCTTTTTTCATTAATTTTTATGTGCATATATGTAAATATGTATCTTTCTGAATATAACTTGTTTGATCTGTATAATGTTACTTGTGTGTGTTTCCAGAACTGATAATTTGGTATTGAATAACCAGTTGGTGTGCTCTTCCCTGGGGAAGACTCTTTGTCCCACTCTTAGTTGCCTGAGTTCCTTTGTAGTGTTGAAACCTTGTGGGCTTTCCCTCATTCATTTTGGAATGTCTGTTGTTCTTCAGCTCATGTTTAGACAGTCATGTTGGTGAGACCTTATGGGTGTAGTTTATGAGACTCCAGATTTTGTTCAAACCTTGTGGAGAAAGCCAGGCATGGTGGTACATGCTTGTAATCCCAGTATTCTGAAGATTGAATCAGAAGGATCACTAGAAGTTCAGGGCTAGTACCAGCCTAGCCAGGGCTACTATATACAGACCCTCCTCAAAAACCAAAACAAAATCTTAAGATGAAGAGTGATTTGTTTTTGACTTTGTTTTAACAGGTAGTTGTCTGAGAATTCAGACCAAGAAGATCAGCCTTCTATGGTCTGTCTTGGTAATGCTAGTTCAGTTTTCAAAGACTGGATTGTGCTCGTTGGTCTGTACTCTGTGCTGGGAGTCATATGTGAACCTGGGTGCTGGCTTACTCTACAGTTCAGTTCTTAGAGCCATGTCTAGGGTAACATCTGTGCGTCACTGCTTGGGCAAGAGCTCAGGAGTTCATGTAGAACTTTTTGGGGTCTGCCCACACCCCAACCTGTCCCTATTTCCAGATCATCTGGTCAGAGTTTTGAGCTTTGGGGTCTGCTTTGCTGTTCCATTCCTTCAACTCAGCCTGTTCGTTCTAGAGGCCAGAAGATGAGAGGAGAGAGGAAATCAACACAGGCATTCCTCCCGTGGAAGTCTTCTCTGGGGAATTTTCTGCACTTCTAGATGTAAGTTTTGTCTGAGGGGGAAAATGTCAACAGTCTTTTGTCCTGCCCCTAAGCAGTTGCTGGCCTTAGGTTTCTGTTGTTTTGAGTCAGGGCTCCATGCACAGCTTCCAGACCTGGTGTTTGTCCTGAAGGCAAAAATATTCTGGTGCATTTCTTCATTTGTGTGCTATATTCCTGCACTATGGATGCCTATCCTCACACCAAACAAGGCTTTTTAAGGAGTCTTTTCTGCCTAAACCTGCTGTCAGTTTATCTTTGAATCCACCTTAGAGATTGGAAAGAAACAAGCACAGCTGGGGAACAGTGCCAGAGGGTTTATACTTTGAGTTCTGGTTTCTTTCTCTAGGTTGCCCACTGACTCACTTTTGAGAGTCCTCAGTAGGGCCCATTCAGTCAGTCTAGGGCGGTGGCTCTCAACCCGAGTTGCCATCCCTTGTGCGGGAGGGTTGAATGATCCTTTCAGACGGGTTGCCTACGACCATTCATTGGAAATCACGTTTTTACATTACAACTCATGACAGTAGCAAAATTACAGTTAGGAAGTAGCATAAAAATAATTTTAAGGTTGGAGTCACCATAACATGAGGAATTTTATTAAAGGATCACAGCATTAGGAAGGTTAAGAACTACTGTACTAGGTAGGGCTTTAGTTCCCAGTGGAAGAAACAGACAACATCATTTACAGTCCCTGTGTGACATGTATGGTAGCAAATATGGATGTTCAGCCTGTACCAGGTTTTATTAAAAAATTCTGTGTGCTTTAATCCTTTTCTTTTCTTTCTTTCTTTCTTTCTTTCTTTCTTTCTTTCTTTTCTTTTCTTTTCTTTTTTTTTTTTTTTGAGGCAAAGTTTCTCTGTGTAGCCCTGACTGTCTAGGAACTGTCTCTGTAGACCAAACTGGCCTTGAACTCAAGAGATCCACCTACCTCTGCCTCCTGACGGCTGAGATTAAAGGTGTGAGCCAACACTGCTTTTGGCAATTATTTCATTTATAAGAAACTCCTGGGACAAAGCCTATTTTCATGTACATTTTTGATTCAAGGAAAATAAGGCTGTATAAAGTTAAGGAATGTGTAAGGATTTGCAGCTAGGCTTGTGGTAAGGTCAGAGGTATAATTTTGATAAAGTGACTATGAAATTCATTTTAACATTTAGTAAGGTTGAACATTTGCAGTGTAGGGCTCGAGTGATGGCTCCATAGTTGGGAGTTCAGGCTGTTGTTTCAGGGACCTGAGTTTGATTTCTAGCACCCTCATTGGGCATCTCACAGCCACCTGTGACTCCAGTTCCCAGGGACCAGGCACCTTTACCCTCAGGGGACATTAGTTCTCACATGACATACTTAAAAAGAAAGTCTGCAAGAAGAAAGAGTTGCAGCATATTCTGAAGCCTTTCCATGAAGCTTTTTGTTGTGTATTTTAGACTAGGACTGTGTTACGCAGTCTGCTGGTTACTGTCACTGGGCACCTCTGACAACCACCTGGCAAAGCTCTAATAGACACCTAGAAGGTGACTTGGGATTTCAACTTTTTTTCCCTTTTCTTTTCATAACACCTTTTTTTTTTTCCCTCCCTCCATGAGACAGGTTCTCACTATGTAGTCCTTACTGCCCTAGACCTCACTCTGTAGACCAGGAGATCTATCTGCTCTGCCTTCTCAGTGCTAGGATTAAAGTTGTGTGTCACTACACCAGGCTGCTTTTTTTTTTTTTTTTTAATATAGGCCCTTACTCTGTAGCCCAAGATGGCCTGAAACTCACAACTTTCTTTTTGCTTCAGCCTCCCAAACACTGAAATTGCAGGCTTGAGCCTCTTTGTGTGACCCCCATTCCCTCCCCCCCTTTATAACTTTTTAAAAAACAGGTAGCAGCACATGCACACTTCAGGGCAGGCAGTGAAAAGTAAGTCTGTCCCCCTCTGACTTCTTGAAATACCCAGTTCTTACTAGAAGAAAGGAAAGCTCAAAGACTCACCTTGTATTCATTCATTCATTCATTCATTCATTCATTATTCATTCACTTGAGACAGGGTCTACATACTGAATTCCAGGCTATGCTGGGGTACATAGTAAGATCCTGTATTAAGAAGCAAACAAACATCTGCCCCTAGAGGCATTGCAGATGTGACTGCTATGTCACATGTACATCAGTAGGTGGTAGAAAGGAGAGAGGCTATATCTACATTCAGTGTTCTGACCTATGAACATCTGAATGAATAGTAGCCTAACATTCCTGGAAAAAAAAGTAATCTGGATACCACTATCACTTTGGTGCCATGGGGTAGCCTGAAATGACTACAAGACCAGTATCAGGCAAGCACTGGATGGGTTCCTAGGACAGGAAACAAACCAGAAACTAGAAGAGCTCTGCCTGGTCCTGGATGTGGGGGTTGTGGGTGAGCCAGCCCTGCCTTCTGTCTTCTCTCTGCTATGTGGTGGTGTTGGCTAGGGAGAGATGTGTCTGTCTCTCCCCTCCCCCACTCTCCTTTGCCCTTACTACCATTGCCTGACAGGAGATCTGGCCCAGAAGGGGTCAAAAGAGCAGGAGAGCTGTTCCTGCCCCTCACATGCTGCAGCACTTGGGAGAGCAGGCCCTGTACCTTGCCTGGGTAGCACACTACAGCTGGTCCTAGATATGGGGGTTGTGGGTGAGGCAGCCCTGAGGGAGTGAGTGTGGGAGAGCCAGCCCTGCCTTTAGTCTGGTATGTGGTGTGTTGGCTAGGGAGAGATACCTCCCCACCTACAGGATATCTGGTCCAGAGGGGGTCACAACAGCAGGAGAGCTGTCCCTGCCCCTCACATGCTGCAGCACTTGGGGGAGCAGGGCCTGCACCTTTCCATAGTAGAAATGGCCATGCAAGTGGGGGTTGCAGGTCCAGAACCAGGGCTTTGAGTTGGCCCACCCCAACACCTAGGCCATGGGTGAACTGCTGGAGTGCAAGAAGAGGTCAGTTCCACAACCCAGGACTGCAGGATCTCCATGACACAGAACAGTTACGGCATGTCTGAGAGGAGTTCCAGTGAGATTCCAGTACTGATGGAGCAGCGGAAACCAGGGGCCTCGTACCAGACCGAGGAGTCATTATAATGAACATTTGCAAGCAGAATGTGTGAACAAAGGGGAATATTGTGGGACATACTGAGATACACTGCAGCTTCCACAATGAGCTGTTATTTTTTTATGTTGGGACAGATTACAAGGGTGGAAGGTTGGTCTGGGGGGAGGTGGGAGATAGGAGGGAACAGGGTGCATGATGTGAAATTCACAAAATAAAATTCTTTTCAATTAAAAAAGAAAAAATTCATACCTGTCTATATAGTTGTTTATTAATGATTATACTTGCTCTTTAATATTCTTGGGAGATGGTTCCATACTATGCTTACTATAGCTCTCAAACACATTTCTTCAGGGTGTCTGCTTGTATTTTTATCAATGTTTGTGAATATTTGAAGATGCTGCACTGTGGATGCTTGCTGAGTTGGTTGAGTAACAAAATGAATTTACACATTGGCAAACTGAAAATTCTAGGCAATTTTAGGTATGGACTTAGTGAGACTTTATTACAGTACTATTAATGACAGGTGTAGTGCACACAGGAAGCAGTCCTGAGAGATCTTTCGAAATGAATGTTCTTCAGGAATAGAGGTTACCAGAATGAGAATGCCATGCTCCTAATTGAAATTGGGGCTGGGGAACTTTTCAGTTCTCAGGACTTGTCTTTGAAGAGGAGGTTGTTGCAGAGCGGCTCCACTGAACAGGCAGGCAATAAGAATTAATTAGTTGTTTCAGCTGAGTTAGGATTGGAATACAGTCATGTTTCATTAGTAGTTCTCATATACCGTTATGTTTTATAAAAAGTTGTTGTAGATAGAATTTTGGTCTGAGATATTCACTTTGCATAACCTAATGCTTGGTTTATTGTTTCTAGTCAAAAGATCTGTCTTGGAATCCATACTGTTATTTGTGGTGATGTGTATCATGACTGTAGATGTAAAAACTTATCATGAAAAATAAATTTTTCAGCCACTATCTGGACAATGCAAACCTGCTTGCCTCTCAAGAGCTGTTCATCAGAAGCAGTGTTGGAGCAGCTTGTAGGAGCTTTGCAGCTATGAAGCGTCAGACACCACACTGCCCTGTTTGAGTGTAGGTTTGCTTCACAGATGACAGAAATGCAGTCATAGGGCAGCTACTGAGGAACAAAAATGCTTATCTCTGGTGCCTTTTGAAACTAAGAAGAGAAGAAGCAGCCAGAGGAAAGGGGGCAGTAAGCATTTGAAGCAATGAGGCAGAACCTAGTGTAGAGACATCGGAAAAGCAAGTCACATGTCCATACTGTGAGCGTTTGTTACAGTTTTCTATATCTGTATTGGATCAAAAGCTGGACTGAGGCTTAGAAATGTAGACCCATTTTCAAATGATATGTGGTAGTTGTCTTGAGGGGTTTTTGGAAACAGGATTACTTTGTGTAGTCCTGGCTTGCTGGAACTTGCTCTGTGGACAAGGCTGGCAGAGATTTGCCTGCCTCTGCCTCTGAGTGCTTGGATTAAAGGCCTGTGCCACCACTGTCTGACACTGTCTTCATGTCCTTTTAAAATTATTCATATAAATTGTTGTTTTAAAGTTATTCATATAAATTATACCTGTGGTAGGATGAGGGATTTATAGATACCTGAAAACAGAAATTTGTAGATATTTATGTAGTGCCACATGGTATGCAATACACATACAATTAATTATACACTGCATTGACCTTTAAATCAAGGCTGTAACCCACAGCCTCAGATGTGCTTAGACACGTGCTGTACCACTAAGCAATACTTTAGCCCCTGTTATTATTTATGGTAAAAACATTCAGAACCCTTTGCTGGGGTTTTATGAAATGGGCAGTATGTATCATTATCTATAGTTGTCCAGCAGGTTTAAATTGTCTTTAGGGGATGTAAACATCACCACTTCAGAGGGAATTTTGCTTGATAGCCATATGCTCTATATTAATACTTTTTTGTGTGTGTAGACTATCTTAATAGTTCTTGAGCAGTATTTTTCTATTTGTTTTTTAGTTTCTCGTTTCCTTCTATTCATTAGATAAATGAGTGAATAATTAAGTGAGTGCATAATGGGAGAGGCAAAGTAGCGGTATGGGTTTATAAGACTACAGAGGAAAGAGTGCAGGTAGGTCTTATAACTGTATGGCACAGTCTATTCTGGACATGCTGCCAAAGACATACAAAAGGTTGAGTCTAGGGATATGATCACTGGATGTCTGTGATGGAGTGTCTTCCTTTTGCCTGCTGGTCTTGACTACCTAGTGAACATCACTTTCATCTGTGGAGACAGCACAGATGACAAACACACCTCCTTCAGTGGTTGAAGCTGTTGCCAGTTGTTTTGAATTGATAGAGATGAAACTGGCTGGCTATGAGCGTGTTTGTTCTGCAGCATGACTGGAAGGCTGTCTTTGTCTCTGCCAGGTATTTTCTGAGTAGTTTGAAGATTGTTTTTGAGTCTTTTATTGCCAATTATGCTGGTTTTGAAAAAAAAAATCTCTTGTTAGGATTTTGCAAAAAGTTTTATTTGATTTTTTCTTAGCTTCAGAGAAACACATTTCCTTATTTGTCTGATCTGGAGAGATGGCCCATATTGAGAATTTGAACCGTTTTGAGGAAGAATAGCTGAGCTGCTTATGTCTGTAGGGAGATGGGAAGTTCCAGGTTACAGTTTTCCCAGTAGTTCATTCACTTTGCTTATAGTACTGAAGAGAGTCCTCCTCAAAGACTGTGGGAATTTTGAGGGACTTTGTGTTTTGATCATAAGATTTAATTGCCAAGATGAATCCTATAACTTGTACTTTTAAACTAATGTCCTGTAGGGAGGAAGTATGTCTGCAGTTGGGAGTGAGTCCAGATTGGTACATAAAGATAAAAACAGCCGGTTGTTTTTTAAAGGGATGATGGGCTCAAGTGTTCTGAAAGGAGGAGACAGTGATTTGCATGATCTCATGGAGATGGTTAGATAGTAGAGTGCCAAATACATATGGACTGGACATTGGGAATGTATGATTAGCCTTATAACTCTCATAATTGTGGCCTATTTATTTCTGTTGTTTTGTATTGTATTTATTGTTATAAGAGAAAGAACCATTTGTTGGACTGAAAGGGGGAACTGTTGGGAGGAAAAAGATATACCTTAATACCTAAAAAAAAAAAAAAAAGGGTAGAGGATGGGGGGGTTGAGGGGGAAGAAGGTGGAAGGGTGGGACTGGAGGGGGGAGTAGGGAGGGGTTGTGATTGAGATGTAACTTGAAGAAATAAAAAATAAATTATAAAAAAGATGATATTAGAGTGGATGACTATGGATGAGCTTTCTAAAGGGCATATACCCTAGTGTGTGTGTGCAGCTGCTGGAAAGAAGCATGTTGCAGTGGTATGTGGATTTCCAAACAAAGAGGAGCTTGGTCTTGAAAGAATGCACACATACAGTTCACTTTCTGGCTTCTAAGTTACAATGGAAACATTGAAGTAGATTGTAAATCAGTTCCTATGGCTTCCAACAACAAACTAAGCAGTTTCAGAAGTCAAAGGTTTTTTCTTTCTACAAAAATTATAAAACATACTTTCTTTTATTAGAAGACATATTTGTAAGTTAGTGTCCTTTGGAATATTGAAGGAATTTTGAATCTGGCTTGTTGTAGTCATATATCTATTTCTGAAGTAACTACCAATTCCTTATGATTGAGTGTAATCATGAAGTTTGTTCTGCCCCTTATATAAAAGGTGTTGTGACAAAGCTATTTGTGTTCTAAGTCCAGGTGCAGTTGATAAAAAATGCTGTAAAGTGTTTTTTGTTCGTTTGTTTGTTTTTGTTTTCCGAGACAGGGTGTCTCTGTGTAATAGCCCTGGCTGTCTTGGACTCCCTTTGTAGGCCAGGGTGGCCTTGAACTCACAAAAATCTGCCTGCATCTGCCTCCTGAGTGCTGGGATTAAAGGTATGAGCCACCATGCCTGGCCCCTGTAAAGTGTTCTTTGACTATCCCTATTAAAAAAAAAAAAAAACATTTGAGGCTGAGGATGTAGGTCTGAGAAGAGCAGTTGCTTAGCACTACAAGAGCCTGGGTTGAATTTCTAGTACTCCTAAAAATTAATTATGCTATCTCTGGAAATTATCTTGTGTATAGGAAAATTGGAGGGTTAAAAAGCATTTCAGAGAACACCCATTTGTCCTTCAACAGAATCAAACTCTTACCAGCATTTCACTTCACTTGTTTGGTTGTATGTATGTTCTCTATGGCTATCCATTTGCATGTAACCTATGAGCTAAAATCACAAGATAGAATTCATGAAACTTGGTTGAGTGAAATGTGTATGAAGCACAATAAGAGAAAGTGAGGTAGGGTCTCTTACTAGTGTCCATGCCAAGCTAGCTTGCCTGCTAGTTTCTGAGTGTTCTGTTTCTACCTTTCACCTCGCCGTAGGAGCACTGGGCTTACAGACATGCACTACTGTCTCCAGCTTTACATGTGCTCTGGAGATTACTCTCAGGTCCTAGTGCTTGCCATGCAAGAACTTTACCCAGTGATTAAGCATTCCTCGCCCCAGTAGTGTAATTTTTACTGATGCAGATTATTAGTAGCAACTGAAAGCTATTGTCAGTACATTCCAATAATTTGTATGAACAATACTAGTGAAGAAAGAGATAAATGAGCCCTCAAGAAGGTTCAGAAGCACCCTAGTACATCACTAGTGTCTACACCATCGCAACTTTTTATGGTAGTGTTAGTGATGATCATAATTAAGTATTTATTGTCAAGTGGGTGAACTTTTCTTGCCACCTCCACTCTTCTTGCATCCTCCTCCCTTCCTTTGTTATATATTTATTTTTTAAAATAAAAATTTAGATTTATTGACTTGTCTAAATGTTTTGCCTGTACTTATGTGTACTATGTACATGCCTGGTGCCTAAAGAAGTCAGAAGAGGGTGTTGGATCCCTTCAAGCTGTAGTTATATACTGTTGTGAGCTGCCATGTGGGTGCTGGGAATTGAACCCAGGTTCTTTGCAAGAGCAGCAAGTGCTCTTAACTGCTGAGCTATGTCTCCAGCCCTATTTATTTATTTTTGGTGTCACTGGGAATTGAATTCAAGGCCTACTGCTGTACTATGAGTGGTTTGATCCTATATATGGTCTTTTGTGTTTGGTGTTGGTTTTCTTTTTAATCAGGATTTTACTGTGTAAAATACTAGGTATTCTTGAACTCTTGATCTTCCTGCCTCAGTTACCTGAGTGCTGGTATTACAGGATGCTTGTATCACTGTTAGTGCACTTCAGGTAGTTCTACAGTTAGTCATTAAGAGAAGAGGAGGGATGTGAGGTGTAACAGAATATTTTTATTTATCACACTTATATTTGTTGATACTTATCAATCACCTATAAAATACCTAAATCTTATAACCGAAACCCTATAATCGATCATCTATAATCTAAGAACACTCTAATATCTATCTAAGAACATTTAAAATTTTTAACTTTCTTAAAAGAATATTAATATTCTTAGCATAGGTCTGTATAGAATGACTTAGTTTACTGCAGTTCCATCAGGTAGTATCTTTTAAACTTAAAGTCCATTGGGCCTTAACTTTGCCAGTTTGTAAGGCCAGTTGATTTCTACCACAAAATTGTGGCTGGTTTATAAAGTCAGTCTGTTCCAGCCACCAAATTGAGGCTGGCTTTTTTCATCAGCTGAGACTTGCCCCCATTGTCTTTTTGCCCTGGGCAAACCTCACAGCAAAAGCCTCTCTAAGTGGCTTTTGAACTCGGCTTGCCTTGCTCAGTTTTCCAGTGCTCTGGGGCCCCAAGACAGATGACTTCAGTGTCCATGTCTTAAAGAGTCCTCTCTAGCAGGTTTTATGCCATGCCTTTGCCTCTATCACAGTCTAAATTCGGTTAATAGCGTACCTTGCTGTGTGCTTCTCCAGCATGAATTCTCAGTCGTTGAGGGCAGGAGGAAGAAGGGCAACCACATGGAGTCTTTGGCTTATATATGACATTATCTCAAGATCCTTGGTGGTCTCGAGGGTCCGAAATCTCTCAGGATTTCCAATAGTCCTGTTGTGATGGCAACCAACATCATCTGCGATGCTTGAGTGGTTCCCCTTCAAACAGGGCAGTCCGTGTTACTAACTTGGCAGCCTTAAAGGTAGCCCCACCAGTCCAATTCCCTATGCTAAGCTGAACTGCCTACTGATTTCACTAAAAAGACCTAACTTCTCCCACAGTGGGGAGAAAAACAATATGCTCCTAAATGGAAAAAAGGATAGAAAAGTCAAAACGAATCCCTCCCCCAGCCACCTTTAATTCAGGCCATATAGCTTTAGCTTTATAGAAAAAAGACGGCAGGTCCAGGTGTTCACAAGCGTATACAGCCTTCACCTTGGCTCTTGTACGACCCCCTAACATTTGGCATCACAGCAGGGTTAGCATTTTTTAAGAGGAAGTGACCACATTGCAAGGCTTTACCATGAATAGCTCTGTTCCCTGAGGACTAGCTCTGGCTGGCATGGGAATGACTACGGTCTTCTCTCAGGCTGTGCTCCTGATGACGAGCATACCCTCTAGAACCCACCTTATAAGGCCACCGTGGGGTCAAACTTTCAACAGGAATCCTGGAGACACAGTCATCAAGCTGTATGCAGACTGTAGCATGTGGGAGTGCTGTTGCTGGCTTTTGAGGAGCCCCATACTGTTTCTTGTAGCAACTGTGTAACACAGTCTCCTGCCCACTGTACACAGCAAAGGTTTCAGGTGCTTTACAGCCTTGTCAATACTTGTTTTTCTGAGACAGGATCTCGCTCACTAATTCAGACTTGGGGTCTTGCACTTGGGATCCTCCTGCCTCAGCTTCCTGAGTCAAGATGGGATTACAGTTGTATGACATCAACCCTAGTTTTCTGAATTTAAAGTTTTATCTTCTTAGTAGCTGTCTTAATGTTTGTGTAGTTAGTTAGTATCTCTGTTTTGAATTTGTACTTCCCTAAGGACTAGGATGTGAAACATCTTTTCTTTATGTTTATGCAGCACATCATGACCATCTGTCATTTTGACAGCACTAGGTTTTGTTGTTGTTCTTGAGATAAAGGATCACTATGTAGCTATGGCTGCTTACTGTGTAGACCAGGCTGGCCTTGAACTCAAAGAGATCCATATGCCTCTGCCTCTCAAGTGCTGGGATTAAAGGCGTGTGCCACCGTGGCCCAGCTAGCAGTAGATTTTTTTTTTTTTAAATGTGTATTTCATGAAGGCTGGGTGTATTGTTTCATGACTGTAATCCCAGCTTTTGGGAGGCAGAGGCAGGAGTATTGGCCCAAGTTCAGGGTCAGTGCTAGACTGTTTCAAGCAAACAATTATTGTATGTGAAAGTTCTAAGAATAATGTTGAATATATTTGAAAGTAGTGATTTCAGTTACTGTTAAATTTTTTTTTTCCTGCCTGGATCAAACAAAACACCACTGAACAGGAAAAAAGTCTTTCTGAGTTCTGCATAGGAAATTAATTTGTAAAATTGGAGTTCAGTATTGCTGATAATTTAAAACCATAGAATGCATGCATGGGTAACATAAGGTCACAGTATGCAATTAGCCACTGTTAGGGTCTTGGAAGAAAAGAAATAATCTTATTTGTGTGAGTAGTCTCTTGAAAATAGTCCTGTTTGTTTAACCAGCACATTGTGTTGACCTCAGAAGTTAGCCAGTACAACTGAGAAATGCTGATAGTTGGTAAAGTGTCTTGAATATAAAAACACAGAAAGTCAGCATTAACTGTGGATCATCAAGATGCATTTCACAATAGCACCAGAGGACATGGTGTGAAATGAGAGACTCCTGAGTAATAGGACACTGCACTGAGAACTGTAAAAGATTAGAATATGACTGAGTGGATAGGTCAGGTGCTTTGTAGAGTGACTTGGTAGCTCCTAAAAACAACATTGACAAGGTGTAGCAATAATTCTGACCCATGTGTTAACAAAGCTATTAATTTCTAAAATTTATTTGGCTTGTGGAAAATGAATCAAGACAATATAAAAGCATGTTAAACTCTTGATCTTTGAAACTTTGTAATATTTAGTATAAAACAAACCCACTGTTTATTCAGAAGTACATAGAATAATGAGAAAAAATTGAGGACCCAGCTGCATAGCTTTTCTCTGTATGGTGTTTAGAATATTATTTCTAGTTAGTTAGGCAAGTGTGGATTTAAAAGCAGTGTGATATAATGGCTATTGGTTGTCCAGTTAGACATAAAAACTTCCTAAAAGTACATAACCAAGTTCTAAAGAGAGGAATATAATATAATTTTAAGTGTTACTTTTGTTTATGTGTTTAGTGTTTGCATTCATGTGTATGCATACTGTGATATGTGTGTGTGTTCAGATGACTTGCAGAAGCCGGCTCTCCCCCCATCTGGGCCCAGTGACTGAACTCAGTTACTAAGCTTGATGGTAAGCACCTATACCCACTAAGCCATCTTGCTGGCCCTGGATGATCATTTTGAATGTAAAATATTGATAAAATACTATTGTAAAACATTTAATTTTAGTCTTAACACAGATATTAAAGTTTGCCAAAAAGAAAACAGTTAAATCATAAAATGAAGTTCTATATTACAGTACATTCTGTGAGCCTTATTAGAGAGAAACTCAAATAAACTGCTCATCAGTAATTTTTTTCCTTAGAACTATTTGTTTCAGCATTAAAAATTAACATTTATTGCCAAAGCAATTTAACCACCAAAGATAAAAGTGAAGTTTTACTTTTGACTTCTCATTTTTTGTGAAAATGGGTATAGAAGTGAGATTTGTAAATTTTCATATGTAATAATATAAAAAGTCTTTCTCTGCATTTTTAAAGATTTATTTTTATTTTATATATGTGGCTTTTTTTTTTTGCCTGCAAGTTTGTGTCTTCGATATGCATGTAGTGCTAACACAGGCCAAAAGAGGGCATCAGAATCCCTGGAACTGAAGCTACAGATTGTTGTGAGGTGCCTTGTGGGTTCTAGGAATCAAACCTGGGCCCGCTGGAAGAGCAGCTAGTGCTCTTAACTACCGATCTATTTCTCCAGCTCCCACCTCCCACTTTTTATTTGGAGACAGGGCTTCACTATATATAGACCTATGTGGTCTGGAAATTGCTATTTTGAATAGGCTGACTTTGAACTCACAGAGATCCACTTCCCAAGTACTGACATTAAAGGTGTGTATTACTGTGCCTGTCAAAGGTTCCCTTTTTAAACTGAGGAAAATCTGTAACACCAGAACATACCCAAATGTCCTTTTTTTGTTTGAGACAGGGTATTGGTATGTAACCCAGGCTGATCTTAAATGTGTGGCAATTCTTCTGCCTCTGTGTGCCTAACTCTGGGATTACAGGTGTGAGCCACCATGTCTACCCCAAAATGCATAAAAACTTTTGTTCATTTATTAGTATTGTATGTATTTGTGTACCTGTCCATGGTGTGTGTGTGGAAGCACATATGCCATGGTGCACATGTGAAGGTCAGAGAACAACTTTGGGGGAGGCATTCCTCTCCTTCCACTTTTGTGCAAGGTATGAGGATAGAGCTTAGTTTGCCAGGCCCACTCAGCAAGTGCCTCCTCAGCTCCAAAATACCCTTAAAAAGGAGATGTTTCCAATGAGGAAAACAGCATTTATCCATAGTCCTTCAATAATTTTGGCTGCCAGGAACATTTTCTTAAATTATTTCCACCACTAAGGCATTATTTTTAAAATAGGTACAAATGCAATATTGATACTAGAAGATTATGATATTATGGCTCTTTATTATTGATTAACCTGAAATTTTTATTTTTTTATTTTTATTTTTAGTCTGGGCAATTCAGTGAAGATATGATACCCACAGTGGGCTTCAACATGAGGAAAGTAACTAAAGGTAACGTCACAATAAAGGTATGTCAGCTTCTCATACTCTGTGCATGTATGTGTATATGTATGTATGTATGTATGCATACCTATGCATGTGTATTTGTAGGTATAAACATATATATGTGTGTATATGGATGGATAGATGCATGTATGTCTGCAAGTATGTCTGCATGTATGCATGCATATATTGCCCTGTCCCTCTTTTTATAATTGATTTAAATTGTAATCAGGAAATTTTCTGTTTTCTCTGTTTTGACCTCCTATTTATAATTCCAAAATAATGGATGGTATGTTTTGAAAGACTATAAATTAATTATTGATGTTTTCTGATAGGTTAAAAGAGTTTACGAGTTGAAGTGTAGTGTCCATAAAAGTCAACTTATCATATGGGTTAATAGAAGTAACATTTGGTAGCTTGAGAGTTCCAGAAAATAACAATGCTGTCTTCAGTCTGAGCTGTGTTTTACATTGAAAGGTGGTAATTACTTACAAAAATGTCAGCTTAGTATATTTATGGTAGCAGATATCATAATCTTTTTTCTTTTTCAGTTTTCTTTCCTTCATTATCAAGCCTAAAGTTGAAACTAAAATAGGAAAAAGTGTAACACATTTTTAGCATAATTTCCTTTTAGCTCCTGGACTGTAGGAATGCTGAGAGATTTAACTTTTTCTTGTGGATCTTGTTTTCATTCTATAACTCCTATGCATTCAGACCTCTAGCCTGACTCATGTGACCATGTTACCCAGTTCTTGTTGACAGATCAGTCTGCCTGCCAAGTGTTCTCAGTGGCTCCTCTGATGACCCTCCTCATTTCGTGTCCTGTGGTGTCTCGATTAATTTCACTAGTGTCAGTATTTAAGTCGGAAATTACGTTAAAGGAAGCCCTAACTTAGGTTTTATGTAGCCATATACAGCACAGTGTCTAATGTAGCAGCAAAACAGTGAAATTATTATGGAAGTCTCCAAGGGAAGGAAGGTTAACTCTGTTACTTACTGAATAATTCAGAAAGACACATGCAAACTAGAGCAGACCCTGAGCTGCTATTGCTTGTCTTGGCATCCAACTCTGAATATTGCTTGGTTGTGCAGGTATGAAAGTTGTTATTTTAAAGTTGTAGACCACCATGATTAGAAATGTGTTGGCTAATAGTTATTAAGTATTACATTATCATATTTAACCAAGTCATTGCATAAGCAGAATTTTAGATCTAGTATCTATATATTTAGAATTTAAGTTAAGGGCCCCCAAGATTTTACAGATTGAGTTTGGGCTTCAGATTTTAGGAGTACTTTGGCTCTGTAACATTTGATATGTCTTTGTAATTGTTCTCTACTTCTTCATTAATGACTGTTTGAAATATCCTTATTAAGAGTTTCCTTGTTTTGATTAAAGATCTGGGACATAGGAGGACAACCTCGGTTCCGGAGCATGTGGGAGCGGTATTGCAGAGGAGTCAATGCTATTGTGTAAGTTGTTGATGTTTTTTGTTATTGTTTTGTTTTGGTCTGTCAGTTTAGTCTTCAGAGAGAAAATTGTTTTGTAATACTTTCAAAAGTGGGATCAATAATTATCTTAGATAGTAATTGTCTTTCTTAGCTAATATTTCAGTATAATTCCATTAATACCAGATGTAAAACATCATATAATAAGAGCAATGTTTATTGTTTTCTTTATTCAGCTAAGTGCTGTAGTATTTTCCTAAGTATAGAATGGATTAGCCTCTGAACAATCCAGCTAAAAGTATTTATTCATGCTGAATATAGGACTTAATTTCTTTTCAGTAGCCATTTCAGTATTGTAAATCTTTTTTTTTTTTTTTTTCTTTTTTTGGTTTTTCGCGACAGGGTTTCTCTGTATATCAGCTCTGGCTGTCCTGGACTTGCTTTATAGACCAGGCTGGCCTCGAACTCACAGAGATCCACCTGCCTCTGCCTCCCAAGTGCTGGGATTAAAGGCGTGCGCCACCACTGCCCGGCTCAGTATTGTAAATCTTAAGAGAGTTTAAAATCTATAATCTTAGTTCACTGAGATTCATAGAGATGACATGATGAGATGACTTTTTTTAAAGTTATATAAAGGCAGGTTTATTGGATATGAGAGGGGAAGAGAAACAGCATGTTCATGCAGAGAGAGAGAGAATAGATGGGTGGGGGAGAAGGTGGCAGAGAAGAGAACAAGGGGGAGAGGAAGGGAGAGAGAAATAGAGCCGACTTTGTTTTTTTAAGTTACATGATAGATGCTGCAGATCGTGAAAAGATAGAAGCCTCTCGAAATGAACTACATAATCTTCTAGATAAACCACAGTTACAAGGAATTCCGGTAAGTTTGTAGAGTCTGTTATTTTATATTTGCAGTTATATATTTAACATTGAGCCAACCTTGGTATTCCTAGAGATTGGTTTTATGATCCCTAATCCCCACAAGTATGGAGATCTGAAGATTTTCAAGATTTTTTCATTTCTTTGTTTTTTTTTTTTTTTGAGATTAAGCTTCATAATGTAGCCCAGGGTGGCCTAGAACTTGTGAATCCTGTTGCCTCAGCCTCTGAAGTCTTAATAATAGGAGTCTGCCACCATACATGGCTTCTCAGGTCCTTTGTAGAAAGTGACATAGTATTTGAATGCAAACTACACACATTGTTCTATGTACTTTGAATTATATTCAGATTACTAACAATATCTAATGCAACAGAAGTGCTTTGTAATAGTTGTTGACTGTACTGTTTAGGGAAGTCTGTACATTTTCAGTGAAGTTACAGTACCTCCCCCATATTTTTTGCTTAGTTTTATTTTTGCTTTTTGACATAGATTTCACTTATACCCCAGGCTGGCCTGCTTATTACTACCATAGCTGGTCTCAAACTGGACATCCTTCCACCTTAGTTCCGAGTGCTAGAATTAGAGTTCTAGGTCTCCTGCCTTGCTTCTCGTGTGTTTATGATATGCAGTTGTTTGGCCATGACCTGTGAGTCTAAAAGGCTGCTAATTATATTTGAAATTAGTAAAATGTCTTCTTTTTAAAAAGTTTAGAGTACTTTGGCTGCAACATTGTGAAATTGAAAAATTGAATATATCTTCCTGATCTTTCTCTATTACTTATGGTATTTCTTCATTGAATGAATTATTTGAAATATTTTTGTTAAGAATTGCTCATGTCACCTGGTGGTGGTTGTTTATGCCTATAATCTCTGTGCTTGGGAGACGGGGAGGATGGCTGAGAGATCCAGGTCAGCCTAGTCACAGTTAAAAACTGGGGTCAGCATTGCCTAGTGTCTTCTGGATCCTGGACATTGTACTGTATATAGATGCCTTAACCAGATAACCCCCAAACTGTGTAGTAAGAACAGTGCTCAGTTTGGGGGATGTGGTGATGGAGAGAAGTTGCTAGGAACACTGCATGGCAAGGGGGAGACAGATTAGGGCAGAGCATTTAACAGTGCAGCTCTGGTAGTTGGTATGAAGACAGATAGATGTGTCTTTAAGAATTACAAAGATTGCCAAATACAGACTGGACATTGGGAATGTATGTTATACTGTATAATTTTTATAATTGTTGCCTAATTGCTCTTATTTTATTAGTATTTTGTATTGTATTTATTATTATAAGAAAAAAAGTCTTCCATTGGACTAAAAGGGGGAGATTTTGGGGGGGAAGATACACCTTAAATTAAAAAAAAGGAAAAAAAAGAATTGCAAAGATTTATGTAGTTAAAAGGTGAAGGAAGAAGATTCTCTGAGCATGTGAAGTAAGGATGGAGGTGTGAAGGATGTGTGAGAATGTGGAAGATGTGATTGTTGGTAGGGAAATGTTCCAGGTGCAGGCCCTTGGTGGTAGGTAGGAAGCACTCTCCAGAGCACAGAGCCTTGGGGATGGCTGGGTGATTGATGTGCTCAGTTGCAGCTGGGTCACGAGATGGCCACACTTACAAGATTTGTGGATAGCTTTTGATATGTTTTAAAGGATTGGATTTAGGGTTTAAATATATCTGGTACAGTTGTAGAATGAATTGAAGTGGGGAAGGTGGGGCTGTGATGATGTGAATGGTTTTGGAAGCTCTCTTCATAGTCTGTGATAGAACAGAGCTTAGGTCAGGCCAGTGCCGTAAACAACATGCAGGGAAGGGAGGCTTTTAGAGATGGAAGACAGATCTGAAATGTGAACATAGTTGCTGTCATTGGAAGTGCTTTCTGTAATAGCCACTCTTTGTTTTTCTTTTTTTTTTTTCTCTGCTGAAATATTTCTAACAGTTCATTTGAGAGAGAGAGTCTCACTATGTATACCAGACTGGCTGGCTTCACAGTGATTGATCTGTCTGCCTGTGCCTCTAGAGTGCTGGAATTAAAGGCAGGGGCTACCATACCTGGTCCTCATACAATGTATTTTGTTCATATTTCCCATCCATGTCCCTAACTCTTTCCAAGTCCACCCTTACCCAAGTTTGTGCCCCTTTTAAAAGAGAGTTTTATGACCCACTGAGTCCATTATGCTGCTGTATTCTCATGGGTGTGGGACCACCTGTGGGACCAAGGGCCACACCTGTCAAGAAAACTGTCTCTCCCCTCCAGAAGCCATTAGCTGTACTAGCTCCTTAATTAGGAATGGGAACTCTTGAGCTTCTTCAGTTGATTCTAGGTTATGTGCCCATGGTGTTGCTGAAAGAAAAGCTGGAAAGAAATCAGTTGAATCTCCATACTTACATTTGATTGTCAGATAAACCCTTTGTAACCGAACTTTTAAATTATTATTTATTTAACACTTATTTATTACTAAATTCACTTATAACAAACACCAACAATTTCTTAACTATTAACCCTATAAATTCCTACAACCCCTTTAACCTATCCACTAAACCTATTGATAATCATAACAACCACTTTCATAACCTTTTAGAATGATACAGTCTCTGGGGCAGGTCCTCAGTCTTCAGGAACACAGTCTTTGTTGTAGATTCTTTAACACACTTAGCAGTCCTTCTTCTGGATCTGTCAGATGCAGGTTCGTCAGGGTAGTTGGTTCTGTGGGAGACTCCAGCCGTCTGCAGGCCAACTTACTTCTTTTGAATCAGGAACTCAGCTGCCCTGCCTCAGTCCTTAAAGCCAGGCACAGTTTCCCCTAGGCCACTGTTCGGACAGATCAAACCCCTCTAGGCAAAAGCTGAGCCACAGGGTCCAGTCCTTGGCCTTTTGGTGTCTTGCTCAGGCTTTCTTTGCTCACCGGCTTCCTTCTGCCTCAGGGAAATTGGGCCATTGGTCTACCAGCACTTTCTCCAGCAGTACTCTCGGAGCTCTCTTGTATCGGGGGGCTTAGCACGCAGCTCTCTGGGCTCATCCACTTGTCCTTAAATAGGATCACTCCTTGTTCCACCTGCTTCAGCTTAATTTGGGCTCTGCCCACTTAGCAATTGAAAGCAATGCCAGGTCATAAAGTCTTTCCTTGTTTCACCTGGCTTCAACCTTGTTTTTCAGTCCAAAGAGACCCCTCATTTCACCTGACTTCAACCTTGTTTTTCAGTCCAAAGAGACCCCTCATTTCACCTGACTTCATCCATAAGCTGATAAGCTAACTGCTCACAGCGAAGTTGATCTTCATGCCCCGAATTAAAAGACTGTATCAGAAACCTATATATTCACTAAATCTAACTTATATTAATCTATCAGCCCCTACACCCTTAGCTGTGAAGTTTCTGGTTTTTGTTTTGTTTTGATTTGTTTTTTTTTTAAAGATAGCATCTACATAGCTACTACTATCTTGGAACTAAATATGTAGCCTAGACTGGCTTAAACACACAGAGATCTATCCACCTTTGCCTCACTGGCAGCTGTAAAGGTTATGACTTTGTAAGGAATCTCTGAATGTATATTGTAGTCTTAGACTTTTTATTTAGTTCTGTGGATTAAGCCATTGGACATGTATGTATGTATGGCTTGTGTTTGGAGGTCAGAAGGTTCCACAGCTTACGGGACTCTGCTCACCCTTCTACCATGTGGGTTCTAGGGACTGCACTCAGCTCATCAGCCTTTGCCCATGGAACCATCTCTCAGCTCCTAGAGCATCTTAGATACAATATTTTAAATAAAAGTTGGTCACTGACTGAATTGAGGCTGCCTTTATGGTAGGGTTATTCAATAGCAGGGTAAATTCATAAGTGAGATTGACTGCTAGTCACTCAAATATGCTTTTATGTATTTATTACTTCCCAAGTGTGCTTGAAGATTAAGGCATGTGTTAATATGAAAGCAGTTTTGGTGTATTCAGATACTACAATACATTTCATAAAATTTACCCATAATCTTTTCTTTTTAAAGGTACTAGTACTTGGAAACAAGAGAGATCTTCCAAATGCCTTGGATGAGAAACAGCTAATTGAAAAAATGTAGGTCCTAAGAAGATCACTGTTGAGAAGCTTGTTGGTGTGTTATTGACTGTCATGTGGTTTGTAAACACAATTACAGCATTCAGTAATGATCATATCATGTTCATAGGCAAATAAACTGGGCCAACCAGAGAAGTAAATCTCTAAAATTTTATTAGTGGAAAACATTCTTTTGTATAGTAATGAAAATAGGTGAAACTGAGTAAAGACTGATAAGGCCATCAATTTTTACCAATTCTGTTTCTTATAGGAATCTGTCTGCTATTCAGGATAGAGAAATTTGCTGCTATTCAATTTCTTGCAAAGAAAAGGATAATATAGGTAAGAAATGGCTGGGGTTTTTTGGAAGAAATGAGTGCTATAGGGAAGAACTCCATGCTTTTTTCGTGTGCTGTATGTGGGTGGGGACATCGTTAGTTGGTGTTCTTGTTTTTGTAATATATGCTTCATATTTTTAACTGAGGCATTCTTAACCTTAGGAGACATGTGGCAATATATGGAGACTTTGGGTTTTTTTTTTTTTGTTTTTGTTTTTTGGTTCTTATAACTGGAAGGGGGTAGAAACACAGATGTTTCTAAAATCTCTCACTCCCTACAACAAGGAGTTAGCACAGACTATCAGTAGAGCAGAGATTCTCTTCACTGTAGCTTTTAGGGCATTAAACTGTTCATTAAACCCATTACTCCTTTAAATATTCTGTAATATTTCCTAGATTAGAAGTGGAAAACTTTGGTGGGAAAATAATCTTTTATTGCTGTCAGGAACTAGCCAGATAATTTTCTAAAGGAATAAAAAAGGTTAGCCCGGCACATTGGTGGATATCTGTGGCCCCAGCTCAGGGAAGCTGAGGCAGGGAGATGGCTATGAGCTTGAGGCATGCCTGGGCTACATGGTAAGTACTAGGCCAGCTATGACTTGGTGCAGGACCTTGTCTCAAGGAGAAGTATGGGGTGGGGGAATGAGAGAAAGTCAGTCTTGGGTTCCTTTATTTGAGGCTACAAGGGATTTGACAGTGGTGGTGAGAGGTGTTTGAGGCTGATTCTGGCTCACTGGGGCACAGTAATAGTTTGTACTTTCAGTGCCTCATGTGCAGTGTTCTGAGGCTAAGGAAACTGTTGGTTTTTTAGCCAGATTCAAATGCCTGTGTATAAAGAAATAAAAGTGACAGCTAAATGGATTTAACTTCCTGGGTTATCAACAAGTTAGTTTTCAACTTCTTAACATATTTTTGTTCCAAAAGCATATATTTAATGAATTACTTTAAAAATTATTAGAGTGTACATGGTTTTGTTTGTTTTACTGTCCCCTTCATGTGGGAGGGGAAGTGTCTTGTTCTGAGAAGTGCATCCTGAAGCTACACGAGGAGAGTGTTCATTCCTGTGAGCCTCTCTCTAACTCTAGAGTATCTTTCTCTTCCCTGTGCATTATTGTCTGGTTTTGGGTACTCCCCTGTCTTTGGGAATCTTACATTCTGTCCAGTGGCTCTGGAGAATAGAAAGGTTCCCCCCCCCCCTTTTTTTTCCTTCAGGTTTCTTAAATACTTTCCCCTCTGACTTTACATTGCTGTAGTAAAAGATGTAAGAGACTTGTTTCAACAATTGTTAAATCATTGTTTTCCCAACTGTGAATGGGCACTTTTGTTTATCTCCCAGCTCTAACCTGTACCTGATATATGTGGTCTAGAATTTCTTTAATGTGTGGTGGCTGGGAAAATGGAAGTCTGAATTTACAGTTATCTTTCAAACTTGGAGGATAGAGTGCTACATCTCGTGGACTCTCACATAGCCTCAAGGTAGTCAGTGCATTTTAAAGAACTCAGGAGAGTAACTCACTGTTCTGCTTAGCTGCTCTCCCAGTCTGTGGGCTTTTCCTGGCTCTCCTTAGCTGCTGTAGCTTGGACTGGATGTTGACTCCTTGGTAGTTGTTTCTCTTCTTCAGATCTTTAGAACTAAAATGCCTGTTGTCAGATCCTCTAGAACTGCAGATGTGAGCCGTTTGCGAGGCAGATCAGTTAGACCTGGGCATGGTGGCACATGCCTTTAATCCCAGCACTTGGGAGGCAGACAGGTAGGTCTTTGTGAATTTGAGGCCAGCCAGGGCTATGCAGTGAGAAAGTTTTCCTCATAATCCTCATTCAGGCCAGAAGATTCTTTCTAGCCTACTCCCCTATAGTCGCACATGCAGTCCTCCCAGTCATGCCTCTTCCTCAGCTTTTCTATATATTGTATTGCATTGCTTTAGGTTTTCATATCTTCCTGCCGAACTGAGTCAGTCTGTATATTGTAGCCCTCCAAGTTGTTCTGCTGCACTTGCTGGCTTGCTAAAATAAGCTAACATAGCCTCCTTATTTCAGATTCTCCAATAATTTCCTGTTGACTTGAGAATAAATTCGTAATTTGTTAATCCCACTTTAGCTTAGTGGTTTTCAAATATGTGTGGTCCCCAGAAGACATTGTTTGTAAATTAAGTTTTAGTGCAAAATAATGGGTTTCATTATGTCAATTGCATGTGTGAAAACTATGCTTTACCCACATTCCTTTCTTTTGTCCTCTCTCCTTCCTATTCCTGCTGGGCTCACTCTTCTCCAAGTAGTTCTCTGCCTCTACTTTTATGTTTTGTGTGTATGTTTGTGGGTGTGCATGTATGCACACATGAATGCATGCATATGGAACAATTTTATTCTTTATGGCTGAATATTATTTTGAAATGTCTAGAGCCACTATGGATGTCATAGTGGTACTAGGTATGATCATGGCACATAGCCCTAAACATTTTTTGGGGCACAAGAAAGGTTCACCTCATGAAATGGAAATTATTGAGCCCCAAATGCAACAAGGACAAGGTTATGAAGCCCTGGTCTAGGTGTTACAGTCCCTGTTTCCTTGTGCTTTAGCCTCATCTTACCAGTAGCCCTCTGCAGTGAAGTATGCCTTCTGAGACTTCGTTTTGTGCTGTCTTTTCAAAGCCAGTCTCCAAGTGAATCAAAGCCCAAATGGTTACTTTTATCTTTATTATTATAGTTAAAAGGTTCTTGAGTTTCTTGAGAAAGAAACTCTCAGAGAGTTTCTTTCATATCTTTGCCTTTCTGGCAGTTTGTTTAGTTCCTGGTCTGACAGGCAGTACATATAAGAATAATTCCAAGTTCATGTTTGATATCTAGTAGTTTCTTGCATTGCCCTCTGGAAGCTCAGGTAATGGAGTACTGATGCAGAAGAGACCTAGCACCTTGAACATTTTACATATTGTCTGTGTTTAATTTCTTAATGGTTATGTCTTAATTCTCACTTTCCCTGTCTTTAGATATCACACTTCAGTGGCTTATTCAACACTCAAAGTCCCGGAGAAGCTGAGACATCTTCTGAATCTTCCAGTCCTTCTTGGCTATAATCCTAGAACTACTGTCGTTCCTCTGAAGTACTTCCCAGAACATGGTCCTTCCTAAACCCAAGAAATTGCCTTTTTCAGAGTTTATTTCTCATGTGCACTGCTGAAGATGTGTATTCCTATCCTTTATAACAAATCTGCTGGAGTTGTCATGATAAAGTCAGCACACACTAAAAGACTTCACACACACGTCTAGTGTGTTGAGGCCTCTTTCCTTTCTTTCTTTTTTAAAAACACCCACATTTTTGATCATCTTAAATTAAGAAAATTGCATATTAACCATCTGGTCTTTCTGGGCCAGAGTTTTGTATTGGTTTTCAGTAAACGTCTACCTATTTTGTTATAGAGTCCAGTAGCTTCTACTGGTACTGGCCTGATGCAGCATGGAATTCCTAGCGCCACACACAGTATTTAGAAAACCTTCAAGCCTGACTCGTGGAATAGGAACTAATGTCTGTCCCATCTCACACATGCATGTGAAATGTATACTTACGCTGTAGGGAGAATTGGTCTGCCAAGAGTGAACAGAGGCACCAGGTCAGCACAGTGGGTTACTTAAACTGGAGACTTCGTACCTGGTGAATTTTAAAAACATTCTGCTTTTTGAGACTCCTTTGTCACCAGATAGCATATGGGGAGATGGGAGAAGCTACAGCATGCTCTTTTGTATCTGTCCAGATCATTAGTTTTTTTTTTTTCTCCCTTTTAACACACTTTTTTTAAAGGGATGGGAATTGAAGATTTTTTTCAAAAGCGTTCATGAATTTAGAGCATTCCAGCTAGTGTAATAAAACCCTTTAAGAATGTCTGACTTTGTGTGAACACACGTCTGTTCTTTGTCTCCTGTCCCTGTGCTGCTGCATGACACCCTTAACTCCTGACTTTTTATATCTAGTCATGAAGTTGACTTTCAGCACAAAGGATACTTGTAAACAAACTCTTATTTTTTTCTTACCAGTGTAAGGTTTGGCACTCTTTTCACTGGTGCCACTACACTTCTTGATTGAGACAACTCTAGGCCTGCCTGCTTCATCTAATGTAATCATGCATAACATCTCCAGGTTGTGTAATGGTCGGCCACACAGAGAACCAAGGAACCAATGCTGTTTATTGTTTGCTTCTATGATAGAGCTGTAAAAAACTTAAAATGAACTCATTTTGTAGCTTAGTGACCTCCACATACATAAAGGGACATGCACATTAATGCTGGTTCACTTGTACACTGTTATTCATGCCGACCTAGTGGATAGACCCTGGGGTTACACCTGCTTATGTGTTGCCTCCCACTATGTGTGGTTTGTCTCTTCTGTTGAGCAGCACTTACGTCGACAGTACCTATTCAGATGTGTTGAGCACTCCGAGTGTAGTCACAGCAAGTTCTTTGAGTGAATACCATTTTAATTTATAGAATGCCACGGCCTTAAGAATATTCGTACAATAGCTGTACTGTGCTCCACAGACACTACTTGTTTTCTCCATTACGTTTTTCATGAGTAGAATCTGGGCTTCAAAGTTCTCTTCTTATTCATGGAGGCATGGTGCACTCTTCCTTGATGAATGGGTGGTTTGAATGAAGGGATATTTAAACTTGCTCCTGTAGCCTAAGAGGACTAATGGTGACTGTGAACCAGTTCAAAGAATGTGGTGACTTGTTTGTGCCTAAAAGGGAGGGATTGGAACCAGAATGTGTAACTAAGTGGAGACTGCATAGGATTTTGTTGACTGACCTATATCTAAACCTTAATGTGTTTGTGTGTCTTTCCATTGCTTTCCAGCATTTCAGGATATCTAAAAGCTACTACCAACATTTTCCTGTGCATAACCTCTGCATGTGAAAACCTAACAGTTATTGAACTTTGTAAATACGTAAATTTTTTATTTAGATGTGGATGCATTTTTTGTCTGTTTACTGCTCTTCTCAGCTTTATTCAATAAATTTGCATTTTGAGGGTTGCTTGACAATTTTACCTTAAAATGTGCATCATGATGAAAGATGCAGATCTTTGGAATGGAGTGGAGCTGGAGAGGTATTAATGTGAAAAGGGCTCTACAGTCCATGTGCTGGGAAACAGTTGTCATCTCAGCTGTTAAAGAATTGGGTTGGTGGGATGAACTAGAAATAAACTTTTACAGTGTCTACAGAATTTGTACTGTGACCCCCCCCTCCCTTCTGTGTCTTTTGGGAAAGGATTCTATTCCTTATAAATTGTAGTGGCACTTGGGGGGTGGGTACTGAGAATTGATCCTTATCCTCACCAATGCTAGGCAGACAGTCTGATGTCATGGAGCCACACACCCTCTCTTCTTTATCCCCAAATTTAGGATTTTAGGTGGTAAGGGCCAGTGAAGAATTTTATCATCCAGTTTATTTTACAAATGTACACTGCCAGGAATTGAACCTAGGCTCTTGCCTATTCTAGGAAAGTCCTCTACCACCGAGCTATAGCTCAGCCTAAAACAAAACAAAAAAAAACCAAAGCTGTAATTAAGAAATTCCAAGACATGTTTACTTCAGGATGCAAATATTTTCAATCTCAGACATTTTGTTTTTGGGGCTGAGGAGATGGCTTAATGGGTAAAGCATTAGCTTCCTAAACTGGACTCTGAATCCCTAGCAGTAGATGATTGGCTAGGCATCTGTGTGATGGTTTGCCAGTAATCCCAGGATTGGAAAGCCAGGGTGAGGGTTGGTAGTTGGGCAGGGCATCGAGATTGCCAGCTAGACTAGCTGAATCAGTGAGATCTGGGCCCATCTGGGAGACACAGCCTCCATAGATAAGATAGAAAATGATTTCAGAAGATACCCAACAGAAGACCTCTGGGCACCAAGTAGATACACCTCCATACTCCCACATATGGGAATATACGTATGCAGGCATTCATGCCATACATACACATGAAGAAGTAACATTGGTTTTTCAAAGCCCTATTTTTAGAGTAAGGTCTTTGGCCCATTTTGCTAATATGTTATCATCTGAACTGTAAAATATATTGATTTTTAAATTTTATTTTAAGAGAGCCATTGTAGAAATGGTTTAAGTATGTTGGGCTGTCTTTTTCTGTACATACTGTCATTCTGTACTACTAACTGGGTGTGTGATTTGACATTTCTATCATAAGAATTTACTATTTTGTGAAATTGGTAGTAACAAGGAATGTGAGTCTAGATGGGGCTGGAGAGGACATTTAAAGTACACATTTAGTTCAAAAATGGAAAGTTTATTATTTAAAATTTTTAAAAGTTTTTGTTTTGTTGTTTCTTTTTTTGAGACAGGGTTTCTCAAACCCTGTGTATCCTTGGCTGTTCTGGACTCGCTTTGTAGACCAGACTGGTCTTGAACTCACAGAGATCCACCTGCCTTTGCCTCCCGAGTGCTGGGATTAAATGCATGTGCCACCATGCCTGGCTTGTTTCTTTTGAGACGAGGTTTTGCTTTGTAGCCCAGGCTGGACTCAAACTCATGATCCAACTTCCTCAGTCTCTTGAGTGCCGGGATGATGGGTGTGTGGCTAAAAACAGAGACTTCTAAAATTAATCTTTTTGACCATGATAAGTAAATTGGTGTTTTGGACCATGGCTGCTTTAATATACTTTATTTTTGACTGAGAAAATAATTTCTTTTTGCATCTGTAGTTGAATCAGGTTGATGTGGTAATTATAGCCTCTCATAATCTGGCAGGTGGAAGCTTAAATGAGGTATAGAAGGTACCAATCGGTAACATCCTGCTGGCCAAGTGCTTTACTCTGAAAATGTGCCAGTGTGAGGAAAACCATCATGGTTGTTTAAAATATTTACATTTTATCAGAAACAATGTTCTGTCTCCAACAGTGGGCACTTGTGAGCCAGGAGACTTAGGAAGAAAAACAGTCATGCAAATAGTAGCCTTACGAACTTCCTCTAAGTTTGTTGTTTTACAAGTTGCCAGCCCACTGCAGGTGTTTCCTGTTGGTAAATATCCTCCACAGATTTCTGTTTAAAATTGAGCTATTAATAAAAGTGGGTGCCGTTGTCATTGACACCACTTGGGTATTGTTAGGGAAACAGAAACAGGTCAGTGACATTCTAGATAAAATGCAATGTAGGCCCTTAAGTCTGCAATAGCAGAAGTCATCCATGACTCCATTTTATTGACAAGGTCGGTCTCACTTCCATCTTAAAAGAGAATTACCACACTTAGGTAATGGAGATCTCTCAGCCTGAATCAGGAGGGGAGAAAGATACCCCAGCCTCCTTTTGCTGGCCTTACAGGTCATGGAAAAGGAAGGGATGGTGGGGAAGAGGTCTCAGTTTAAGATGTTAATGTAGTCTGATTCTGAAAAGTGTCAGATTGGCCTTGGGGGAATGCTTCCTTTTCTTTGTCATTAATTGGTAGTATCCCTGGTGAGCTGCTTAAGTCCCAGCTTTCTGTCTATCCAATGAGGAGGATTTCTAACCGAGCTTCTCTAAGTGATTCAGGCAGATTAAAGGTATGGATGGTAGCTAGAGCTGACACACTGCTCCATTTACTTGAAAATATAGAAAATGGGAGCTGAAGAGATAGATGGTTCAGTGGTAAGAGCACTGTCTGCTCTTCAAAAGGACCAGGGTTCAAATCCCAGCACCCAGATGGCAGTACACAGCTGTCTGTAATTTTGGGGCGTGGTGGCACATGCCTTTAATCCCAGCACTTGGGAGGCAGAGGCAGGTGGATCTCTGTAGTTCAAGGCTAGCCTGGTCTACAATATGAGTTCAGGACAGCCAGGGCTACACAAAGAAACCCTGTCTCAAAAAACAAAAACAAAAACAGAAAAAGAAAAATACAGAAATGTCTACTTTTTTCCTCCACTTTGTTTTAATATAGTGAAGGGCTTATCACAGTTTACAGAATGATGTAACAACTTAAATTTGAAGGAAGTACTGTTAAAAACATAGGCTTACATTTTTAGAAAGGCATTTACAGTTGCAGGTATTTTTACTCTGTATCCATTGAGACACATGTGCCTATTAAGAATTTGGGACTAATCTGTTTAGAACTAGTATGTAACACTTTGCAGCTGCTGTAGGCCCAGCAAGAATTTATTTCATCTTTTGAGAAACCTGGAACACTTAGAAAATACTTCCTTTCAGAAAAGGGAGTGGGGAGGTAGCCAAGCAGATGTCTGCCTTTGCTTTTGACATAGAAAACAAAATATCAGCCAGTTGGTCTATATTGTATCTTTTCCCCCTTCTTTGGTCAAGTGCAACAGTGGTCTGCCATCTTGTCCCACACAATGGGTTATTTTGTTTCTCTGTTTTACAACTATTTCTCTTTTTATAACTTATTTCTACTCCCATTCTGCAAAGAGAAATTCAAATTGTTATTGTCTGTTATACCATTTGCCACATTTCACAGAAAGACTGAACTTTAAGGTTATTTTTCTTTGTGCCAGTATAAATAATAGAGCTGGGGTGTGGTGCACACATAATGTCATTCTTTATGAGTAGGTGCAGCCTTTGGGACAGCAGTTAGAACTGGTGGAGAGGAAGGAATCTCAATACCTTTTTTTGTTTGTTTGTTTGTTTTTGTTTATTTTGGGACTGGACTCTGTGCTCGTTAGGATAGTCTTAGTTTTTTGGTATCAAAGCATACATACCTCCTGCCTTAGCATCCTGAGAAAGGCTTTCCAGGCATGTGCTGCTGTGCTGACTATCCCACATCCCCATTATATATGTTTTTAATAAGTTAACCTTTTTTTTTTGAGACAGGGTCTCACTATGTATCCCTGACTACCTGAATTTGTTATAAAGATCAGGCTGCTTCTAATTTACAGCAATCTGCCTGCCTCTGACTTTGAAGTGCTGGGATTAAAGATGTGAGCCACCACAGCTGGCTGAATAAATTAACTTTTATATAATAAAGTTACTTGTTTCAGCAATTAACAGTCCACAAGACACTGTCTTGGTCCCATCCACATAAAAGTAACCTCTGCCTGGTGACATACCAGTTTTGAATTTATTTTCTTCATAGGAAATACAATCTCATTAACAGGGCCCACTATTGCAAGTGTTTTATGTGAGTGTATGAGGGAGTTTGTGGGAAGTACTGTTCTTACCTTAAAAATGGGGAACATTTCACAGCTGAGGAAACAGGTGCAAAAACTAACCTCGCAGGGTCACACAGGCACAATTCTGACTGGATTCTCAGCTGTCTCCTTTCTGGAGCTGGACAGTGAAGCTGTTCTTAAAATGAAAGTGACTTCTTTTTCATATCAGTCCTGTGATGCTCTTGTGAGAATGTATTTGGAAAACCCTATCACCAACCTTTTCCTAAATGTTTTTGTTGTTGTTTTTAACTAGGTATAGTGGTTCAGATCTATAATTTCAGCATTTGGAAGCTGAGGCAGGAAGATCACAAGTTGGCAAATGGGCTACATAGTGAGATCTTGTCTTAGAATTGTTTTGTTTTTATGTTTAAGGCTGGATTTTCTCATTAGAGATAGATGTCTCAATTTCATCAGCTACATTCAATCTAAGAAGTCCTAGGCAAAAGGGCCAGTCACAGATAGTCCATTTTTAGTATTTTCTTGGAAGATAAAATAGGAATACATCATGCCTTTAATCCCAGCACTTGGGAGGCAGAGGCAGGCGGATCACTGAGTTTGAGGTCAGCCTGGTCTACAAAGCAAGTCTAGGACAGCCAGAGCTGTTACGCAGAACCCTGTCTCGAAAAAACCAAAAAAAAAAAAAAAAAACATGATAGTGTCCTAAAAACCTGTTCTGCTGGTACCTCTTGTCTGTTGCCATGAAATGTATTTTTCATAAGTTGGCTGGTTTTCCCTGGTTATTAGGCTCATTTTTAAAAATTAGGGCTTTTCTGTAATGTGTGAACAGGCACTGTCATCAGTATGGCTGACAGCTGACTAGACTGCAAGACAACTTTAATCTAAAATTTGCACGAAAGTAGTTTAAGGAGGAAACAAAGTGTATCTTAATGTTCACATTCAGTGTGTGTCATCCCCAGGGAGACAGAATCTTCAGGTTCAAGAGCTGGAGTGAGTTGGACTTCCAGAAGTTTCTTCCTCAGGCACTTTTTTGTTGTTGTAGTACAATGCTTGGGCCTTTGTGTCTCACAAAATAAACTCTGCCAACCCAAAGAACTTACCTGTTGGTATCTGTTCTCTTGTGCCCTATCACGTTGCAGGAACCACTCTGACCCTAAAAAACGGAAGGAGAATGTCATAGGTCTTACTCCTCCCCATCACTGCCTTGATGATTGCTGACTTGGCTACTTCCCCTACTTTTTTAGTTTGATAGACGCAAGGTGTAAACTTACAGAAGGCAAAACTTTTAAAAGGCTCTCCATATGTTCATAGCCACATCCCTTAAGAAAAGAAATCCGTAACCTTCTTAATTATAGGAGTTAGGATTTAAAGGGATTAAACTCCAAATCCGCCCTACGTGTCCAAGGTCGCAGATGCCTTGCACTGTGAAGAAGATGGGATCAGGGAGAGATGTTTAAATAGTTCTGATGACAGTGATTTGAGAGTGTTCCACCTCTCACCCCATTGGGATAGGATCGGATCTCGCAGTATTTTAGAAGTATCATGAACGATTCTTCCAAGTTAAGACATTCCAAAAAAACTGGATGGCGTTTTGTGCAGTCTGAGCCAGAGTCCCACTCCCACCAAATTAAGAACCTTTCCTAGATATGCGCAGGTACCGTCTTTGCCCAACGACCCTTAACTTTCTCACCCCTTCTACCCCAGACCTGGAGGTTCTTTCTCCCATCCTCAGACCAAGAAATATTCCGCCGAGGGGTACCGTTTACCGGAGCTTGGGCGGGTCAGGGGCCACGTCTGTGTCCGACGGCCGGAGCTCCTGTGCTGCACTCCTATTGGTTGGAAGTTCTCTCCCCAAAAGCCTGAGCGACCTAGGCTCGCCACGCCATCCGGACTGGCCTCGTACCCGCCCAGGGGGCGTGGTCCGGCAGTGGGGCGGGGCCTTGCAGTCCCAGCGGCCTATAGAGCCGGGGGGAGTCCCGGACCGCGCCCCTCGAGGCCGGGCCCGCGCGAGGCCAATCCCGGGCAGCCGGCGGGCGAACGCGGGGCCTGGCGGGTCGGGTCGGGCCGCGGGGTGGGGGAGAATGGGGCAGTTCCTGGTGCGTCACGAGGGAGTTCCTTAAAGGGGAAGTGAGCGGGCTCCCGGGCGGAGGCGCGGGGTGGCGGTCGGCTGGGACGCGCCCGGCTCTTCAAAATAATGCCCGCGGCGGCCGCGCGACCATGCAATGGCGAGCGCTCGTCCTGGGGCTGGTGCTGCTGCGCCTCGGCCTCCACGCGGTGCTCTGGTTGGTCTTCGGGCTGGGGCCCAGCATGGGCTTCTACCAGCGCTTTCCGCTCAGCTTCAGTTTCCAGCGCTTGAGGGACCCCGACGGCTCGGGGCCAGTGGGTCCGCCCGGGGGCCCGGCCTGGCTGCATCGACCAAGGCGCGGGACGGAGGGGCGGCTCGAGACCCCGCGGGGGCCGGGGTCTGGGCCGGGGCCGGGCGTGTGCGGCTCGGCGCACTGGGGCTATGCTCTGGGCGGTCGCGGCTGCGGCCCAGACGAGTACGAGCGGCGCTACAGCGGCGCCTTCCCGCCTCAGCTGCGTGCCCAGATGCGCGATCTGGCGCGGGGCATGTTCGTCTTCGGCTACGACAACTACATGGCGCACGCCTTTCCCCAGGATGAGCTCAACCCCATCCACTGCCGCGGCCGGGGGCCAGACCGCGGAGACCCGTAAGTAGCCCGCGCCCGCCGGACGCCCTGCGCGCTACCTTCCGCCCCTCCGGGTCCCCGAGGGGCCGCCAGTGTCTTTAGGGTCCGCCGCAGTCCGGGGTTCCTCCTTCCCGCCGTCCGGTGGACTGTCGCCCACTTGATTCTCCCGGACCCTCCAAACTTCAGGACAGCAGTCTCTGTCATTCTCTGTTGCAGACTAAGGGCCGGAGACCGGAAGGGATAGTCAACAGTGGCAAGGGATGCCGCTGCTCCAGATGGACATATTATCTAAGTGCTAGCTATGGGCTTCCTTTGGAAAACGCAGCTTCAGAACGAACCCTGTCCACTCCTGATCAAAATGCCACACCCAAAGCTTTTAAATAGAAAGATTAGGGATCGAGTTACTAGAAAGGGGCCGCCATCCAGTGAATTGGATGGACCCAGGGTGAGGAGTTAGCGTTCCTTCTTCTCAGGGGCCGCTGCGTAGGCTGAGGAGAGCTGGCCGGGAGGGGTGGAGGTTGTCTGACCCAGATTTGCGATCTGGATCCTCGAAGGATGATTTCTTAGGCGCAGAATTGACTTTGTTTGGTACCATCGTAAACACCAATGGGGTGATGGTGCTGTCAGAAGGTCAGCCACTCCTCCTAGACCACTAGCCACGTCTGGGAAGGTGGAGTTCTAGGGTTACTCTAGTGGACTTCAAAGTCCAAGAGAGCAGGACACCCAGCCAAGGTCCTCCTCCCTGAAGGGTGTGCATTGCCAAGGACCAGTCAGGCCGGTTGGTGACTGGTGTTTCCCTCCCCTTAGATGGGAGTGGAGCTGGGTTGTTCATTGTCTTGGCACTACACAAGGGAATCCTTGGACACCTGGCATGTGTATTTTCCTTCACCTAGTCGGGAGCAGTAGAGGCTTCTTAGTTTCTAAAAGGAAAGTTAAGGGCTGATGAGATGGCTCAGCCAGTAAGGGTACTTGGCACTGCTCAGGACTTGAGTTTGATTCCCCCAGGACCCACATGGAGAAAGAGAAACTTGAAGAGACTCCCCGGGTTGTCTGCTGACCTCTGCACATACTCTGTGACACGCATGCACACCCTCCCCAGCAAATTAAAAAAATTCTTTTTAAAGGAAAGCTAGCTAGTACTCTATAAGGGTATGAAGAGCTACAAAAGTGGTTTGGTTATTTGTAAATTTGTGTCTTAATATGCCACCTGATGGACTGATAGTGAGGGAGCATCCCACACAGAGGGACTGGCTTCTTTCATAGTTATAGCAGACTGATGATCTATTTGTCTTCTTTTTTTTGGGTAAATTGTAATTTTTTTTATTGGAAAACAAATTTTTTTTCTATTTGTCTTCTTAACCACATCAGCCTTTGTATATGTTAAAAAAAAATTCCCCCTCCCTCTCTTACCTTCTTTCAGTGCCAGGAATTGAGCATACTGTTACATGCAGTTGTTCACAGCTGAGCTAAATTTCAGCTCTTCTGTATTTATGGGAGCTGGAGAGATGGCTCAGAGGTTAAGAGCACTGACTGTTCTTCCAGAGGTCCTGAGTTCAATTCCCAGCAACCATATGGTGGCTCATAACCATCTAGAATGAGATGTGGTTCCCTCTTGCCTGTAGGCATACATGGAGACAGAATACTGTATACATAATAAATAAATAAATCTTTAAAAAAATTCATAAATGTATTTTCTCCCAGTTTCTTTGGGGGAAGACTATAAAATTTTGTGAATTAACACTAGTCATTTTGGGATTATTGGAAGTGAATGAGTTGTCTCACTCTGAAGAGACCTTGGGAAACTACCAATGGTTGTGTTTTCTTCAATTCCAACTTTCCACCTTCTCCCTTCTCCTCCTCTCTTCTCCCATTTTTTCCTTCCCTTCCCTTTCCCTCCCCTTTCTTTCCTTTATCTTTTGAGAATAAATTTTATTAAATCTCGGAGGGGAAACTGAAAAATCCTGCTAGTTATTTTCAGTAGATCTTTCCTGCCAGTTCCTGTCCATATGGCAACACATTTTTATTAACTTATTTATTTTACATAGTTGCAACTTAAGTATGTACCTAATTTGGATCCTTTTAAAAATTTTATTTTACAAAGGCAATATTTTTATTATGTACCAAAGACTCTAAGATTGATAATTGATATCAAGACACAAAAAAGGTTTGAAATCTATAGATGACCACTGTTGGGTTCAACTTCCTTTGAATATTTTACAGGGTATTTCTGATATACTTTCTACTGAACCTTAAGCTTGACATGAATTATGGTTCCCTTCCATTAGACCTCATTGTCTTTCTCTTCTTTTTCTCTGGACTAGGAACTACTGATGGGGGCTTCCTCAGAAAGTGGCTCTTCCTTAATGTGTTTCTTTTTATCTTTCTTTTGTTTCTCTCTTTCTTTGGTCTGTTGGTCTTTCGATCTTTCTTTCTCCTTTCTTTCTTTGGTCTGTCAGTCTTTGTCTCTCTTTGGTCTGTCATTCCCTCCCTTCCTTCTTTCCTTCCTTCTGTCTGTTGATCTGTAGTCTTTCTGTCTTCCTTTCATGCTGAAGATTGTCCTAGCATAACTGGAGTGTTATAGTAAAAGCCCTGGCTCCAGCTGTCTTAATAAGCTGGGCTTGGCCACTCATCCCAAGGTGCCAATTAAAGAGACAATTACTGGCACAAAGTAAAAAAACTTAATTAACCTCTTGGGAGGAGGAACAAATAAAGGGGTCCTGCTGTCCCTGAGTTGGGCTTCAGGGTCCTGCCATGAGCCTTGGTTCAAGTAGAGGAAGGATTGATGCAGTGTGAGAGATGTATATCTAAGCAATTGGGTCAAGTTGTGATCCTGGCCATTATGGTATCAGTGGAGGTCCTGCAAGGTGGGCCTTGCACAGTGTTAATCTCTTCCTAGTTGTCCTCACCTAACTGGGGGGCCAGTCTAGTTCTTGTAAGATGATCTGCTTAGGGTACTGCCTCATAGGTAATTAATTGTTCTCATCATCTGGAATCTAAGAGAACTACAGGTTTAAGACAATGCCTTCAGTCTCAGGAGTGAGAGAGGATAGGCAGGCTCTCCTGGAATGATTAATGTGCTCGTATGTAGAGAAAAGCAGGATGACTCAAAGGGAAGGAGACAGATGCCAAAGGAAGACAGATCCCAGACTTTCACCCTGTTTTTAGTTACTTTATGGGCTCATGGGATGGGGGGACTGAGGGAGAGGGTGGAGTCAGAGCTTTTCAGCAGAAACAGCATCTAAGCTCCTGGTATCCTTGGGGCTTGCATGCAAGTACTCCACCACTGAACCAAATCTATTTGAGACAGTCTTGTGAAGTTGAATAGGCTGGCTTTCAACTTGTTCTGCAGCTTCAGCAGGCCTTGAATTTGTGATCTTGCAGTAACTGAATAGCTGAAGTTACAGGCCCCTGTTACCACGCTCTGTTTTAATGATCCTGATCCCCCCCCCCCCCCCCCCCCCCCCCCGCCACAGGGTTTCTCTGGGTAGCCCTGGCTGTCCTGGACTCACTTTGTAGACCAGGCTGGCCTTGAACTCACTGCCTCTACCTCCCAAGTACTGGGATTAAAGGCATGCACCACCACTCCCAGCAATTACAACTGTGAACTGTCATGTGGGTGCTGGGATTTTAACCCAGGTCCTTTGGACGAACAGCCAGTGCTCTTAACCACTGAGCCAGCTCTCCAGCCCTTTGCTTTAATGATTTTTAAAAAATGAACTATAAGCAATTTATGGAGCATTTAGGGGTGACCGTTGGGGCTCTTTAGCAATGTGAAGTAATGGTGGTTGGTTGAAATTGTTGGTCCCATTTGTGTCTTGTAGGACATAGGCCTTTTTAGAGGTCTGTGGTAAGTGTTGTGGTTTGCTTTGGTTGTGCAGTGGCAGTTTGTATAAGTTGAAGTTGTGTTTCTGACTGGGATGATAGCAGTAGCACTATTGGGGAGTGGTGGCATTTGACTTACGGTTGGCAAACCTTTGTGTTTTTGACGTGGTGAAAGAGCACTGGGATTTTGTGGCCTTGAGCAGACCTTCATATTGGACAATTCAAAGAATAGAAAGCTTTTTTTTAATTTTTATTTTTTTGTACTCTCTCTGTAGTGTAGCTCCTCTCATGGTTTGGTATTTTTAGGTGTGTTTCAAGCCTGTGCTTTTGTCATTCTGGTTCTGAACAAGTAGGATATATTTACATTTTCCAAGTAAAGTGTAATAAACAGACTTACATATTTCTCTTTTCTAATGGAGTTGAACCCAAGGCTTGCACATTCCAGCTAAGAGATCTGTTACTAAGTTACATTCCTGGCCCTTTTAAACATTAGACTTGGAGGGCTGGAGGGATGGCTCAGTAGTGAAGAGTGCTTGCTGTTCTTACAGAGGACTACAGGTTGCTCTCAAAGCCACCTGTAATTCAGCTCCAGGTGAACTTCTGGGTTCCCGTGGATGCACATACATGCACGGACTTGCACACACACTCACAGACACATATAAACAAAGTAAAATTTTATACTGAGGTCTGGGGATGTATTTCAGTGGTAGAGTACTTGCCTAGCATGTAGGAGGTACTTAATTCCATACTAGTGCTGCAAAAAAATAAAAATAAAGTAACAACAACAGAATGTTTTGAGACAGAGTCTTTCAGGCTCTGTCTCTTAAATTTAGGATTCTCCTGCCTCAGCCTGGAATTATTATGAAGTATGCTTTCACCATGCCCAGAAAAAAGCTTTCAGGTTTAAAAAATTCAAATATATTCATTATTTTTATCCAATATTATTTTAAGAAAAGAATGAACTTGCCATTAGAATATTACCCAAAACAATATAAAGTCAAAATGTGGGATCTCTCTGTTTTGGAGGTGGGGTCTCATGTAGCACAGGCTGGCCCTCGACTGACTAGGCAGCATAGGATGACCTCTGCTCCCGATCAGCCTGCCTCCTATTTCCCAAGTCCTGTGATTACACGCACAGGCCACAGTGCCTGGCTGTCTCTTTAGTCCCATCTTCTGGATGCTTATCTTGATAGACATGAACCCTGTGTTAAGTTAACATAAAGTAAACAGACCATGAACCCTACAGAAACAGCCTGTTTCGCCCCTGGCTACTGTTGGGTTGTATAATCCAAATTCAAACCTTTGAGTTAATTCAGGTAGTTCTGTAATCTTATGGATGGCAGCTATAAATCTGGGGTTTGGGCCTGTGACTATACTTGTTCCCACCTCCTACTTCAAACCATATTCTTAAAACAAAAAGAAAATTCCAGATGAACAGATCAAATACTTGTTCCTCATCTATTTTGTTGCTAGGCACCTCTAGTTTAAGATGGCCACCCCCTGGGCTGGGGAAGGCTCAGTGGGTCACAGTGCTGTCTCAGTGGAAAGACCAGAGTTGGAATCCCTGCTGGCGTGGACAAAGCTGGGTGTGGTCACTCGTTTGTAATGTAAATGCTGTGTGGTTTTGAGCAGAGAGTGACTGGGGTTTGCTGGATGCCTAGTGAGTTCCAGGTTCTGTGAAAGACCTTGTCTCAAGGGAGTAAGATGGAAACAGACAGCTGGAAACTGGGAATTCTACTCAGGCCTCTAACTGTACATGAGTGCGTGTACACACACTCACACACACCCACACACACACACACACCCACACACACACACACACACACACACACACACACACACACACACAAGCACACACACACACGCACACACACAGACACACACACACACACACAGACACACACACACACACGCACACACACAGACACACACACACAGACACGCACACACACACACACACAGACACACACACACAGACACACAGACACACACACACGCGCACACACACACACGCACACACACACACACACACACCCACACACACATACGCACACACACACACACACACACACACACACCCTCTTAGATTAGAATTCCTTTTTCGAAAGTCTTTCCGAGTCAGGCTCAAGTCTTCCTTGAGGTGTGGAAGGTGATTCTCTTGGTTTGTTCATTTCAAGTTTGATTCCTTTCCTTTGAGCCACCATTCCAAACATTTTATCTTTGTTTGAGACTCGAGTACCATGTATGTTTACCTTCCTGTCCCCTGTTATTCTCTCTGGATTAATAATAAGTCCTTGAGAGCCCAGGGACTATTTGTTGTGTTATCTTTCTGCCTACACAGAACAGGTGAAATTTCCAAACAGCTATTACGGATTGAGGATGTGCACAACTTTTCCCCCAACATACCTGCTTGATTTTAGTAACTACATAATCAAAGATTTTCTAGCAGAGGCTAGTCATCATCTCCATCCTCTTATTCTTCCTTTTCTTTCTCTTCCTCATTCTCCTCTTCCTCTTTTTTTTTGTTTGTTTAGAAGTAGGAAGAGCTCCAAAGTGTCACAGTGGATCAGTTGCTATGAACTTTCATTCACATGCAGTGAATTAGGAGGGAGTTGAGTTGTGCTTGATGAGCTGCTTCCATGGGACCACTTGTACTCTTGATATTTTTGCCTTGAACTGAAAGATTGACTTCCTCCAGAGCTGTTGGTGAGACAGGACTACAGTAAGCTGTCCAAAGAGCAGAGCTGTGTTATTATCTGCAGGGTGGGCTGACAAATGGAAGCAGAAAAATGTGCTATTGGGCTCAGGACCAGTTGGTTTATGGAGTCAGATTTTTCCTTCCTTCTCTTATATTTTTGGTTGTGAGCCTAGCCTTTAACGGCTGAGCCATCTCTCCAGCCCATTTTCCTTCCTTCTCTATTTTGGTAATTTCTATTATTATTTTTTTTTTCCCTGAGACATGTCTTGCTGTGTAAGCAAGGAACTTTCTAGTCTCCTGCCCCAGTCTCCTAAATGCTGGGATTATTTGGTAGAAGAGAATTCAAAAAGTTCTAGTGAACATTCTAGATCTTTAAGTGGATTTTCTGACTAGAGTTGGATTATCTAGATAGAGTAATATCACATTTACTACAAATAGATTTGAAAAAGCAACAACTCTGGTAACAGTTACTAATTGTTACTGACTCTGGCCAGTGCTATTGAGGATTCATTGTTGTTTTGAGGTGAGGGTGGGTGTTGAGCTTAAAATCCAGCATCTTAACACACAAAACAACATTCTACCAGTAACTGTGTACCCAGCTCTTAAGTGCACACTGTGTCCTTCGGTGTGTGAACTAAGAGAAACAGCACAGCGTGGAAAGGAGCTCAGTGCTGGAGATGACTAGTCTTTCCATGGGCCTGGGCAGCTAGGGAGGGTGATCTTGCCACAGGTTAGACAGGGTGTAACTTGGGAGAGGGCGGTAATGCTGAGCATTTATGGGTTCTTGTTCAGTCCTTTCAGTTGGGATGCTAAGTGATATGGGAAGCATTTTCTGGTGAGGTTGGTGTTTGGAACTCACTTTGTTTTAAACAGCATAGCCCGGTAGTTAAATATTTAAACCCAGCCAAGTATTCTTGAGGACATACTTGAATGTGCGGATGTTTGCTTTGACCCTCCTCCAACCCTTGGCAATTGCTGTGTGGTTGGCACTGCCTCTGAGCATATACTACACACACACACACACACACACACACACACACACACACACACACACA
>CAJQZJ010032121.1:1460253-1492904 GCA_907164525.1 Lophiomys imhausi
ACACACACACACACACACACACACACACACACACACACACACACACAGTATAAAAATAAAAGGCTGTTTAGGCTCCATTCAGAATGAAATGGAACTTTTTGAATCCACAGCCTGTTTGAATCCATAGATCTCACTCTCAGTGCACCTTTGCCATCATCGAAGTTTGATTAGAGAATCAAATGAACAGAACAAGTGCACTTTTCCTCACTGCTGTTGGTTCCTACATAACCCCCTTGTTACTGGGAACTTGTTTTTTGCTGTACATTCTATGTGCTCTGTTTAGTGCCCAATACACACAAAATAGACCCACTGGAAGGTTCAGACAGGGCCGGATGTGGAAGTTGTTTATGCCTCTTTCTTCACCTAAGTTCCATTTCATTCCGAATGGAGCCTAAAAGGCCTTTTATTTTTGTACTTTGTGTGTGTGTGTGTGTGTAGTGTGTAGTATATACAGTGTGTGTAATGTTTGTGTATAGCATGTGTGTGTGTAGTGTGTGTGTGTGGTGTGTGCTGTGGTGCGTGTGTACAGGTGAGGATAGATAACTGTGAGAGTCAGTGCTCTCCTTCCATCATGTGAGTCACGGGAGGTTTTGAGGGTTGCTGTTAAGTGCCTTTTCCCACTGAGTCAGCTAAGCAGCCCCAGTAGGCATTTTAGAGAGATACAGCAGGCCAAGCTATCTGGAGCTGTGGGGGCCTGCCCTTAAAACTTCGTTCATAGGAAGGACGTGGTGCAAGGGCCCTTAGGATGATGCAAGGGCCGGTGGCATGCAGAGAAGATGGAGGGCGCCACAAGTGAGAGCATCTGTGGCTGGAAATGAAAGTAGGGCTTTCTTACTTGGTCTCTAGTAAATGAGATCTTTAAGTAGTTGTCTTATTTCTTCTTTTACTATGTTTTCTTTTCTTTTCCCTTTAAGCCTCTGTAATTATTTTTCTGGCTTTGTGATAACGGGACAAGGGAGTCAATGAGGTCTGTGATCTGAATTTCTTTAGCTACACCAGGTCATTTTCACCATTTGTCCAGTCTTCCTGGATGTATTAGTTTCCATTTTGGGTCATAGTTTGAGCAGTGAATAAATATCAGATCATATGACAGGATCCCTCCTTCAGTTCCTAATGATGGTGAGATTAAGAGAGTTTTGAATTCAGACAGGGTTAAAGACACGGAGTGGTTGACTCTGTCTCAGAGGGTGAGTGATTTGCCCATCTCCAAACTTCCCCTTGGGCTTTACTCATTACTGCTCTGTACATGGTTCTGCATCTTCCTCTTCCTGCAAACACACAGACACCGCCGTTCTGCAGGAACAGAAGAAGGCCTTTACCCTAGCTTCTGCCCACAGTCGCTCCCTGGATCAAAAGCATCGCTAGCAGTTTTAGTTTCTGATAGGTGTTTCATTTTATGATCTTTTTTTTCTTTCACTTTAAAACGTAAAGTACCTTTGTCTAATTTTAATTCTTTCTTTTTCAGTTCAAATCTGAACATCAATGATGTCCTAGGGAATTACTCCCTGACTCTTGTTGACGCCTTGGATACCCTTGCAGTAAGTGTTCAGCCTTTTCTTCTTTAATTAAGATAATTAAGATAAAGTGTTTGGGGGTTTATTGTATTTTGTCATTTCCCCAAGGAATGGGAATTCCAGGAAATGCTGTACTCAGAAGGCTTTGATGACTGTTACTTATTTTAATGACCTTTATGGGAAGGCAAGAAAGCATCGAAGGTTAAGCGAGGGAAATGTGGCTCTCCTTTAAAGATAGAGAAGAAGTGCATGGCTAGTTTTTTAAAAAACTTATTTTTTTTTCCTTTGCCATCCTATATTCTAACAGAGTCTGGAGAATTTTATTACTCTTTAGTTACTGTAGTCTATTAGATCACAGACTGTATCAGTTACTTTTTTGTTGCTGTGATAAAACACCAGGGCCAAAAGCAGGTTTAGGGAGGGAGTTTATTTTAGCTTAATGGTTCTGGAGGATAGTCCACAATGGTGGGGAAGGTATGGCATGGCAGCAGGAACTGGAGGCTGGATGTTCACACTTCATCCACACGCTGCACCTCCTAGAGGTCCCATAAGGTCCCCAAACAGCACCAACAAGTAGGGACCAAGTATTCCAATAATGAGCCTATGGGGACATTCCTCATTCAAACCACTCCATGGACCTTCTAGCCTCTATGTCTCTCTCCCAGAAGTCAGGCCACACCTTCTAGTGCTATTTCTTCAGGGACAATGATCACCAAAAAAAAAGGATACTGTGCCTCTTAGTCCCTCCCTGTACAGCTACAAGATAAGTTTATGTCCTACTGAGTGCCTATCTCTGTGTCCCTGGTACATAGACCAGTCTAGGCTAGATCAGGAGGTGTGAAACTCGCCCATAACCCTCAGAGCCTCTTTTCTGGATCTGCGTGGGCTGCTTTTCCTTGTAGGACTCCATCCTACTGCACACGGGCCTAGCTCTCCTAATTGCTCTGACTCTAAAGCATGGCTTTAGTTGTGAGGCTCTTTCCTATAGGAGTCATTCTGAAGGGTAATTTTCTGTTAGCTCCCTTTTACGAATCCACCGTTCTTCTTTTTAACTTATGACACAGTTCTTCAGGAGTAAAAACCAGAAGGTCTCAGGGTCAGAAAGTACCCCAAAATGCTTTAAGCTGTTGGCTTCCCAGGAGTGTCTGTGCCGGCTGTCTGCCCATGCATGAAGCATTCTCTGTGTACCCCTTTTTATTTACTGCTTCTTGGTTTTGGCTGCTGTTTGCTCCAGATGTGGTTTGCCAACCCACATACTGCTTTTGCCCTCTTGTCCCTTGGCATCCCTCATTGACCCTAGGAAGCTAGAGACCTTTAAACATAAGACACGTCCTGAAGTCATTACACCAACCACACTGGACATGCTGTCAGGCTGTGTCTGTGTGCTTCATGGCATAATACCATAGAGCATGGTTTCCAAGGGATGCTACCAGCATTTTATAATCTCCTTAGTAATTTTACAAACTCTTGCTTTTCCTTGTCTAGTAAAGATGTTTTTACTATTTATTAGAAAGCTGTTGAATCTTACATCAAGTCCTGTATTTAGTAACTTATCTGGTTCCTTTAAGGAACCATAAATGTTTAAAATGAGCCGGCTGTGGTGGCGCACACCTTTAATCTCAGCACTTGGGAGGGAGCGACAAGCAGATCTCTGTGAGTTCGAGGCCAGCCTGGTCTACAAAGTAAGTCCAGGACAACCAGAGCCTGTTACACAGAGAAACCCTGTCTCGAAAAAAAAAAAAGTTTAAAGCTGTCATTTAGGAGTTGGAATTGGGTAAGGTAGCTAAGTTTACACATGATTGTCTTGTGTAGTAGAAGGATTATAGGACTTGGAAAGAGCTGGAGGTAGTACTGTGTGCCTTCATTTTATAGATTGCAGAAACAGGACTAGGCCCTGACTCTAACAGGGCTGCTGGGTTTCCTTCTAGGCTCTAGTTGCAGAGTACTTTCAGTCTCCCAGTAGTTCCTTCTGAAGAGATTGCTGCTCCATTATGTCTTCCATCGTCACTTCTCAGAATGTGCCCTGACAAGTAAGTAGAGTATAATTAGTGCTAACGCAGTGAAGCTACTAGATGCTGACTCAGCCAGGTGTTGTGAAAGGAAGGTTAGAAGGTCCATGTACAGCTTAAGAAAGCTCAGCCTCCTGAGCCCTCCTGTTCATCCCCATTATGTGTCTCTATCCCCTTGCTGGCTAAGTACAGAGACGTTATCATCTCCTCCACACTAGGCAGTACGTGGTACATATTAGGACTGCAGATTCTTGTTTAAGTGAATGTTTTCTAATCTAATTTTGTCCAATGTGTATTCTAAGGGTTCGCCCCTTGTTCCCAAACAAACTGGAGAAATTCTGACGAGTGGAGATCCAAATCACACAACAGCAAACATTTTATTTATTTAATTTTTAAAGTTTTTACATTGAGGTTTAAAAATTATTTAATTAAAAAATTTAAAACATATATTAATGCATACATATATGTGTGTGTGCTCATGTCACAGAGTGTAGGTGGAGGTCACAGGACAACTCATAGGAGTAGGTTCTCTCCTACCATTTGAGTTCTGGGGATCGAACTCAAAATCGCCAAACTTAGCAGCAAGTATCCTTGTCTCCTGAGCCAACTTACTGGCCCTACTTAATTTTTGAGACAGAGTGTCAAAAATAAGGTTTAGGAAGGACTTAAACTTACAGCAGTCTTCTTGCCTCAGCCTCCAAGTGATGTGATTACAGGCATCCATGTATTTGCACACACACAGACACACACACACATTCACACACACACACACACAGACACACACACACACACACACACACACACACACACACACACATAGGGATTGATCGATTGATCCCAGGACTTTGCACGTATTAGGTGAATGTTTTAGTCTTTGAGTCAGAGTCTCCAACTGGTGACCATCTTCACGCCTCAGACTTCAGATTGCTAGAGTTAGAAGTGCGAGCTACCCATCAGCATTTTCAAGATTCTGAGAAGCCCCTTCTCCGTCCAGTCAGCCTTTCTCAGGCCTGTGCGATTCTGTGCCCTGTTGCTCGCTAGTGACACCTTACAGAGTGTATCTGGGTGTGACTGGATTCCGTCACCTTCCCCTGCTTGATCTGAGATCACATCCACCCCGCAGATGCACCAGATACTGCTCTTGGAGAACATCTGTGAGGAAACAGACCCATTTCTGTGGTTTTTCACTGGAGAGTATCTAGTCTTGAGTGAATTAGTGTGTTGGCTCATTTCTCAGGTGTTCTTAAGTTGAGCGTTTTCTTTTCTTTTGTTAGCATTTTCAACAGAGGTTTGCAGATATGCTACAAGAAGTCTCTAGGGGAAACATTCCCCTGACCATTGCGTGCAACCTGAACAAGATTGCATGATCTTTTAGAAAGAAAGAACCGAAAACAGAAAGCCTGAGTATCTACATACCTCAGATAGGAACCTTAATTTTTCAGTTGAACATAGAGCTGATAGTGTGTATGGTTCGTTTTATTTTTTAAGCATTCGTTAGTTTTTCTGTACGTGTGTACGTGTTTGTGTGTGAGGGCACACTCGTGCCATAGCACATGTGGAGGTCAGAGAACAAATGGTGCTGTCTTGACATGGGTTCCAGGGGTCGGCTCTCAGGCTTGTGTGAACCACTTCCCTAGGCCCCGTTTTGTTAAATGTCGCTGATTTTGTGCTGCTCTGCTCGTACTGTTTCTCAAAATCTTCACACATCTGGATGGCAAGCAAGGTCAATTACTTTTCCAGATGTCTTGGGCTTATTTGAGAAGCAGAGATAGAATCATATTTTAATTTTCTGACTTTTTTTCTCCTACTCAACAGCTCTTTAGAAACTGCCTTACTTGGGGGAGAAGGGAGAGGGAGCCCAGACATTTTAGTGATTGATTCTGTGAGTCTTTGTTCACACAGTTGTGCGTACACTTGGAGGTTGGATCCTTGACTGAGTGGTGGGAGACAGACAGGCTTGCTGTCTGTCCTGGAGTAGAATGTGAGAGATAACTTTGTGTCTCCATTTCCGCTGCGGCAGACCTACAAGCAGTGCAGACGTGTAGGTACAGCGCTGGCCGCTGCCTCACTGCTGTTTCAAGCTGCTGTAATGTTTTGTGTTCCTCTGTTTAAAGATAATGGGAAATTCATCCGAGTTCCAGAAAGCAGTCAAGTTAGTGATCAACACTGTTTCATTTGACAAAGATTCCACCGTCCAAGTCTTTGAGGCTACAATAAGGTAAAGTAGCACATGAAATGGATTGAAGACTTCTTTTGTATGTTTGGATAAGGGACTTAACTCCCCGAGGTTATTTCAGCCAGCGTCCATATGGGCGGTGTAGACTCCGTGTGTACTGTTCATGTTCACTTTAGTATTTATGGAAACTTGTACTTTTTTTTTTTTAAAGATTTATTCTATTTTATTTTTTATATGTATGCCTGCAGGCCAGAAGAGGGCATCAAATTTCATTATAGATGGTTGTGAGCCACCATGTGGTTGCTGGGAATTGAACTCAGGACCTCTGGAAGAGCAGCCAGTGCTCTTAACTTCTGAGCCATCTCTCCAACTCCGGAAACTTGTACTTTTGATGCTTGAGTGTCATCCATTTTGAACTGCACAGAAACCCACGTTTTAGTGCATACGTAAGAGAGAGGTCTCTCAAATGTAGTTTCATTGATTCTGTTCATTTCCTTCCATTTCCTTGTTTACTGTCTTTAGAATCCTCATTCATGTTTTTAAATGGAGTTTTGCATTTCTCCACCCACAAAAAACCCACTGCTTGCTCTTTTGATGTCTTCTTCTTGTAATTTATCACCTACTCTTTCCCAAATATGGTAGACTTATGGCCTATATCCAGTTTTGTGTCTGGATTTCTTTAGTATGAAAAGTTGATTCTTTTCCTGTTTAAATATTTTGAAAGTCGTATTGCTACACAACAGTCCACATCCAGATTTGAACTTGAACTTGAAGTTATGAAATATTTATGCTAAAACAAGAAATAAATCATTTGCTTGAAAAATGTTGCAGTCCTTTTATATAATTGAGATGGGACATTTATATATCTACAAGGACATTTATCTAAGAGGGTAGCCTTGTATTTCTCAGTGTCTCCCATTTTATCATTTCCTTTCCCATGTTGTCTCACCAGACACTGGGGTAATTAATCAATCACCTGTCAGTCAGACCTGTGCAAATTGCATAGTTCCATTGCTCCTTGTTCTATTTCTCATATGGCTAATGTTTCTTTACCTAGTGAAATGAGTCAACAGGAATCTTTTGATACTAATGGGAAATATGCCCTCTGAGAGCAACCAGCAGATGCTTCCCTGGTTAGCACAGTTCCTTTTCTTAATGTCCTAAGATTAAGGACTTAATGCTTTAGGTGCCCGAGGCACCCTCAGTTGTCTTGAACAGATGGTTCCCCTTCTTCCTGTCGACAATGCACTGAACTAAGATTCAGTCACTTAGAGCCAGAGAGGACTATAGGAAGCCACTGAATGAAGTCCTCCTGCTCCAGGCAGCTTGGAGCCTGAAAAGTAGAGATATCTTTATCTTTTGTAATTGGATTCTGTGCCCTTGTAAGAATATGCTTTTATTATTATTTTTTCTTTGTGCTCTTAGGGTTCTGGGAAGCCTCCTTTCTGCTCATAGAATAATAACTGACTCCAAACAGCCCTTTGGTGACATGACAATTGAGGATTATGATAATGAATTGTTGTATATGGCTCATGACCTGGCCGTGCGGCTTCTGCCAGCTTTTGAAAACACCAAGACAGGGATTCCTTATCCTCGGGTAAGTGATTGGTTTACTCCATTGTTTTGCTCTTTTATTAGAAATGATCTTGTGCGTGTAGCTCAGGCTGGCCTTGAATCTGGTTTTCTTGCCTCAGCCTTCCAGTTGTTAGCACTGCAGACATGAGTTACCACACCTGACTGGCTTGTCTCTTTGTGTTTCACAATTCACTGTTTTCTTGAATTAAAACTCTTATAAAAGGGATAGGGCCTAGTTTTAAGAAGAGAATAGTGTCCTTGGAGAGGACTTGGTCCTAAATATAATGTCATTTAAAAAAAAATGTGTATCGGTGTTCTTCCAGCACATATGTCTGTGTGAGGGTGCCAGATATTCTGGAACAGGAGTTACAGACAGTTGTGAGCTGCCAAGTAGGTGCTGGGAATTGAACCCAGGTCCTCTGTAAGAATAGCTAGTGCTCTTAAATGCTGGGACATCTCTCTAGCCCATAATGTCAATTTTTAAAACTTCTTTCAGCATTTACTGAGTACCTTCTGTGTGCTAGATGTACAGTAATACAGCAATTAGCCTTTTGCCTTGAAGAACTGTGTTCACTGTTCATGTGTGTTTTGCATTTTCTGTTACTAGATAGTATGGAGAATGTTTCTTCATTCTGACTTGGATGTATTTTCCAGCGATCCTCACATGTATTGCAAGAGCTCAGTGAATGTTCATTTAATGCCTACAAGTAAAACCTGCAGGACCAGCCAATTAAATGCTGATTTAGATTCAAGATCTGGAGTGAGATTGTATATTTGTGGCATCTGATTTAGCAAGCCAAATAACTCCTCTGGGAATTGTGTCAGCCTTTGTGGTAACCAGGGGAGAGATGCCAGCCCACAGAACCTTCATGATGAAATTGGCTGTCATACTGTGGCTGAGCCTCTGCTTCTCTCCCATTCTAACCGTTGTTTGTGTTTGTTGAGAAGGAGCGAGTCTTAGGAAACTTACTTGAAGTCTAGAAGTCATTTTTAGCTTGTATTTGTCTCTAACCCCTTATTAGTTACATTTCTGTTGCTTTGAAGAAACACCATAACCAAAAGTGACTTAACAGAAGAATGTATTTTAGCTTATGGCACTAGAGGGAGAGTCTGAAGTGTCAGGGAAGTCATGGAGTAGGCAGCTGGAGCAGGAAGCTGACTGATCATATTTCACACAGGAAGTAGGAAAGTGATCAGGAAATAGGATGAGGCTGTAAATCCTCAAAGCCCACTAACTCCCAGTGATGCATTTCTTCCAGCAAGACTATCTCTCTCCCTCTCTCTCTTTTAATTAATTAATTTGGTTTTTTGAGACAGGGTTTCTCTGTAACAGCTCTACCTGTCCTGGACTCGCTATGTAGACCAGGCTGGCCTCGAACTCACAGAGATCCACCTGCCTCTGCCTCCCCAGTCCCGGGAAGGCTGTATCTCTTAACAGTTCTCTAACCTCAGACAGTAGCCCTACTGACTGTCCAACACATGTTCAAATTCATGAGCCTTTGTAGGACATTTCTCAAAACACCACAAATCCCTGAGCCTGTGCTTCTGTAACCTTAAAGAACTCTTGACAGAAAGAGATGGGTCAATGAATAATGTCACACTAAGGTGGTAAGACTCTTAGTTCTTACTGTTGGCTGATTGAGTGTAACATGACAAGTGGTGAGCTGAGTCACAGTGAGCCTGGGTCATTAGCTGAATGTCATATCCATCATGTGACTTTTCAGCACTGAATTCTTAAGTTTTGCTACAAAACTTTTTTTCCTTAAGCAAGATCTTGCTATGAGCTGAGGGTGGCCTTGAACTTGCTCTGTAAGCCAGGCTGGCCTCCAACTTAGGACCCTTCTGCCTTAGCCTCCTGAGTGCTGCAGTACAGTCCCCATGTGACCTTCCACACGACTTGATTCTTTTCGTCCCAGGTGAATCTGAAGACGGGTGTTCCTCCTGACAGCAATAATGAAACCTGCACAGCGGGTGCTGGTTCTCTCTTGGTGGAATTTGGGATTCTGAGCCGACTGCTGGGGGACTCCACTTTTGAGTGGGTTGCTAGACGAGCTGTGAAAGCCCTCTGGAACCTTCGGAGCAACGATACAGGATTATTAGGTGGGAATCCCCTTCTGCCATCAGTTGGTCTGTGTAACCTTTGGCCCCTTTTCTTCTTCTCCCTTGTAACTCTCCACTTTACTTCATCTTCCCTGTCCCACTGGATCTGAAAATTGATAACATGAACAGCAGCCATTGGTGCATAGTAGGTGCGGTTTCTTCACATGATCTTTTGCTTAGTATGAAGTTTTAGGGGTTGATGGAAGATAATAATAGTTCCGCTGGTAAGAATCCCCACAGTTTGGATCTCTTGGTATATTCCAATGGAATTATTGTTAATAGAAATGCCAAAAAAGAACTGTCTCAGAGGCAGACTTTATTGCTTCAATATAAGGTTCTAAAAATACTGAAATTTAACATTGCTGGTGGAAAAGCTTCCTCCTTAAATAAAAGAAAAAAAAATCTAGTGAAAGGCTAGATGAAACATATATTAGATTTTTTTTCCTTTTGAGAATTTTTAGTCAAGATATTTAAAAATCATTAGAGAAAGTTTTAAGCATTAGTAGTGGACGTAATAAGAAATAATATCCTCTGTGAATTCATCATGATATTTGCTTTTAGTAACTGCCATATTTTGCTAACTCACAGTGTTGTTTTAGAATAGGTTTTTAACATAATGAAATTGTCTTATTGGTTCATATTTTCTCATTGGCATCTGGAAATAATTTGGTTGTTTGGGGACCATATTGGGTCATTTATAAAAGTTTTTTTTTTTTTTTTGGTTTTTTGAGACAGGGTTTCTCTGAATGAATATCTCTGGCTGTCCTGGACTCGCTTTGTAGACCAGGCTGGCCTCGAACTCACAAAGATCCGCCTGCCTCTGCCTCCCAAGTGCTGGGATTAAAGGCGTGCGCCACCACCGCCCGGCGGTTTTTTTTTTTTTAAAGTAATTTTTGTCTTCTGAAATTTATCTACCAACTTTATACATTGAATAGCAACAGTAGAAATGAAGTCACTCAGGCTGAATGCGGTGACACACATTTGTAAATACAGCACTCTGGAGGCTGAGGCAGGAGTTAGGATGAGTTTGAGGTCAGCCTGGGCTGCACAGTGAGACCTTGTCTAACACGGTTGACCAGTTAGCTTTCTGAAGAGCCTCTTAGTCTTCCACATGTAACTTCTGTGCCACACTACTAATAGAAACAAAGGTTTTATGTGTGTATATTCAGCAGATCATTCTGAAGTTTCCAGGTTGTTGCCTTGCTTTCATAGAGGCCAGTTTAAAAGCTTTGCATCTTTTTCCTTTTCTTGCAGGTAAAGTTTTTGCTGTGTATCACCTTTGGCTTCCACTCTATGTGCAACCCCAAATGACCTTAAACCCTTTGTCCTTTGTACCTGTTCACCTGGCTGTCTTTGTGGTGGTAGAATTCAGGTCCTTGTATGTGTTAGGCAGTTACTTCATCACTGATCTGTATCCCCAGCTCTGATCTTTGGATTTTATAACCATTATTTTCAGGACAAATTCCAAGGAATGAGAATATAGGTTAAGAGGCTATGAATATTCCTTTGGGTTTTGAAATGCATTACAATGCTGGGAAAACAAAACGTCTAGCCTTTTTCCCCTCATTATATGTTTATTCCCATTTTTCATCTGTTGCTGAATACTACATGCATGCACACATGTACATACACCCGAGTGCTATAGAATAGTCTTTGTTTTCCAAGTTATTGATAGGACTAATAAAAAAATTTAGGCTCAACTCTCCATTCCTCATATCTGCCGGGGATAAAGATGCTGAGAAACAGTGGGGTGGAAGCAGGAGGGATTACCCCCAACCCCTTCGCCACGGTTGAGACTAAAGTGCCTTGTTTGTTTGTTTCCACAGGCAATGTTGTGAACATCCAGACAGGCCACTGGGTTGGAAAGCAGAGTGGCTTAGGTGCTGGGCTGGATTCCTTCTACGAATACCTCTTGAAATCTTACATTCTTTTTGGAGAAAAAGAAGACCTAGAGATGTTTAATGCTGCGTATCAGAGCATCCAGAACTACCTGCGAAGAGGGTGAGTGTCCCTGATGTCTCTTCTTTGCCCTACCACGTGTTCAGAAATGTTCCTGCCCAGCTCTGCTTCCTCCTTCCCTCCCTCCCTCCCTTCCTTCTTATTATTCTTATTCTTATTCATTTTATTGTTTTTGGAGAGGAGCATATATGCCATGGCAAACCAATGGAGGTCAGAGGGACAGCTTGCAGGAATTGGTTCTCTCCTACCATGTTAGCCCAGGAATGGAATCTGAGTATTCAGGCTTGATGATAAGCATCTTCACTCCTCATTCCTTGTTACCAACCATCTTCTTAAAGTTTAAAAATGTTGAGGGTGAAGTGTCACTGGATAATCCTGTCTGGCCTCATTTGGACTCAGATTTTTTCTGCTTCCAAATGGTGGAATCACAGCTGTGTTCCACCACACCCAACGGAGGCCGGTCTACAGCTGATTCACAACACTTCCTGCAGCAGCCTTCCATGTGCTAGGGTTAGGCCTGAGCTGCCATGCCAGCTCCATATTTCTCCATATAAACTTCCAGGGTCTATTGTGTTCTTACTTACCATCTCTCTTAATTGGTTGTTAGCCATTTGGGGGTTAGGCATTGTATGGCATAGCACCCCCAAACCTGGTAGCTTAAAATATCTCACAGTTCCTAAGGGGCAGGGATCTGGGAACTGGTGAGTCATTGTTTTTGGTCCAGGATCTAGTATGAAGTGTTCTTAACCTCTGCCCCATTTCTCCAGTCTCAGACATGACCTTTATAAGCATGAATCCATGGAGAGTTACACCCAGCCCCACCCCTTCTCACAGTGTTTAAAACACTGTTTGCCACTTTTTTTTTTCTAGTTCTGTCACAGTGACCATAGAGAGTGCATCTATGGAAAAGCAGAGCCCTCCCCACCAAGCTCTCCCTTTCCCAGGCATTTCTCTATGCATGTATATAGTAAGTGGATAATGCAAGTTAGTAGCTACTGAGCTTCCAGTTTCAAGCTTTTGACTCATTTCTACATCAGCTGTTATAGTGACCATTTTTGTGAGAGATTTTGGGAGCTGGAGAGATGACCTAGGCCTAGAGGCCTAGGTATATGTTGCTTTTGCAGAGGCCTCAAGCTTGGTTTCTAAAACCTGTATGTGGTGACTCACAACCTCCTATGACTCCAGCTCTGGGGTATCTGATACCTTTTCTGGCCTCTCTGGGCACCCACGTGTACATGCTTGAACCTACATGCAGACACAAATGCACACACATGCAAAAAAAAAATACATAAGGCTTTTGGCTAGATTTGTCACTTTTGCTCTTCTTTGTTTTGTTTGTTTTTTTTTTTGTTTTTTGTTTTCTTGGTATAGGGTATTGGAGAGTAATTGTTGCTACAGCTCTTGGTTGTTTTGTCAGACAATCCTATAAACAGCAAATGTGGATTGCTTCATGATTTTGAATATCATTGTTATGTAGAGATTGTGCTAATTTTCTCTGTCATTGCAGTTTTTCTTTTTCTTTCTTTCTTTTTTTTTTTTTTTTGCTGAAGTGTGCTCTTTGCTTTCCAAGACTTGCTATCCTCACTCTTCACAGTGTGATGATTGTAGGCGTTCACCACATTTTAGCTTTACAAAATACTTAACTCAATTGAGAAAAAGCTCAGAGGGCCCTCTCTTGATGCATCTCACAGGCCTTTTCTTACAGGACTGTTTTTTCTGTACCTGAACAGAGACTCCGAACAGAATAAAACATGCCAACACAGACCAATTCTGTTTCATGTCAGTGTTCTGAAACTCAAATGTTAAAGTGCTTTCTGGAAGTGTAATGAAGTCTTGACATTCCACAAAGACTACGGTTAGAGCTTGTATAGACATCTCCAAGCAGTCTTATTGCCAAAGACTTAAGGAAGGAGTTGATTTTGCTTGCTTGAAACACAGGGAGGTAGAGTTCGAGAGGGACAGAGCGGGAGCTCTGTCGACGAGCTTCCTTTTCATTTTTGCTTGTGTTCTTTGGATCCTCAGCCGGGAAGCCTGCAATGAAGGAGAAGGAGACCCACCACTCTATGTCAATGTGAACATGTTCAGTGGGCAGCTTATGAACACCTGGATTGACTCTCTGCAGGCTTTCTTCCCTGGACTGCAGGTATTCTCTCGTTGGATTTGTTGAGAAGGGCTGAGAAGATGACTCAGTGGCTAAGAGTGCTTGCTGTATGAACCTGCAGACCCGAGTTTGTATCTTCTGCACTCACCTAAAAAGACAATGTTGGCAGCGTGCCCCTGTAATTCCAGGGATGGGGTGAGGGCAGCTAGAGATGAGAAGTTCACTGGGGTTTACTTTTACTAGCCTAGCTCCAGGGAATAAGGTGGAGAGTGGCAGAGGGGGCATCCTACTGTGGCCTCCAAGTGTAAGCATGAATGAATATACATGTCTACATATGCTACAGAAACACACACACACACACAGAGAGAGAGAGAGAGAGAGAGAGAGAGAGAGAGAGAGAGAGAGAGAGACAGAGAGAGAAAGAGAAAGAGAGAGAGAGATATTTGTTAAGAATAAGCAATTACTGGGAATGCCCCATTGCCTCTTTTATCTTCAGCATTCTCTGGCTCCTTTGGCTTTGGGAAGTTACTAGCACATCTTGATCCCTGTGTGAAATCAGTCCCTAGACTTGAAAATCTGCCTGTGATTTTAGATAATTTGCCTGTATTGTCTCCATAGGTCCTGATAGGGGATGTGGAAGATGCCATCTGCCTACATGCCTTTTACTATGCCATATGGAAACGGTACGGGGCCCTCCCTGAGCGCTATAACTGGCAACTCCAGGCCCCTGATGTTCTTTTCTACCCTCTGAGGCCAGAGTTAGTGGAGTCCACATATCTCCTCTATCAGGTAATGGGTTCACTGAACAGTGGTTTGCACTACATAGTGACTTTTTCTTTTTTAAAATAATTTGTTTTTCATTTCTTCAAGTTACATCTCAATCACAATCCCGTCCCTACTCTCCCCTCCAGTTCCACCCTTCCACTGTCCTCCCCCTCAACCCCCCATCCTCTTCCCTTTTTATTTTTTTAGTTTAAGGTATTTCTTTTTCCCCCCAACAGCTCTCCCTTTCAGTCCAACAAATGGTTCTTTCTCTTATAACTATAAATACAATATAAAACAACAGAAATAAATATGGCCACAATTATGAGAGTTATATGGCTTAGCATACATTCCCAATGTCCAGTCCATATGTATTTGGCACCTGACTTTAACATTCTACTATCTAACTATCTCCGTGAGTTTAAAATTCTATATCTAACTCAGCTTTCATACTAACTTGCCTCACAATTTTAAAAACATCTTCTTAGATCCAGAACACCCTCTTGATTCCTAAACAACTCAAAATTTAACTATGAGACTCTAGCTATCTATTCTTTAACCACCTCAGAGACCTGAGAGGGATAAATATATATGATTATGTAGGAATTGCAGGGCCTGCAGCTTCCAAAACTAAGAAATGACATACCAGTGGCTGCCTGGACAGTTCCCATTTTCTCTCCATACATTACACCATCAATCTTCAGTCATTTAGCCCCGTTTCTCTGACAGACATTGATTGCAGAGCAGGGGTTATGAAAGACTTGCCTACCCTGTCTTGGCAGAGCTAGGCTGTAGACTTACCTGCTTCCAAGTTTTGTCCTTTTTGGACAGCAGTCTGTCTACAGTTGGAGCAAGGGGTTTTTCTTGCCAAGAGAAAGGCTTACCACCAATTCTACCATCTCCCACTGGAGATTCTTCGATGCTCATCTTTTACTTGGAGTAGAATAGGGGGTGCTGTCAGGAGCTGACATGTCTCGATATCAAAAAAATCTTAAGTTAAGAAAACATCTTTGAATGCCATATTCTGCAGATCTCTTGAGGTTTTTGAAGATGCCCTATCTATCTCTTATATTTAGATAAGCAAATATTGCTTGTCTCTTAGCAACTTGATTTCTGAGTAGCTTAGAAAATAACTGTGATAGACTGTCATAGTAACTAACAAATGACACGTTTGTATAACTATTAGTTTCCATTTCTTAATTATCCTAAACAATTTATGATGGTTGGTAGCAAGAGGCCAAAACTTTACATTTCATTTTTAAGCATTACTAGGAACAATACCTTTAAGAAGTATTACCCTTAATTTTGTATCAATATACAAAGATCAATACCAATGTGGCCAAATATAATCTTAATTTTGTATCAGTATACAAAGATCAATACCGATGTAGCCCAATACAATCTTAATTTTGCATTAATATACTTTTTCTATTTCTGTCTGTTTCTATATTGTTAGAGGTCACTTCTCTTGATTCTGTAGGATGGAGAAAGTGTCTGTAGCCAAATATACTTTTAACTTCACATTTTGTAAAGATTCCTGTTTTTACTATGAGCTTTTTTTTTTGTTATCTTTAAATACTCAAGGGATGATTATGTTTTCCAGATTTGTTTGACTAAAAAACCCTTGAAGTGGGGGGTGAAAATTCAAAAAAATCAGAAACCCTTCTTCATACAAAAAATAAATGGGCTGAGAAAGAAATTAGGGAAACTACACCCTTCACAATAGCCACAAACAATATAAAATACCTGGGGGTAACTCTACCCAAGCAAGTGAAAGACTTGTACGAGAAGTACTTCAAGTCCTTGAAGAAAGAAATTGAAGAGGACATCAGAAGATGGAAAGATATCCCATGCTCATGGATAGGTAGGATCAACATAATAAAAATGGCCATCCTACCAAAAGCAATATACAGATGCAATGCATTTCCTATCAAAATACCAACAAAATTCTTTATAGATTTGGAAAAAGCAATTCTCAACTTCATATGGAATAACAAAAAACTCAGAATATCTAAATCAATCCTGTACAATAAAAAAACATCTGGAGGTGTCACCATCCCAGATTTCAAGCTATACTACAGAGCAATAGTAATAAAAAAGCATGGTACTGGTATAGAAACAGACCAGTGGATCAATGGAATTGAATTGAAGACCCAGAAATGAACCCACACACCTATGGTCACTTAATTTTTGAAAAAGAAGCCTAAAGCATACAATGGAAAAAGGACAGCATCTTCAACAAATGGTGCTGGTCTAACTGGATGTCGACATGTAAAAGAATGAAATGAGACCCATACTTATCACCTTGCACAAAACTTAAGTCCAAATGGATCAAAGACCTTAACATAAAGCCTGATACACTAAATCTAATAGAAGAGAAAGTGGGGAAAAACCTCGAACTCATTGGCACAGGAGACAACTTCCTGAACAGAACATCAATAGCTCAGGCTCTAAGACCAACAATCAATAAATGGGACCTCATGAAACTGAGGAGCTTCTGTAAGGCAAAGGACATTCATTCGAACAAAACAACAACCTACAGATTGGGAAAAGATCTTTACCAACTCCACTTTCAACAGAGGGCTAATATCCATAATTTGTAAAGAACTCAAGAAATTACACACTATCACTTCTTGACCTTTTGGCTAAGATCAAGTGAAGAAATTAAACACGAAGAAACCAAATAATCCAATCAAAAAGTGAGAAACAGAGCTAAACCAAGAATTCACAAAGGAGGAATCTCTAATGGCAGTGAGACATTTGAAGAAATCCTCAGGATCCTTAATCAGAGAAATGCAACTCAAGACGACTCTCAGATTCCATCTTACACCTGTCAGAATGGCTAAGATCAAAAACTCCAATGACAGCACATGCTGGCGAGATTGTGGAGAAAGGGGAACCCTCCTCCTTTGCTGGTGGAATTGCAAACTTGTACAACCACTGTGGAAATCAGTTTGGCGATATCTTAGTAAACTTGGATACCCCTACCTCCCCAAACGATTCCTCACCAAACCACAAGAAATATCCTCATCTATGTTCATAACAGCCTTATTTGTAATAGCCAGTAACTGGAAACAATCCAGATGTCCCTTGACTGATGAATGGATAAAAAAATTGTGGTACATTTACACAATGGAATGCTATTCAACTATCAGAAACAAGGAAATCATGCAATTCACAGCCAAATGGATAGAACTAGAGAAGCTCATCCTGAGTGAGATAATCCAGACTCAGAAAGATGAACATGGCATTTACTCACTTATAATTGGATTTTAGCCATATAGTACAGGATAACTAGCCTACAACCAACACTCCAAAAGGATCAGAAACATAGACTTTGTTACCTCTTAATGGGACAATTTGCCCTAGGGCTGCTACCGTTTATGCTCCCAGTGCAAGAGGAAGCTCTTAGCCCTCATATGACTGTTGAACTGAGAGGGGCTGATATATAGGGACACTCCACAGCAGAGGAGTATGATGGGAGGGAGAAGGCAGAGAGGGTGGGAGGGTGGAACTGGAAGGGGTGGAAGGAGGGCACTGTGATAGAGATATAACTTGAAGTAATAAATAAACAAAGAAGAAATTTTGGGGTAAAGGTCTCATCTTCCAGAGAATTTCCTCCCCTAAAATAACCAGAGATAATGTGGCAGGAATAAGGACCCAAGGTCAGATTTTCTGGGTGATTAGAGGAAAAGTGTTCAGGTCTCTTTAAAAGAGTCCTGTCCTCTAAAAGACTGTCATCCCCTTCCTGCTCCTCACAGTGAAGTAACTGCAGTGAGGCCAAATCCTGTTCCCTGTCTCTGCATCTTAACTTTCTAGGGAGCTCTGAGGCAAGAGAGAAACTGCACTTGTTCTGTGATATGTATGGTACCTGTAGGGTGCACATTGTTTCTTCTCTGACCATGGTGGCCATCAGTAGATCCAAAGTAGTTCTCTGCCCTGGCTCATGTTTCCTAACCCTGAACATAGTTAATCACATCACACAGGTATCTGTGGACTAATGCTCTCATCAGGTGAAACGAGTGTAGCCCTGTTCCTTCTTCTACTAGGGGACTTAGCTCCTCAGGGCACCCTGCAGTCACATGATGTGTGTTGATGGCATCTCTTCCAAGCTCTCTGGCACAATGTTCTCTTTTGCTCTCTCTAGGCAACCAAGAATCCCTTCTACCTCCATGTAGGAATGGACATTCTGCAGAGTCTGGAAAAATACACGAAAGTCAAGTCAGTTTTCTAAGTTCCTTCATTTTATTGTTTGTATGCTGTGATCATCTGACAGTTGTTCTGGAGAAATGTTATTTTAAAAAATTTTAATGAAAGTATTAAATTTAGTTATTATATATTAAAACTTTTTCGTTATGTATTTTATGTATATGGATGTTTTATCTGTCTGTGCACCTGTATGTATGTGCCTGGTACCCTTGGAGGCCAGAAGAGGGCATGATCCCCTGTGGCTGGGTTACAGATGCCTGTGGGCTGCTGTGTGGGTTCTGGGAATTGAACCTGGGTCCTCCAGAAGAGCAGCCAGTGCTCTGAACCCCTCAATCATTTTTTTTTATCACACTAGTTTGTTTTTTTGTTTTTTAATATTTTCATTGTGTCTGTGAGTGTGTGTCTGTCTGTGTGGTGACTCCCAGTTGCTTGTGAGCTGCCCATTGGGGGTTCTGGGAAGCAAAATGTGGACCTCAGTAAGAGCATGCATGCTCTTAACTGCTGAACCATCTCTAGTCCCTTAGTGATTTTTTTTTGTAAACTTACGTTTATTTATTATTTGTGTGCCTACATGTTGAACATGGGAGGAGTTTACCACATGCATGCCATAGTGCATGAGTGGAGGAGATTGGAGGACAACCTACAGGAATCTTTTCTCTCCCCACATGGCTCTTGGGGATTAGGCTCAGGCTGTCAGGTTTGATGGCAAGGGAGTCATCTCTCTAACCAGGAAATATTAGTATTTGTATTTCAGATAATTAATGTTAGCTTGCTAGAGAAATGGCTTACTTTTTGATATAGTAGAATTTCTCCATTATAGTGAAAATTGCATTTTTATGCTGCCATCCCCCCATGTAAGATTTCAGCAAACTGTTTTTTTTTAATTATTTTTATGCCAGTACTTCATTAAGGTACTGAGCAGCACAGAAGATATTAAGAGTGGAAGATTCTTGTAGGTTACCATGATAAACACTGAAGTACCCATGCTTAGAATATTTTCAATATATTTATGTTACATTTGTGCATACGTTTTGTGTTGTCTATATGCATACACATGAAAACATACCTGCATTTGGATTTTTGTAGCCTTCTTTTTTGTATATAACCCAGAAGTATATGATAGAAAATACTGTGTTAGGCCATGCCGACAATAATGGAATTCCCCAAATACTGGGATGAACAATTTAAATCAGTTCTTCTAAATTTATTGTCAGTCATTTTCATGATGCCATGTTTGGCTTTTGGTAAAATACGCTTCATTGTCCTCCACTCCAGGCTTGGTGCTAACCTTATAAGAAGCATTCTAAGTATGCTTTCACGTAAATTTACAAATAATACATGCTATTAAAAAAAAAAAAAAGGCACAGCCCTTTGACCTAGCATAGGTTTTTTTTTTTTTAAATGAGGTGTTGGAGAAGTAGGTTGATTCTCATGGTAATAGAATATTGTGACAGATTCTGACAGGTAGTGAACACAAGAGAAGGAGGAGCCTGAAGCAGAAGTAACGGGACCTTTATTTTGTAGATGTGGGTATGCCACGCTACATCACGTCATAGACAAGTCTAAAGAGGACCGGATGGAGAGCTTCTTTCTCAGTGAGACTTGCAAATACTTGTATCTGGTACGTGTTGTATCTGGTACGTGTGCTGCAAGATTAACCAGAGGCGTTTGTGCTGTAGAGAGCAAACATTTGTGCAGTCTTTTTGTCTGACAAAATTTACTAGTCACTGCTTTGTGCTGGGCAGTGCACATTCCCAGAGTTACAAGCCTGGTGTGGACAAAAGGATATTGCTGTCTTCCTTCATGGTTGTCAACCTCCTGGAGAAGTTATTTGTCATGTAAACAGAAATGAGCTCGTGGTTAGGAGCCGTGGAAAGTGCTAAGAAGGACTGACAGAAAGTGACTTTTATGGTGGTGTTCTGCAGGGCTCTGAGGAGGGAAGCAGTGCCTTCCTTTTGTATTTCCCCTGGGACATTGGACATTGAACTACAAGCCAGACACCTATTTACCACTGAGTGACACTCCCAATCTGAGAGCTTCTGACGCTGCTGCTGGCTCAGACCTTCAGCAGAGCTGCCTCTTGGTCCCATGCACGGCCTCAGGCATGCTTTTGTGCACGTAGGGAGGGGAGAATTTCTAGACCTGGCAGAGCGCTTGGGGTTATGTAGTCACTCTTCATTCTACCCTTTCAGGAGCTACAGCTTACCCCGAGAGGTCAGCTAACTTGCCTGAGGTCTTGGGGTGACCATGAGGGAGAGTGGAGGCTTGAGCCATGTCTAGTGCTCTTTCGGCTTCTGAATTCTGTCACAGATAAGGGTACTGACTGTATGCTTGTGTGTGTAACCTCTCTTCTATGGTGACTACATACAAACACTTTGAAGGCACAGAGGGTTAGGAGGGTCAGAGGCAGCAGCAGTAATGATAGGTTGTATCCAGCTTGGGGCTACCTAGGTAGGAATAACCCTAGGGCACCTGTTAATACTTCCTTTACATTGAGTCTGAGTTTTTGAAAAAAAAAATGGACTTGAGAATTTAATTTTGACAAATGCCTGCACCGATTCTCTGTAAAGCCAAGGTTTGAATAAGGTGATGTGTGAAATCTATGTTCTTTTGCCTCCGACATCTCTGATTGTGACCTGGGGGTGTATGAGGTGGAGGGTAGTTACTTCTAAGATTATGTGTGAGGACTCTAGGGGGAGGTGTGAAAAATTTCTGGGGAGTCCTTATAGACTGCCTGGACCTGGGGGTTCTGATTCTCTGGTTCTGGTCAGGGAGTGAGGGTTGGGGGACATCCAGGTGTCCAGTTTTAAGCAAAAATAAGTCCTGCATTGCCACCCTGGGTTGGGAAGCAGAGCTTTAAACTGATGCTTTCTTATCCAGTTTTCCCCCCAGTAGCTCAGAATCCTTTGCTGTGAGTTAGTCCAAAAAGTTTTCCAGTTACCAGTTGCAGGTTTGTTATTAAAGCTGGTGCTGGGGATTGATCCCCCGTACTGAGTGTACTCTGTAAGGGCTTATCAGAGCCAGATCCCAGCCCTGGACCTCCCTTCCCTTCCCTTTCATTCCCCCACCTTCCTTCTTCCCCCTCCTCCCCTCCTCCCCTCCCTTTCCCTCCCTTCCTCTCCCCTCCTCTCCCCTCCCATTTCCTCCCTTTCCATGGCTGGCTTAGAACGCACTCTGTAGACCAGGCTGGCCTCAAACTCATAGAAATCTGCCTGCCTCTGCCTCTCGAGTGCTGGGATTAAATTTATGTTATGTGCCCACTATGCCTGGAGAACCTCAGTTTTCTTATTGCTTCTTTTTCTCTGTCTCTAGCTGTTTGATGAAGAGAATCCAGTACACAAATCTGGAACCAAATACATGTTTACAACAGAGGGCCACATCATATCTGTGGACAAACGTCTTCGGGAATCGCCTTGGAAGGAGTTCTTCTCTGAGGATGGGGAGCAGGACCAAGAGGAAAAGTTTGTACACAGGCCTAAGTCTCAGGAGCTCAGAGTCATTAACTCCAGTTCTAACGTGAGTTGCTTTTTCCACTGCGGGTGGGAAAAGGGAAAATATTAACTCCTTTAGTATTCAGAGTTCTGACATGAAATAGATGGCAAACTCAGATTGTGTAATTTGACAAGAGTTCATAAAGGGACCATTTATTTACATAAATGCCACTAGGATGTAGAGAAATTCGGACCAGCAGTGCAGGCATCAGTCCTGATGGTAGGGACAGGTGAAGGTGGTACAGCAGCCTGGAAAGGTAGTCTTGTGAGAAGAGATGCCACTAGCAGGTTCCACTGCTTAGATCTGGGTTCAGTGACATTCAGGGAGGAAGCCAGCAATATCAACACCTAATCTCTTCCCCATCTCTTCATCTGATGTCTCTGCAGTGTGGTGTTGTAATTGTTTTATTTTGATGCAAGATTTCATGGACTAATGTAGCACATGCTGGCTTTGGACTTTGTGTAATGGAGGCTGGCCTTGAACCCCTGGTTCTCCTGCCACTAATTCCCTAGAGTTACAGATGTGTGTTACCATGCCTCACTGTCTTCCTCAATCTCTTACTGGTGGTCCTCCTTGGCTGCTTCTGCCAGAAGCCAGAGGGCAAGGAAGAGTTGCTGTGGTCCATCAAAACACATTCCTTCAGGCCAGACCAGTGGATGAGGGTTAGGAGGGGTTCCACAGGGAAGACTTGAGCAAGGCTACCCACCCCTCACAGTAGGACAGGGAAAGTAGTCATTCTTTTTAAGTCACCTTGTTGTTTTGTATTTTGAGATATGATCTCATGTAGCCTTTACTGGCTTCAAACTTGCCGTGTAGTTGAGTCAGGTCATTCATCCAGGGGCATTGGCAGTGTCCGGAGTTGTTTTTGGTACACCAGGAGGCTGGAAGTTGTTGCTGGCCCGTTAAGTGGAAAAGGCCAGGGTGCTGACTACTCCCTAAGACACAGAGTAGCTCCTATAACAGAGAGGCATCTATTTCAAATGTTACTAGCCATAGGTTCACTTTCCTGGGTTTCTAATTCATATGTCACATCTCCTCTAATTTTTGTCTTTCCAGTGCAATCGTGTTCCTGATGAAAGGAGATACTCTCTGCCCTTAAAGAGCATCTACATGCGCCAGATTGACCAGATGGTTGGCTTAATTTGACCTGCTCACCTCAGTGTGGCCAGACCTTAAACCAAACCCAAGCATACCAAAATCTCTGCGGTGGAAGGGGTGGAGTCTGTCCGTCTGTGACACTGTAGAAGCTTCTGTCCAGCTCTTACTGACCTCTGGTTGATTCTTGTGCTTAGTGTTTCCCTTCTGTTTAATAAAATACCCTATTTTTTCCAAAGGATATAATTAGAAATGGGAGGCTACGTGGGGAGCTTCTTAAGCACAGTGGATATGGCCTCTTTTGATTGTTCTTCCTAACTTCACACAAAGAACCCCAGTCTCCTTGGTTTGCTCCCACTTGCTGTGCTGAAGTATTGCTACCTCTTGCTAGAGGATCAGGAATGCAATTCCTGTGCACAGGTCCTGGGGTTCACTTGGCATCACTACTTGCTGCAATGAACGTGTTGTCCTTCCTCTCTCTTATGGGATAAGTGGGCTGTCCCCAAGATATCCAGCCATGATTTTGGATCACATGGGGGAAATTCACCTGGTTTATTTACATCTTAAAGTAATTTATTCAGTGTTATTTGTTTTAGTGTAGTGGTCTGGCCAGAGATCTGACTGGCAGCCTCTAAGGTTAAGTCAGAATCTAGGAGATTAACTAACAGATCTTTTGTACTGTATTTAGCATTTATTTTGAACAACTTATCAGAAGAACTCCCATGGTTCCAGAACTAGGTGCCTCTAGGGAGAGGAAAATCCTAGGATTGCATGAGCTCCATCTCTCTTTTGTAACCAGGGATGCTCAGTGCTAACCGTCTTTGGATTGGACTTCTGGTTTTGTTGGCTTATGTGTAGTGCCAATTAGCTAATCAGGTACAAAGAAATGATCAGATGACTTTCTGACATCCTTGAGCCATTTCTCGGTGTGATATGGGCTTTTAGATTAGTGCCTTACAGGTTTTTGTTTGGGCCATCAGCTGTCTGTCACAGCCACTGCTGTAGACAGCTTGTTCTGTATTGCCATATGATGGGACCAATAAGGAGCAGGGTGGGTGTTTGGAAGATTCCTGGAAATCAGTTTGTCAGTCTTGGCCTTTAACCTGTGGTTTTAGCCAGATATAAAGGAGGAAATTATGAGAAAGTGGTACTTGTTGTTTCCATAGCAGAAATAGGAAACTCGCTGAACTTGCACAGCCTGTTCCTAAAAAGCAGACTTGGGCCTGACCCCTAGCTTGGCCTCCTTGCATTATGACAAGTCGAAAGGAATCCTAAACAAGGGGTGGGAATTCTGAGAAAGCTGATCCAACCACACATATCTTATGTCTTCCCTCTACAGTGTTAATACACACTTAAAAATATTTCATTCCAGTCTCCTAGAGCCAGGAAAAAAGCCTCATTGGAATCATTGAATTTTTAGTCAAAAGGGAGAAATTATATTCTTTCTTCAAAATGTGGTAGTTTTGAAAATAGATGTCATTCAGTTCCTTGGTATTTTTTTAGAATGGGAGTTTCAGTAGTGAATGTCACCTTTTAAACACTTACTATGCCATTGATTTTATTTATTTGTTAAGAATATTGAATGTTTCTGTTTTTGTTTCTTTTGATTTCACAAGCATTGTTCTGTGTATTCACAGTGTCTCCTCTACTGTATAGAAAGCTTTCTCTGAGAAGATTATCTGTTTTACATATTTTTGTTAACTCAGTAAAAGTGTTAAACATATGTATGTACAGGTGTGTGTGTGTGCGCACCCCTTTTTACCTTTGCTCGAGGAAAATTCATGTATGACTGTGAATGGCCCACTGGGGACAGTGAAGAATTATCAGGGAAGAAGTGCATTCTTCTGTTCTTTACCATCTTCTCCATCTCTGTCTGGTTTCTGTGGCAATGGTAGTTTATGTCAGCACCCAACAGTCCTCTCTCATCTGGACTCTTCACCTTCAATCTTGAGCCAGCTTGGGTTATTGTTCCCTGTGCTTTTGGAATTGTGATCTGTGTCTGGAAGTACCATGGTGCCTTGAGTGCTACCAGTGGGTCTCGGGTACAGGCAGACAATGTATTTTAAGTCTCAAACCTCTTGACTTTGGGGTACTGGATTATTCACCTGTTGACACGGCTGAGGGTAAGTAAGATAATACCTATAAATCCTGGTTTTTGACCTTCTAGACTGCTCAGGCCAAAGTCAGTGATTTGTGGAGCCAGATGAAGAACACTGTCTAGTGCCAGCCGTATAAAGAACTTTATCTGAGTCAAGTTCAAAGCTGACTTGCTTGCTTTCTGAAAAAAATAAAAATGTCAGCAACTTCGATGTATGTTGCAGTATGTTTGCTGTTCCTTCCAGCCTGTGTGCTGAAATATGGGAAGAAAATTTCTAACTCATTGTTTTGTTCAAGAATGACTGGAAAGTAAGAGACATTTGCAACCATGTTTGTGTCTCAGGAGTAGCCAGCATCTAGTGTCCAGTTCAGCTAACATGTTCAAAGTTGGAAAATGTGTAGCAAGCTGCCTTATGGTTAGGTATGGTATAGCCCAATTCTCCTACAACCAACAGACTTGCCTTAGCTGCTCTAAATACCATGACAGAACAACTCCATTCTCTTGGAAGAGGAGGTGGCAAAAGAATGTCCGGTGGTTCTCTGATTGTTTTGGTGGCTATGGAAAACAGGCTTGTTCGCCAAAACCTCCCTTTAGTTTCTTCCTGTTCTTTGCTGGAGCTTGCTTGTTGTAACTGGATTTCTAGTTCTGATGTCTGGGCTTTTCTTGTCTTGGATTGCCGACTCAGCATATGACATTCAAATAGTTTTCTGTGTTGAGGGGAAAACATGTGAGGGTAGTACCTGTGCAGACACGTGTCAGAGAGCCCATGTTCTACTGGTTTGATTAAATGCGGTTGTCTCTATCCTGTCTTCCCTTTCTCACCCCCGTGAAAGAAAAATATCTCTTACCCACCTCTCCACTCAGCTCAGTGAATGAGTGCCAGCTGTAGTTCTTCATTTTGGATCTTGTAGACTCTACATCAGACATCCCCTCCTTCAGGGCTCTGAGGTCTTATTCTCCTGACTTGTACAGATGGTCCTAGTCAGATAGTGCTTACAGTGCTAGTCAGAGGGTAGGGCTCAATCGCCTTAGTCCCAGAGTGGCCGAGGACAGACTTGAGAAGAAGGTGCTGGTCTTTGCTTTTCTGTTTTTAGCTGTCCAGCATCTACTCTAGTGCCTCTTTCCTGCAGCGCGGGGTCCTTGTGAATTGGAGAAGGTGATGTGTGGCCCCGATTCCGCAGGGCTCAGGGTTACAGTCCCTCTTGAATTTGGATGTGAATCTCTTGAAGATATCAAGTTATCTGTGAAACCCTGGTTCACTGCTTTCCTCTTTCCGAGAGACAGGCAAATAATACTTTTAAGGGTATTTTGTTTTTAATGTTAAATAGCAAGCCACAAGCTGTGTTTTTATTTATTACATTCACAAAAAATATATCTGTTTCTACAAAACAAAAAGTCTAGAGTTGGGAACTCTGGGAAAACTAACTGATATGCACAAATGTCTCTCTCTCTGTGATGTGCAATATGCTTGGTGACCACAGATGATATTCCATGTTTAATCTGTAAATAAGAAACATATTTAAATTAAATGATTTTTGTAAAAGGACCAAATGTTCTTTTATAAATGTACCAAGGAATATCTTGCTCTTTGAAATTTATTAAGATTTTTATGAATAATTTTTATTAAAATTATTTTTTTTTGAGTTGTCACTGTGTTTCTTCTTTGTATACTTGGATATATTCATTTTGTGCAGGACAAAGGGAAAATCGTAGAGAAATTATAAACTTTGATGGCTATAATCTTTAGTTTTTTGTTTTATTTTTCTTAATAGCTAAACTTCTTTGAGAATTCTCTCCAGTCATCTGTCACATATGGACAAGACCATGTCACGTGTCCAATTGCTAGCATTTTACTACATTCCCCTCCAATGGTTCATTCTCAGTGTTGTTATTAGTTACCTGTGTTCTGGAACCCATTCTCTGTTGTCCCAAGCAGGGCACCTCATATCTTCTCTCTGTACTTAAAATGAGATAGTGGTGAGTGCACACCTGTAATCTTCACTCTTCAGAGGTTTGAGGAATTCTTTGAGGCTTACCTGGGCTACATAGTGAGAACCTCTCTTTAAAAACAAAATAATGTCACCTTGGTGGTGATGTAGGTTATAGAGGTCTGTCTTCCCTCCTTGCAATGTTTTCTCAGTTCCTGCCAGGAATGTTATATGTGGCATTTCAGTGTCCCATCTTTGGGCCAGAGGCAATTCTGAAGAAACCAAAAACTAAACAGTGTTGTAAGTTTTCAGGAGAGAGCCCTACAATGGGAAGAAGCATTTGCTTCTGTGAAAGAACACTTAGGTTCCCTGGAGAGTTGACCCAGCAGTTAAGAGCACTTTTGCTTTCAGGGGATTGGGGTTGGGTTCATAGCTCCCATTATCAGATGGCTCACAACCTCCTGTAACTTCAGCCCTAGGGGATTTGATGCCCTCTTCTGACTTCCCTCAGTACCCACACAAATATGAACATGAACATATACATGCATAAACTTGCTCATATACACATAAATAAAAATGAAAAATTTTTAAAAAGTGCTCTACCATTGTAATGTGTGGCTATGTTTGTGAAATGGCGTGGCTTTGCAACCATCCTCAAAACACACTGCTCAAGTTCACAGACAACAGATGAAAAAACATGGATGCTGTCTCTGGTGTTCATCCAGCTTTTCCAAGATTCTTTGCTTCAATAATTGTGAGCCTGTCTTTGGCCAGAGAGTATTGAGTGCTATGGAGCAGTTCTTTGTGAAGAACTTTGTGTTAGCTCTGCACTGTGTCTCTAGCAAGTTAGGATTATTTTAAATTATGGGTACATGTGTGGATCTGTACATGTGAGTGTGGGTGCCCATGGAGGCCAGAGGCTGTATTCCTAGCATTTCATGCATTTACGAACAACCCAATGTGAATGCTTCATTTTGTTGAACAGGCTAATCTTAAATTGCAGAGATTAGTTGATCCTACCTCCCATTTGCTAGTATTAAAGAAAGCCATTCACCACCATGCCCGGTGTAAGACGTTATTATTATTATTATTATTATTTAATAATTTTACAATTTCACAGTTTCTTAACCAAACTCACCATTATCCTCTTACTGCCTTCACCCTCCTACTAAACCCATCTTCCCAAGCCCCCCTACTTTGGGGTATCATGGAATTTACTTTGAGTTGCTTTCATGAATGTGGGTGGGGAGTTATACACTGATACAAGGGCAACTTAGAAGTGGCTACATTCCTGAGAAATATGGCTTCCTTCCCTCAGCAACCATTTACTGCCAATAGCTCCTTGGGGAGAAGAATGTTGATGGGTCTGGTCTTGTACAGTGTGCATGTACAGTGCTGTGAGTTCATGTGCATCAGCTATGTGGTATGTAGCTGGTCTTCGATACTTTATGGGTTCTTTTCCCACCCTTTGTCTCCCTGGCTTTATCCTCTAACACTAGATAGAAGAGAAACAAAGATAGAGGGGAGAGAGGAATTAGGGAAATTCCTGAATCTAATTCTTTCCTTTTGCTTCTTCTTTGACCGCAACCAACCTCCGTGAATGATCAACAACCACTGCCCCCACCCTTGATTGATTGAATTACTTTATTCATTCCTCTTAAATGTATTAACATCCTCCATTTTCCTGATTTTTTAAAATAAATACAGGGGAATTCCATGGGCTAGTATATACTCTTCTATATGTTGAGCCTCCAGCTGCTCTTTTATTACCTGCTCAAATGCCTGCATGGTTTTCCTTAGTTAAGGGCTACTGATCTACTCATACAGGTTTGTTAGTCAACCATTTTAAGAGTAGGGCCATTGGTACTTCAGAAGTGGCCCCTCTTTATACATTCGGAAACTCAATCCCTGTTATGTCTTGTATTTGGACAATTGGCATTGACCAGGGTTGTTTTTGATGACCTATATCAATAACTTTCCCAGGAGCATCTACCGTTTCACTCCTTATGTCTCTGCAATTACAGGAATATTGATCTGAATACTCCACAGTTGTGAAAGATCAATTCCTCATAAATTTATAGGTATATCAGCCACATAAGGCCTTGACTTTCCTATTTGATCTTCGGGTCCCACACATTTAACCCATTTCACCCTTTATCTCAGATAATCTTCCAATTCCTAGAAACTGGGTATAAAGCTTTTGAAGTGGCCATTCTGAATTCCAAGATTTCTGTGAAGTGATAATTACATCAACTCCTGTATTCATCAAACCTTCTATTTTGATATCATTTACTTGAAATTTTAATTTTGGTCTCTGATCATTAACAACTGTTTGCCACAACACATGTTTTCTAGTACTTCCAAACCCTCCTGTTCTTCCTTCTGGAGCAGCTTTGCCTTTGATGTAGGGAAACTGTTAAATTGTATCTTTTATATAATCCATACTTAATTTCTCCTTTGAAATCTTCATTTATATTCACAGATGCACAATGAATCCTTGGGAAATCAGTCCACACCTTCACAAGATCATTCCTAATGTCCCTGAGGACAAAGGACCATAAACTCCAGTAATTATTTTTATAACATTGATTTTCTGAGGATAGATAAGATGTTTATCTTTGGCCAAGTCTAGGACAGCACTGCCTGTAGTAGCGTGCATTCCAATGCTGTGTGGAATTTTCCAGGCTGCATGTTAATCTTTGACTGAAACCAAGCCAGGTACCAAAGGTCGTTTCCTTGAATGTAAAAAATGACCTTGAATGTCTCTTTTGGATCTGCATTCCTGAATCCAGTGATACACTTTACCTCATTGAATACACACTCCAGGAAGCCTAGTTGTTCTTTCTGTTTGAGATTTAGCAAAACCATGGCCCCTGGGCTCATTCACTTTTCCAGTACAAAGTACTGTATTTCTCATAGTTAACTCCGTGGGCATGCTGAGATCTGAGGCTTTTGTTTTGAACACAGTCTCTTTGCGAATGACTATTTCCTGCAATTGAAGCACCAAGCATTTTGATATTGGAGACCTCTAGCTGTAGCTTGACCTATTATATTAGTCTTGTACATGTTAGAACCAATAACAGTTGTATCCCTTATCCATTTCTCCATCGGAGCTATTGGAGCCTTTAATGGTCTAATAACTTTTTTTTGCATTTGGTATTCGCTTTTTCAGACACTAAGGTCTTCATCAACACTGGCCTTGCATCAGAGTCTGATACGGCTTTGTTCACAGCTGAGAGTAATCTTAGTAAAAAATTAGTGAAGGCTTTTCCAGAGCCCTGTATAATCTTTTTAAACAAGAGACTTTTTCCTGGGCTCCTCAACTTTGTCCCAAGCTCTTAAAGCTGCTAAGTGGCATTGTTCTATAGTAACGTTATCAAATTCAATCTGTTCTTGTATATCAAAGTACTGCCCTTCATCTAGCAACTGGTCTTTTACTATATTCATTCCCCTCATTCTATTTTGGAGTTTAGTATTCATGGCTTTTTTTTTTTTCTCCACCATATTAGCCATTGAAACTCTAGACTGGCCTCTAGTAGAGCTGTTAACAATCCCTTCCAATCTTGGGGAATAGTTCTATTCTGAATAGCCCAGTTATTTAGAATTTGTTTCACATAAGGTGAGTGCATCCCATATAAAATCATGATCTCTTTAAAACGCCTTAGCTCTATCATTTCTGTTGGACACCATCGTATCTCATTCCACACCATTAGCAGTCATATGCTGTAAGACTACTGGGAAAGCTGATAGTGATCTCATAACCCTGGACCATCCTTCCTCTAACTTTGGCAGCATGGTTGGTTTGAGATTAACCTTTTGAAATTGGCTATTTCCTTATGGTGTCCTGCTTTTTCAGCTTTCAGCTTTCTCTGACCTGACTGCCCTCCAGCACAGTTTCTTTCCCTCTTTCCTCCTGCAGGAAACTCTCACTCTCTCTCTCAGTCATCAGGACTGAGCCTTTTTATTCTCTCTTCTCCAATGCCCTCATTTCCCAAGTGCTTCCACCTCCACCCACAACCTTTCCAGTTGCACAGCCAACTTCACAACCTTTTCAGAAATGAGAGACCAGAGTGACCCCCCCCTTTTTTTGCCCATTTCACCATTTTTTGTTTGTTTGTTTCTCAGGCTCCTCCACCTGCAATTTTTCCAACTTCTCAGTCAATCTTTCAAACTTTATTGAAACAATTATGAAGAAGGAAAACAAAAACCTTTACCCACTGAGCCATCACACAGGATCCCTGAGGGGGAAATATATATATAGGTTTTTTGAGACAAGGTTTCTCTGTGTAGCCTTGGCTATCCTGGAACTCACAGATTTGCTGCCTCTGCCTCCCAAGTGCTGGGATTAAAGGTGTGCACCATCACACCCAGCCATTACAGACAATTTTGAACTGCCATGTGGGTGCTGGAATTTGAATCTGGATCCTTTGGATGAGCAGCTAGTGCTCTTAACTGCTAAGCCATCTCTCTAGCCCCCCTAGAATATATTTTTAAAAAATTGTATGTGTGTATGTGGTGTATGTTTGTATGTCTTTGTATGTGGGTATGTATATTTATTGTATGTATGTATATGTGAGTGTGTGGTGTCTTTGGGTGTGTGTGGTGTACATGTATGTTTGTGTGCGTATATGAGTGTGTATATGTACGTGTGAGTATGTGCTGTATGTGTGGTCCTGAATTAAGCCCAGTGCTTTAGACATTCTGTCACTAAGCTATCATAAGTACGTTTTTATGTTTTTATTTTTTAGATCCTCCTGCCTCAGTCTCCCAGGTACTTGAGATTTCAGGTGTGCACCATCATATCTGACTTTAAACAGGATGTATAGGAGGAGGAAATATGTAGTCTATCCTTGGAGAGCCCTGGTTAGAAATTTTGTCTTGTCTCTTCTGAATATGTGGCTTGTTAACCTCATGTAGTTTCTTGTTCATAACAACTTTTTCTTTCAGGGTTCTCAGGAGGGCACAGTGAACTACAGCTCCATTTTGTCAGAATGTGCTAGTGGCAGCATCTAAAATCTTTACCTGTGTTACTTCAACCAGGTAGTCAGGGAAGTATGCCATCTTCTGCTTAGAACATGAGGCCAGAGTGATGACAAGTGATAACTGTGACCTTATGCCACCAATCTTTAAGGGACCCACCACCATATGCAGCTTGCACATAGATTAGCAGCCTTACCACACTCATACATCAGTGATGGAGGTAAGCTCTATTTCTCCATGCAGATCCCCGAATACACTGGGAAAGTGATCTTCCCGTAGTAAACACTTGAATCAGTTTGGAGCAATGACTGAAGGTTTTTTGGGGACTATTGCTCATTGTTGCTATAGTCTCAAGAAGGAGAGAAGTAAGACCAATGTTCTGAGAGGACACAGCTCAACAGGGTTATCCCAGGGGTACCTTCTCAGAGGACCAATGTTCTGAGAGGACACAGCTCAATAGGGTTACCCCAGGGGTACCTTCTCAGAGGACGAATGTTCTGAGAGGACACAGCTCAACAGGGTTATCCCAGGGGTACCTTCTCAGAGCACCAATGTTCTGAGAGGACACAGCTCAACAGGGTTATCCCAGGGGTACCTTCTCAGAGGACCAATGTTCTGAGAGGACACAGCTCAACAGGGTTACCCCAGGGGTA
>CAJQZJ010032121.1:1492914-1520698 GCA_907164525.1 Lophiomys imhausi
AGAGGACACAGCTCAACAGGGTTACCCCAGGGGTACCTTCTCAGAGGGTTGGGGGAGAGAGATTGGGTTTGGCTGACAGACCTGCTTTTGGCTTCAGAAACTTGAGTGCTAGTGCCCGAGCCCTTGATGCATCAGGAGATAGACATTTTCACCTCAATTTGGAGCACTCTGTGTGACTGTGGGAATGGGAAGAGGTTACTTTGGTGAAGGGGTCTGCACTGGCTCAGCACAAAGAAAAGCCTGCTTTGAGGAGACTGGTTTTTCCTCAAACACCACCATTGAAAGTTAGACTTTTTGGGGAACTGATGAGTGAGCGATCAGGTTCCTTTAAAAAAAAAAAACCAAACTTTTTATTGATTCTTTATGAATTGTACATCATGCACCTCAATCTTATTCATTTCCCTGTCCCTTCATATCTACCCTCTTCCCTTATAACTTTCCCCCAAAAGAAGATAAGATAGAAGAAAAATCTTGTAGAAGCTGTAGAGTGTCATAGAGTGTCACAATGTCACACAGTATATCCTATTGTCCATACTTCTTTACTTGCAAGTGTTTATTGCAATGAATCATTGGTCTGTTTCGAGACCTCTGGCCTCTGCGACCCTGGATCCTCACTGGGACTCCTCTCAGTTGTTGTTGCCCTGTGTCATGGAGGTCCAGCAGCTTTGGATTGGCAGGACCAGCTCTTTCATGTGCTGTAGCAGATCATAGATGGGGTAGATGTTGACCAACTCAAAGCCCTAGATCTGGGCCTGGGAAGTAGCTGAGTTGGTCAGTCTGTCAGCTCTAATGCACCTGCACACTACCACAGTGAGTTCTGCAGGATTGCCCCAGCTAGCTCACCTAATGCCACATCTAGCAAGGGTCAGAGTTAGCTCTCCTGCTCTCATGTCCTGGGGCTGATCCACCTGTGGCTTCTTCACCACCAGGGCCAGATCTACTGTGCTGCCCAGGTTTGGTGAAGGGCCTGTTCTCCCAAGTGCTGCAGCTAGTGAGGGGTGGGGCTAGCTCTCCTGCTGTTATGACCTCAGAGCCAGCTCTCCCACCTGCTGCAGGTGCTACGAGGGAAGACTTCTTTCTCTTGCCCCTGCCACCCCATGGCAGATGAGGGGTGGGACCAGCTCCCCCGTGCTCACCCCTTTGGGTCCTGTTCATCAGCTTCCTGCCATCAGGGTCTCCTCTACTGTGGTGCCCAGGTGAGGGAGGGGGACAACTTAGCACAGTGCTTCAGGTAGCAGTCAAGGCCAGGGGCATCTGCATGGTCTTTGCTAGTAACATTGGCCTGGAACACCAACACAGACCCCAGCTGCCATAGGACCACAGACCCAGACATTGGTCCAGATGTCCCCATGGCTTGAGATGGCAGTACAAGTCACTCAGATTAGCATGTCTCCCATTGGCAGCACAACTTTCATATATCCACATGGTCTCAAGTGGCAGTCCAGACTACAGATAATTGCTTGGCCTTTGGTGGTAACTCAGGTCATAGACATTGACACAGACCCCAGCTGCAGCAGAGCCATGGCCCAGACATGGCCTGGGCCAGGACTTCACCATAGCCTCCTCCTATCTTCCTATTCCTCACCATTGTTGAGTCTCCAGTTCTACCTTTCTCTACAGTGTCTGAACCCCTAGGCTGTGACTTCTCTTTCATCTCTCCACAATGTTCTCTGTCCTTTCCATCTCCCCACCACACATTTGTCCATTGTAGTGGCACCCTAGCAAGGGCTTGGGTGTCTTTCTTTGGCACTTAGGTTGAGCAATCACGTTCTTACAGAGCATTGAAAGCCTGCTTATGAAGGTTGTTTTTGTTTGTTTTTATTTCAAGGACCAGCTTCTGTTTTTCAGAACCTATCTGGACCATACTAAATATGTTTTTGCAATGTTGACATTAAATTTTTTTAGGCCAGAAGCTTTTTGTGTGTGTATTGGCTTAAGATATTTTTCATACAATATATTTTGATCATATCCCCTCTTCAACTCCTAGATATTCCTCACCTCTTCATGTTTTATTTCTAATGTTTAATTACCTATATGTGTGTTTCATGTAGGGTGTGTACATGTAAGTGCCCGGTGCCTGTAGAAAGCACAAGAGGGTGTCAAATCCTCTGTAGCTGGAGTTGGAGGGGGTTATCACCCATGTGATGTGAATGCTGAGAAGTGAGCTGAACTCCCTCTGCAAGAGCAGTTCACATGGACCCACTGAGCCATCTCTCCAGCCCCCAGACAGTGACATTTAAAAGTTACAACTATAGAGGGTTTCTTTTTTGTTTTGTTTTGTTTTTTAGTTTTTGGTGTTAAAAGTAGAACCAAGGGCCTTCTGTGTGGTAGGCATACACTCTACCATAGAAGTACACTACTAGCCCTTAAATTACTCATTCAAATATATTTTTGAAATCTTAAAACCATTATAATTTATTATGTATCATCAATTATGAAAGTGTATATTTCCACAAATTATTTATTGAGAAATTCTAGAAAGACTTTTCCCCCCAATTTGCATTGGGTATTTTTCTTTCTTTTGTTTTGCTTTGTTTTGTTTTGTTTTTTTGAGACAGGGTTTCTCTGTGTAACAGCCCTGGCTGTCCTGGAAATCAGTCTGGTGACCAGGCTAGCCTTGAGCACACAGATATTCTCCTGCCTCTGCCTCCCAAGTGCTGGGAATAAAGGCATGCACCACCATAGCTGGCCATTACAGGCAGTTTTGAACTTCCATGTGTGTACTGGGATTTGAACATAGGTTCTTTGGAAGAACAGTCAGTGCTCTTAACCACTGAGCCATCTCTCCAGCCCTGCATTGTGTATTTCTATTCCTTTCTCACCACAGGATTTCACAGCGTCTTAGAATAATTCTTTGAAGTCTTACTGTGTGTGCTGCATATATGTACAGTTTGACAGATGCTCTATATAGCATGCATGGCTTACCGATGTTCTTAAAATTGTAAGTGCTACATATTAAAAACATCTTCAGGATTGAGCTAATGTTACTATTAATATAAAACAGCATGTGTGTATAATTATTTAACTTTTAAAAACGTATTTAAAAAGCCATTCGGTGGTGACATTCTCCTTTAATGCCAGCACTCAGGAGGCGCAGGCAGGAGGATCTCTTGAGTTTAAGGCCAGCCTGGTTTATAGAGTAAGTTCCAGGACATCAGAGGTACACAGAGAAATCCTGTGTTGAAAAATCAAAACATAAAAAAATAAAAATGAAAAATATTGCAGTATTTTTTATGTGTATAAATGTTATGCCTGAATTTATATCTGTGAACCACATGTGTGCACTGCCCATCCATGCAAGCCAGAAGAGGGCAAATGATCCTCTGGAACTGGATTACAGATAGTTGTAAGATGCTATGTGGGTGCTTGGAATCAAACACTGGTTCTTTGCAAGAGCAGCCAGGGGGATCCAAGATGGTGGGGCCTGCGCGGGCGTATTTTGATTTCGGGGTTAACAGTCACAAGGTGGCAAGTGTTGCAGGATGCTGTACAAAGGGCATGACCCCTTCTAAATCTCACCCAGCTATCCAGGGACCACTGAGGATCCCTGGGCAGGACGCTCCTTCCCACTCTCGGACATGCAAGGAAGCTGCTGGACCCAGGAATCGGGATCACCCATCCCCCACCAGGAGAGACTCCCGGTAAGTTCCAACCTAATACCCAGTGGGCAGATTCAGATCCCACGCAGAGATAATCCCCACCCTGCTGGGAACCCCCAGGTCTCGCACAGATGATCCAACTATCTGGCAAAAGGTTGCGACCCTTGGAAGTGAGCTCAGCTCAGCTGCAAAGTGCCTTCAGACTGCAGATCTCAGTCTGTGACAAAACTGACTAGTTTACAAGCTGTGGGAGCCGCAAGGCTATTGGAGCTGAACTGCAGATTCACCGACTACAGGAACCAACCCTGGGCAAACTGCGAGATATTTGAAACTGTCGTATATCTGACTTTTGTACTAGTACTGGCCCTTCCAGCAGGGAAACAGAGCTTGTACACAGCTCCATCACCTGGATTAGTTAGGTCTCCACCTGGGAGGCAGGGCTGAATGACTCACCATATAGGGGTGGAGTAAGGCAACTCTACTCCTACACCAAAGCGCCCCTTTGGACCCAAGTCCAGAAGACAGCAAAAAAAATTCCACATGGCCAGAGGCCCCAGACCAAAAAAAAAAAAACCAAAAAAACAAAAAAACAAAACAAAAACAAACAAAAAAAAAAAACCAGAGCGAAATGTCTCCAACAAAAGAAAGCAACGCTATTCCGTCCAGCCCGAACCACCTCACCAGAACTGAAACACATGAAAATGATGACAGTTCTATATTATGGAAAGTGATAGAGTCCCTTCAAGAAGAACTTAAATCTATGAAGGAATTCAAAGAAGCCACAATTTTACAAGTCAAAACAACGAATAACACCATTAAAAAGCTTCAAGCCAAGGTGATTCAGCTTGAACAGGAAAAGGACAAAGCAATGAAAGATTTCCAGGCAAAAACAAGCAAACTGGAGAAGGAAATGTACAAAACGAACAATACCATTCAAGTCATGAAAATAGAAATGGAAACAATGAAGAAAACACAGTCAGAGTTAAAAGAGGAAATGGAGAATCAAGAGAAGAGAATAGGAACTACAGATGTGAGTATGAAAAATAGGATGCAAGAGATGGAAGACAGGATCTCAGGCATGGAAGATTCGATGGAAGAAATCAGTACAACATTCAAAGAAAATGAGAAAGCTAAAAAATCTCTCACCCACAACATCCAAGAAATCAAGAACTCAATGAAAAGACGGAACCTAAGAATTATAGGCATAGAGAAAGGAGAAGACCCCCGACTCCATGGTCCAGGAAATATCTCCAACAAAATCATAGAAGAAAACATCCCAAACCTAAAGAAAGAGATGCCAGTAAAAATCAAAGAGGCTTAAAGAACACCAAACAGATTAGATCAGAAAATAAACTCCGCTCGCCACATAATAATAGAAACTCCAAATGTAGAGAACAAAGAAAGGATATTAAAAGCTGTAAGAAAAAAAAGGACAAGTCACATAAAATAGCAGACCCATCAGAATCACACCTGACTTCTCCTCAGAAACTTTAAAAGCTAGAAGGGCCTGGACAGATGTCCTAAAAGCCCTGAGAGAACATAGGTGCCCGGCCAGACTACTATACCCAGAAAAAATCTCTATCAACATAGATGGAGAAAACAAGATATTCCATGAGAAAATCAAATTCAAACAATATCTCCTCACAAACCTAGCCCTACAGAAGATCCTAGAAGGAAAATTCCAACACAGAGAAGATAACTACCCCCAAGAAAACAGAGGAAATAGAAACCTCCACAGCAACTAAACAAAAAGAAACACAAGACAGCCAGCTATACCAAAATAATCGGAAATAACAACCCCTGGTCACTAATATCCATCAACATCAATGGACTCAACTTGCCAATAAAAAGACACAGACTTACAGACTGGATCCGTAAACAAGACCCATCTTTTTGCTGTATACAAGAAACATATCTCACTATTGAAGATAAACACTATCTCAGAGTAAAGGGCTGGGAAAAGGTTTTCCAAGCAAATGGACCCAGGAAACAAGCTGGAGTAGTTTGTTTCCCTAATATCAAACAACATAGACTTCCAATAGAAGTTAATAAAAAAGACAGAGAAGGGCATTACATACTCATTAAAGGAAATATCCACCAAGATAACATCTCAATATTGAACATCTATGCCCCAAATACAAAGGCACCTACATTTATAAAAGAAACGCTTCTAAAACTTAAATCGCACATCAATCCAAACACTTTAATAGTGGGAGACTTCAACACCCCACTCACAGCTATGGACAGATCATCAAGACAGAAGCCAAACAGAGAAATAATGAGTCTAACAGAGATCATGAACCAAATGGACTTAACAGATATCTACAGAATGTTTCACCCAAACACAAAAGAATACACCTTCTCAGCACCTCATGGAACCTTCTCCAAAATCGACCATATAGTTGGACACAAAGATAGCCTCAGCAGATACAAGAAAACTGAAATAAACCCTTGTATCTTATCAGACCACCATGGAATAAAGCTGTACTTCAGTAGCAAAAGAATCAACAGAAATTCTACACTCACATGGAAATTGAACAACTCTTTACTAGAGGACCACTGGGTCAGGGAAGAAATAAAGAAGGAAATCAAAGACTTCTTAAATTACAACGAAAATGAAGACACAACATACCCAAACCTATGGGACACAATGAAAGCTGTGCTACGAGGAAAGTTCATAGCACTAAGTGCCTTCAAAAAGAAAATTGTGACAGCTCATATTAGCGAATTAACACCTAAACTGGGTGAATTGGAAAAAAAAAGAAGGAAACACTCCCAAGAGGAGCAGAAGGCAAGAGATCATCAAACTTAGGGCTGAAATCAAAAACTTAGAAACAAAAAGAACTATACAAAGAATCAATGAAACCAAGAGTTGATTCTTCGAGAAAATCAACAAAAGAGACAGACCCTTAGCCAAATTAACTAAAAGACAGAGGGAGAAAACACAAAATCAGAAATGAAAAGGGAGAAATAACAACAGACATTGAGGAAAATCCAGAGAATATTTGGATCCTACTTTAAAAATCTGTACTCCACCAAATTTGAAAACTTAAGTGAAATGGACAATTTTCTTGATAGATTCCGCCTACTGAAGCTAAATCAAGATCAGATGAACAGATTAAACAGCCCTATAACCCCTAAGGAAATAGAAACAATCATTAAAAATCTCCCAATCTAAAAAAGCTCAGGGCCAGATGTCTTTAGCATGGAATACTACTGGACCTTCAAAGAGGAGCTAACACCAATACTTTTCAAACTCTTTCACAAAATAGAATCTGAAAGAACATTGCCAAACTCATTCTATGAAGCCACAGCCACCCTGATTCCTAAACCACACAAAGACCCAACAATGAAAGAGAACTTCAGACCAATCTCCCTCATGAACATAGATGCAAAAATACTTAATAAAATACTAGCAAACCAAATTCAAGAACACATCAAAAGTATCATACACCATGATCAAGTAGGCTTCATCCCAGGGATGCAGGGATGGTTCAACATACAAAAGTCTATCAACGTCATTCACCATATAAACAAGATGAAGGAAAAAAACCACATGATAATCTCGCTAGATGCAGAAAAAGCATTTGACAAAATCCAACACCCCAGTTGTCAACATCAAATTAAATGGAGAGAAACTTGAAGCATTTACTCTAAACTCAAGGACAAGATAAGGATGTCCACTTTCACCATATCTCTTCAATATAGTACTTGAAGTTCTTGCTAGAGCAATAAGACAACTAAAAGAGATCAAGGGGATAAACATTGTAAACGAAGAAGTCAAATTATCCCTATTTGCAGATGATATGATGGTATACATAAGCGACCCCAAAAATTCCACCAGAGAACTCTTACAGCTGATAAACACCTTCAGCACAGTGGCTGGATACAAAATTAATTCAAAAAAATCAGAAGCCCTTCTTTATACAACAAACAATTGGGCTGAGAAAGAAATAAGGGAAACAACCCCCTTCACAATAGCCACAAACAACATAAAATACCTGGGGGTAACTCTAACCAACCAAGTAAAGGACATGTACAACAAGAACTTCAAGTCCTTGAAGAAAGAAATGGAAGAGGCCTTTAGAAGATGGAAAGATCTCCCATGCTCATGGATAGGTAGGATCACCACAATAAAAATGGCCATCCTACCAAAAGCAATATATAGATTCAATGCAATTCCTATCAAAATACCAACACAATTTTTTATAGACTTGGAAAGAGCTATTCTCAATTTCATATGGAACAACAAAAAGCCCAGAATAGCTAAATCAATCCTGTACAATAAAAAAATATCTGGAGGTATCACCATCCCAGATTTCAAGCTGTATTACAGAGCAATAGTTGTAAAAACAGCATGGTATTGGTATAGAAACAGACCAGTAGATCAATGGAATCGAATTGAAGATCCAGAAATAGACCCACACACTTATGGCCACCTAATTTTTGACAAAGAAGCCGAAAGCGCACAATGGAAGAAAGACAGCATCTTTAACAAATGGTGTTGGTCCAACTGGATGTCCACTTGTAAAAGAATTAAATTAGACCCATACTTATCACTTTGTACAAAACTTAAGTCCAAGTGGATCAAAGACCTTAACATAAGGCCTGTCACACTAAATCTACTAGAAGAAAAAGTGGGAGTAACCCTCGAACTAATTTTCACAGGCAACAACTTCCTGAACAGAACACCAACAGCTCAGGACCTGAGATCAACAATCAATAAATGGGACCCCATGAAATTGAAAAGCTTCTGTAAGGCAAAAGACACTGTCATTTGAACAAAGCGGCAGCCTACAGACTGGGAGAAAATCTTCACCAACCCCACATCTGACTGAGGGCTAATATCCAAAATCTACAAAGAACTTAAGAAACTAAATGCCAAGAAACCAAATAATCCAATCAAAAAGTGGAGGACAGAGCTAAATAGAGAATTCACAAAGGAGGAATCCCTAATGGCTGAGAGACACTTGAAATGCTCAACATCCTTAATCATCAGAGAAATGCAACTCAAGACAACTCTGAGATTCCATCTCACACCTGTCAGAATGGCTAAGATTAAAAGCTCAAATGACAGCACATGCTGGCTAGGGTGTGGAGAAAGGGGTACCCTACTCTATTGCTGGTGGGAATGCAGGCTTGTGCAACCACTATGGAGGTCAGTCTGGCGATATCTTAGAAAACTTGGAATAGCTTTGCCTCAGGACCCAGCCATACCACTTCTGGGTATACACCCAAATGCCTCTTCACGGAATCATAAGGAAGTTTCCTCATCTATGTTTATAGCAGCCTTATTTGTAATAGGTAGAAACTGGAAACAACCCAGATGTCCCTCAACCGAAGAATGGGTTAAAAAACTGTGGTACATCTACCCAATGGAATACTCTTCAGCTATCAGGAACAATGAAATTATGCAATTTGCAGCCAAATGGATGGAACTAGAAAAGCTCATCCTGAGTGAGCTAACCCAGACTCAGAAGGACGCATATGGCATCTATTCACTTATAGTAGGATTTTAGCTATATAGTAGAAGGTATCGATACTACAAGTAACACACCAAAGGGAACTTGGACATAGACTTTTTATTTTTTATTTTCAATTTTTATTTTTTATATATTTTTAATATTGTTTTTCTATTTTTTAGTCTTTTTCATCTAATTGTCTGCTTATTGGTTTGTTTGTTTAGTAGTTCTCTCTCCCGGGCAATGAGACACTTTTCACTGCTTCATAGACCCCCAATGAATGAGGAGGCTCTTGGCTCTCATATGACCTCTCAACTGAGATGAGGGACTGTTATATAAGGACACCCCACCCCAGAAAAATGGGATGGAAGGGTTACGAGGTAAAGAGAAAAAAAATGAAATGTGATGTTTTGGCCATTTACTACTAATTGTCATAAACTGTTTAGGATAATTAAGAAATGGAAACTAATGGATATGCAAGCCAGTCATTCTGTTAGGTACTATGACAGCCTATTATAGTTTTTTTCTAAGCTAATCAGAAATAAAGCTGCTAAGAGACAAGCAACATCTGCTTACCCTAATATAAGAGATAGATAGGGCCTCTTCAAAAACCTCAAGAGATCTGCAGAATATGGCATTCAAAGATGTTTTCGTAACTTTAGATTTTTTTATATCGAGACATATGAACTCCTGACAGCACCCCCCATTCTACCCCAAGTAGAGGATGAGCATTGAAGAATCTCCAGTGGGAGATGATTGAATTAGTCGCAAGCCTATCTCTTGGTAGGAAAAGCCCCTTGCTCCAACTGTAGACAGACTGCTGTCCAAAAAGGACGAAAACTGGAAGCAGGTAAGTTGACAGCCTAGCTCTGCCAAGACAGGGTAGGCCAGTTCTTCATAACCCCTTCTCTACAATCAATGTCTGTCAGAGAAACGGGGCCAAACGACTGAAGATCTATGCTGTAATGTATGGAGAGAAAATGGGAACTGTCCAGGCAGCCACTGGTATGTCATTTCTTAGTTTTGGAAGCTTCAGGCCCTGTACTTCCTATAAAATCAGATATATTTATCCCTCTCAGGTCTCTGAGGTGGTTGAAGTACATATAGCTAGAGCCTCATAATTAAATTTTGAGTGGTTTAGGAGTCAAGAGAGTGTTATAGATCTAAGAAGATACTTTCAAAATTGTGTTGCAAGTTAGTATGAATATTGAGTCAGATATAGAACTTTAAACTCATGGAGATGGTTAGTTAGTAGACTATTAATGTCAGGTACCAAATACATATGGACTGAACATTGAGAATGTACGCTAACCCATGTAACCCTCATAGCTGTGGCCTAATTACCTCTGCTGTTTTTATTGTATTTATTATTGTAAGAGAAAGCGCCATTTGTTGGAGTGAAAGAGGAAACTGTAGGGGGAAATAAGATATACCTTAAACTTAAAAGAAAAAAAAAGGGAAGAGGATGGGGTATTGAGGGTGAGGGTTGGGACTGGAGGGGGGAATAAGGAGGGGACTGTGATTGAGATGTAACTTTAAGAAATAAAAAATAAAGGAAAAAAGAAGAGCTCATAAAAAAAAAAGAAAAGAAAAGAAAAAAAGAGCAGCCAGTGTTCTTAACTGCTGAACCATGTATCCTGGCCTTGTGTGATTATTTTTTAAATTAAGATTTTTACTGGGTAAGTTTATTTTTATTAGATGGACCCCTCCAAATGAATTCTATATCTTTGTATAAAAACTTATACATTGCCAAGTGGGAATTTAGACTCAAATCATTTTGGATGGAAGATTGGCATTATCCTGTGTAGTGGTTTGAAAGAAAATGGTCCCATAGGCTCACAGGGAGTGGCATTATTAAGAGGTGTGACCTTGTTGGACTAGGTGTGGTCTTGTTGGAGGAAGTATTTCCCTGGGGATGGGTTTTGAGGTCTCAGAACCTCAACCTAGGCTTAGTTGTCTAATGGTCTCTTTCTGATGCCTGTTGCTCCAATGTAGAACTCTCAGGTACTTTTCCAGCTCCATGTTTGCCTGTGTGCCACCATGCTTCCCATCATGATGATAATGGACTAAACCTCTGACCTGTAAGCCAGCACTAATGAAATCCCATAGTCATGGCAACTCTTCGTCATGGCGTCTCTCCACAGAGATAAAACCCTAACTAAGGCATCCTGCAGAGTTGAATGCCCATGTGCCCTTTGACTGAGCAGCTAGGTTGTTCCAGGCCCTACTCCAGCTATCAAGAGTGTCACTGGCAGTTCCATGCTTGAACACACCATGCTTAGCAGGGGCAGTCTGCATAGGACTATGTTTTTTGTCATTAAACTTAAACTATTTTTTGTTTAGATTTTATTTTATGTGTGTTTTTGTTTTGTTTCCATGTTGTTTGTGCACATGTATTCCAGTGCCATTGGAGGTCAGAACAGGGTATTGGACCCCTATAATTGTTAGAGATGGCTGTGAGTGGCCATGTGGGTGCTGGGAATCAAACTCAGGCCCTCACCAAGAGCAGCCAGTGCTCATAACTACTGAGCTATCTCTCCAGCCCCAATGATTTTGTTAAGGCTTTATTGGAGCACAGTTTGGCTGTTTGGCTCATTAACAGCCAATGACTGCTTTTTGGTACAAAGATCCTGTTCAAATATGCACTGTCTGGCCCTTTACAGAGAATACTCTCCATTTTCTGTTCTTTGGATGTAGGAAACCGGATGATAACTGGGCTATTCCTAACAGCATTGTTTGTCAATGTAAAAGCAAAACTAAAAACAGTACAAACCAAAACAACAACAAAAACAGCACAAAACAAACAAAAGAGGTAAAATTACCTCACACACACCAGAAGTCATTGGAATATTACATAATGAAAGAGTGAGTAACAATCCAGTTATACATTGTTCACAATCCACAAAATGTAAAAATGTAAATCCATTGCTTGGTGATAAAAACAGAAGTGGAAAATTATACAAAACATAAGCAACACAATTTCTCTAAAAATCAGCATAAGGATTTTGTAAATTCCTATAATTTTATGTTGCTTTGACTTAAAAAAAAAAAGAATACTTACTCATCATTTCATTTTCAGAATTTGCCAAGTATGATTTGGGGGTCTCAGGAAAGAGGGAGTGGGGCAGACACACTGACATCCTGGTCTGACCAGCAAGATATTTTTGATGGTAGACAGCAAAAACAACCTAGAGATGAGCAAATCAGTGAGATAATGCTAGCTGAAGAAAAGTGAAGCAGTTTATAGTCCCAGCATACAGGAGGGTGGAAAGTTCAAGGTCAGCCTCAGCTACATAGCAGGTTAGTAAGAGCCAGAGTTAGTGGATATCTGCCCCGAAACAGCACTTACCAGGCACAACAGGGCTGCTGTGACTACATATGCAAGACCTTTGCAAGATCAGATCAGCCAAAACCAGCTTGGATGTGATGAGGGTTTATGAAGCCCTAGCTTTAGCTGGGGAGCTATTAATGATTGGTGGCTGCTGGCAGATGGAGAAACAGTCTCCTTCAGGGATGTGTTCCCAGAGAGGCTACCCATGGTCCAGCTCCCACGCACATGCTGGCAGCACTAAGTGGACTCAGTGGTTTTAAAAACAAAGGGCATGGAATTGAGAGGGGGAAGTGGCACAGGGATAGGGGAAGATCTGAAGGAGAGGGGTTGGGGCAGATTTGGTCAAAACACATTATATGCATGTATGAAATTCTCAAACAATAAAGGAAAAACAGAGGGGTGGGAAATGAAGTATGAATATGATAAAGAGACAGTTGAAGGACGGAGCTCTTTTAAATGCTTCACCTGGGGTTGGCAGCCCTGAGGAGATGCTACATGAGCAGAGATCTGTCTGGAGTGGGCTCATAGATGGTTGAACCTACAGCTGTGTGGGATGAGTGGGTAAGGGGTGAAGGGGCCTGAGCCTGCACAATGTTGGAAGGCTCTTCCAGGCTGACTAAGATACAAGGATCATGTTCTTTGTGGGGGTTTGATTGGAATCCCCCTTTACTTTCTGGCTTGTAGCCAGAGATCACTTTCAGGTTCTTGCCCCATGACACACTTCATTTCAAGCCCAGTCTTTGCTGCCCAGTCCTCAGCCTTTGACTCTCTCTGACTTCTTGACATCCATTTTGAATACACAAGAACAGGCAGCTGTGGAGTTACTCTTTGTTACAAAGCAACAGCCCAAAGCTGATTTACTCTGTTTTGAGTGTAAATACCAATAAAGACTATCTATTCATCATATTCACACAAATAAGCCACCACCAGCTGCCAGCACACCAGGAGGCACATGCTGATAATTTATTTGTGGCAATAAATAATGACACCTGAAAAGAAATCATATCAGAAACACCAACTACAATGAGCTTATCAATCTCACCAGAGGACCGTAAAAGTCCCCTCATCTGGGACTATGAAAGAATTACCCTAAGAATGAATGTGGCAGGCCCGAATGTCTCTCAGTCAGTTGCCATCAGTCTCATCCAGGAAAATTGTCCTGCCTCTGTCCCTGGTATCCAGCTTGAGCCCAGTTTTCCTGACAGTGACTCTCAGCTCACTTCGAACTGACCCCCTAAATGTCCTGACACCCAGACTTTCATCTGGCATCTGCCTGGACAGCATTACCTGCCATTTAGAAGATCTCGCCTGGTCTCCTACAGACCTCCCTGCACTGTATCACCTCTCTGCCTCTGACTTCAGGCCATCTTCCCTGAACTCTTCATCCTCTTTTTAGCCTTCTTTAGCCATTCTATAACATATTTCTCATATATAGTACCATGGGAAGAGAATATGTGATCTGAACATTAAGGCTAGTGACTAACCTCGGAAAGGAAGAGCCTGTAAGTGCCAATGGCCATCCATTAGGTGCAATCAAGATTGTATGACAAATTGTAAAATTTGATGAAACTGACATAACTTGTGAATTTATTGCTGTTCCATTAATTGACATCTTAGAAAGATAGGAATTATCTGGATAGTTCTGATAATATGCTCATAATATATCTCCCCACACCTGAAGCAGGGCTCCATCACTCTGGTCCACTTCCACTTCTATTACATACATATTCCATGCTGGTGGTCAGTTGCCTGCAAAAGATCAAGCCAGTCAACTTTCCAACATGGAGCAGGGAGGGATTCATGGACCCCCCCCCAGCTGGGGAGCTGTTGACAATTCATGGCTTGTGGAGGAGAGAGAGTGTCAGTTTTCTCTAAGGATGTGGCTCCTGGTAGGTTGACCAGTGGCTGTAGTGGCTGGCCCCACACCCATAATTACATGGGCAGTACCACCAGGACTTTGTTTTTTGTAAAACAAACAGGGACATAGAGTTGGGAGAGTGTGGCAGGGTGTGCATGAATTTGGAAGGAATGGGGGGGGGGGTGAATATGGTCAAAATGCATTGTATGCATGTATGAATTTCTCAAAAATGAGTGAAAATATTATATTCTTATTCCTTGAGAATTTCATACAGTGTATATTTATCATATTCTTTCCCATCTCTCAACTCCTCCCTATCTATTCAACTTTATGTTCCTTCTCTCAAAAACAAAAGCAAAGGGAAAAAGCAACTAAAACATACTGAGTCTGATTTGTGTTGGCTAACTACATCTAAGCATGGGGCATGGCCTGGAGTATGGTTGGTATTTTCAGTGTAACTCCATTGGAGAAAATAGATTTTCCTCTCCCCAGAGCTATCGTTTATGAATAGCTTATTGGCTAGGGGTGGAACTTCGTGCACAATTTTCCTCCTTCATTTTGAGATTTTGACTGGCTTAAACTTGTGCAGGTCCTGTGCATGCTGTCACAATCTCTATGAGTTCATATGTGCATCTGTCCTTTTGTGTCTGTAAAATGCTATTTTCTTAAATTTGCCCACCACTTCTGGTTTCGTCTTGGTGTTCTATTGCTGTGAAGAGATGACACAACCAAGGCAACTCTTACAAAAGAACACATGTAGATATAAAACTAATCAACACAGTAACAAACCGTTTTTATATTGGATTAAAGGCCCACTTCATGAGGCAGAACCCATACTTGACACTATTAAGAGGTGAGAAACCACCGAGAATATTTTATTTCAGTAATAATAATAAAAAGAATGCAGAGGCAACTCTAAGTCTAGCATACAGGGCTCCCACTTCCCCTTCATGACTTCTCTCAAACTGCCTTTGCTGCACAAGGGAGGAGCCCGGATCCTAGTCAGCTGTCCTGGAGAAGGGATGCTGGGATGCTGGCTGTGTACCCACACCCACACTTGCTTTCTCTCATTCCAGCTTCATTCCTGCCTCCACTCCACTCACACAAGAACTGAATACATATGAATATTCCTTGTCCAGAACCTGTGAGTAAAACCTACTTATGCGTGTTCTAAGTGGTGGTACATTAACTTTGCACTTATCATCTGAAGAACCAGGGGTGACCTGGGCCAGGGTTTGGCTAGCAGCTCCAGTGTGATGCTTTGGATTCAGATCATTGACTGATTCCAGTGGAAGCAACAGCCTCTCTGAGAGCTACTGATTGTAGGCACCTAGAAGTCACCCAGGCAGAAGGAACATCTTGTGAGACCTCTGTCCAGTTCCTATTCATTCAGTTTCAAACTGATAGCTACTGACTTTGGTAGTAAACCCAGTTTATCTAGGGATTCTCAAAACAGGGCATCCATATTTTGAGCAGTTGTGATCATGAAGTGACATATAGGGGCCTTCTAAGGCAAGTATTAGTGACATTTTTGCACAGCTTGAGTAGCAATTACATGAGTGGTCACTGTTTTTTTTTTCTTTATAGCATGTACATGTCTCTCTGTAAGTTGTGGACTGAAGACTGGTGCCCCTTCCTTCCCATTCACATGTTGAAATCCAACCCTGTAGAGAGCTGCGACGTGCCACGACTTAAAGATGGCGCTGGTCTCCGCCTTCCACCAGCCCGACGGTGAGCGCTCTCAGTGGTAAACAAGTCCATATTTGGCAAAGACCGCTGATCTGGCTTGCTTCCGCATATGCAGGCCTCTAAGATAGCACCACGTGGCTTTACTTGATTGGCTGTTCATTTAGTATTTAGCCTGTGGGCTGGGTCTGCCCGGGCATTTGGAAGACTGTTTTCAAGGGACCTGAATAAACTGCTTGAGAAGAGCTTTTGCGAGTTGCGTCGTTCTTGCTGGTCGAGAGGGACGTGACAAGTGGTGGCCTGTACAGGGAACCCAGAAAAGACTCAGAACTCCTGCAGTCAGGGGCAACGCGTTGGTAAGTTCCTGGGATAAATCAGGACAATAAAGTTTCACGGAGATAGCGAACACAAAGTAAAGATTTGCGGATAATAGCGAACATACGGTAAAGATTCGCGGAGATAGTGAACACAAAGTAAAGATTCGCAGATAATAGCGAACATACGGTAAAGTTTCGCGGAGATAGTGAACAAAAGGTACAGTTTCGTGGGGAAGCTGTGAACCAAAAGTAAATTTTTAAACATGGGGTTGTCTGAGTCACACCCAATTTTTCTGGCTCTTCAGGAGCTACTTTTAGCTAGGAATTTGAAGATTAAGAAGTCTACCCTAGAAAGATTTTTGAATGAATGTGATTTCGTGGCTCCGTGGTTTGCGGTGTCCGGGAATCTTATGGTATCCTGCTGGGACAAATTAGGCAGGGACTTGGATTTTGCTTGGGAGCAAGGGACTCTGAAGCATGTGGTAAGACCGATTTGGAAAATGGTGAGGAGTTGTTTAGAAGATCAGAGATGTTGTAATGCAATCAAAGAGGGAGAGTCAGCCTTGGAACTGTTGCAAGGGGAAAGATCTGAGCAGGTAGACAGTGAAAAGGAAAGTAACAAAGGTGAAAGATTTGAGCAGGCAGACAGTGAAAAGGGAGGCAAAAGGAAAGTTCCTCTCTATCCCGATCTTACAGATTTTTGAGATTTTAGAGATTTTAGAGATTTTGAGGAGTCAGAGAGCACAGATTCTGAAGGAGAGCTACACGCTCTACTAGAACAGTTGGAGAGGACAGTTATTAGAAAAAAGGAAAAGAAAAGGGTAAAAGAAAAGGACATGTCGGCGGCAGTCAGTGTGGGTGGAGCCGTTGCTATAGCGCCTGACACGTCAGTGGCAGTCGGAGTGGGTGGAGTCGTTGCTACAGCGCCTTCAGCCACACTGGCGGCAGCTGGTGTAAACAAAGCCGTTGCCATGGCGCCTTCGACTCCTCCTCCATATCCAGAAGCCACTCAGATAGATCAGCCAGTTCAGTCCCTGAAAGTAGGGAGATCTTTCTGCCCGGGGATGTGGACACAAGTAAGAACAGAATTACAGTTTGCCTATCCGGTATACCAAGACCCACAAGGGAACAGGTACGAGGAACCGCTTGATTTTAAGGTGGTAAAATCTCTTGCAGAGTCGGTTCGTACCTATGGTACTACCGCTTCTTTTACAATGGCTCAAGTGGAAGCATTAAGCAGACATTGTATGACTCCGCGTGATTGGAGTGGCCTGGTCCACGCCTGCTTAAGTCCAGGGCAATACTTAGACTGGAAAGCTTTCTTGATTGAGTATGCCACTGAGCAAGCAGCCAATAATCAGAGAGATGGAAATCCAGCCTGGGATAGAGATATGCTGCTTGGGCAGGGGAGATTTGCCAACCAGCAGATAGGATATCCTATTCAGATTTATGAGCAAATAAACAAGATAGCTATCAAGGCTTGGAGATCTCTTCCTAATAAAGGGGAGGTGAGTGGGAACTTAACTAAGATTCTACAGGGCCCCATGGAGCCCTTTTCAGATTTTGTAGCACGAATGGTGGAAGCAGCAGGGAAGATTTTTGGTGACCCGGATGCTGCTGTGCCACTAATAAAACAGTTGGTCTATGAGCAATGTACTAAAGAATGTAGAACCGCTATCACCCCTTATAAGAATAAAGGCCTAGAAGCCTGGATGAAAGTGTGTAGAGAACTTGGAGGGCCGTTAACTAATGCTGGTCTCGCTGCCGCAGTAATACAGTTGGTCAGAAAAGGTGGAGGAAGTTCAGGAGTTTGTTTTAAGTGTGGCAAGATGGGACACTTTAAAAGACAGTGCCCCAGGGGAAGGAGTACAGAAAGTACAGGAAGTGTACAATGCCCCAGGAGGCCGGGGTTATGCCCAAAATGTAAAAAAGGGAACCATGGGGCTAATGAATGCCGTTCAGTGATAGACATCCATGGCCAGCCTTTAACTCAAGGTTATGGTGGCGCTCGTCCAAAAAACAGACAGCGGGGCCCACGACCTCAGGGCCCACAAATATATGGGGCAGTAGAGAATCAGGACAAAGAACAGAATCAAGAGAGATGGCCAACCCTCCGCCATCCGAGAGACCGCGGAGAGCCACTGCAGGCTCAGCAGGATTGGACCTCTGCTCCACCACCAGACTCGTATTAACACCCTAAATGGGGGTCCAGTTAATTGAAACAGATTTTAAAGGACCCCTTGAACCTGGTACAGTTGGTTTGTTGTTGGGGAGGTCATCATCAGCCTTGAGAGGACTTATTGTCCATCCTGGAGTTATAGATCCAGATTATACAGGAGTGGTTAAGATCATGGTAGCCTCCCCCCATGGTATAACGGCTATCTCTCCTGGAGATAGAATTGCTCAATTGATCATGTTGCCGAGCTTACATGACCGCTATGCAGCAAGGGATCGAGAGAGAGGAAAAGATGGTTTTGGGTCCACGGGCACGGATCTGACTTTTCTCTCCCTGGATTTGGACCAACGCCCTGTCTTGGAGTTAAAGGTTGATGGTAAAAAGATCTTGGGCCTTTTGGATACTGGGGCTGATAGGAGTATCATAGCAAAGAAAGACTGGCCTTCAGGTTGGCCCGTACAAGCCTCTTCTCAAACACTTCAAGGCCTGGGTTATGCTAAGACTCCAGATATGAGTTCAAGGTTATTAAAGTGGCAGGATCAAGAGAACCACTCAGGAGAAATGCAGCCATATGTACTTGAGCTCCCTATCTCCCTTTGGGGAAGAGACCTTTTAAAGGATATGGGATTTAAATTGAGTAATGACTATTCTGATTCAGCCCAACGTATGATGCAAGATATGGGATATGCTCCAGGCTTTGGAATAGGAAAATATTTGCAGGGGCGGAAAAGTCCCATATCTATGCAGCAAAGACAAAAGAGACAGGGCCTGGGTTTTTCCTAGGGGCCACTGAGGAGGGCATTCCCATAACGTGGAAGACGGAGGATCCAGTATGGGTTCCTCAGTGGCCACTTTCCTCTGTAAAATTGGATGCAGCCAAAGATTTGGTGGATGAACAGATGTCTTTAAAGCATATAAAACCATCTGTATCTCCCTGGAATACACCTATTTTTGTCGTTAAAAAGAAATCTGGAAAATGGAGATTGTTGCATGATCTGCGTGCCATAAATCAACAAATGCAGATCATGGGCCCAGTGCAACGCGGCTTGCCGCTTTTATCATCTTTGCCAGCCTCATGGCCCATTATAGTTATAGATATAAGGGATTGTTTTTTCTCCATCCCTTTGTGTGCCAAGGATAGTGAAAGATTTGCATTTACTGTTCCATCCTGTAACCATGAGGAACCTGATCAGAGGTTTGAATGGGTTGTATTACCCCAGGGCATGGCAAACAGCCCCACTATGTGCCAACTGTATGTGGGGGAAGCCATTGCTCCCTTGAGAAAGAATTTTCCAGATCTGAGATGTGTTCATTATATGGATGATATCTTACTGGCAGCTAAGAGTGAACAAATGTTAGATCGGGCCTATGAAGAACTAGTTCAATTATTAAAAAAGAAAAGGTTGTTTATTGCTCCTGATAAGGTTCAAAAGGAAAATGTAGTTGATTATTTAGGAGTGAAGGTTGGACCTGAAAAGATAATACCTCAAAAGATTGAGATAAGAAAAGATAATTTAAAGACTCTAAATGATTTTCAAAAGTTGTTAGGAAATATCAATTGGGTAAGAGGCTATTTGAAGCTACCAAATTATGAAATAAGACCCCTATATGATATTTTGAAAGGTGATTCAGCACTTAATTCTCCTAGACAATTTACAGAAGAAGCAAGAAAAGCTTTATGTAAAGTGGAAGAAAGGTTGCAGAATGCCTTCCTAAAGAGATGGCAGGAAGGACAGCCCATTACATTGTGCATATTTGCCACTTATGGTCAACCTACAGGATTGTTATGGCAGGACGGACCATTATTATGGACCTATTCAAAGATTTCTCCGAAAAAATCCATAGAACATTATCCCACTGCACTTGCTGCTTTAGCCTTGAATGGTATCCAACAATGCTTGCAGTCTTTTGGAGTTGCTCCTGCCAGTATAATAGTGCCCTATTCCAGTTATCAAATTAAGATTTTGTGTGGCACTGTAGATGACTGGGCAATATTGCAATGTAGCTTTGAAGGAGTGATTGATAACCATTATCCTAAACATCCATTGCTACCATTTTTTAAGGAGCACCCAGTGATATTCCCTAAGGTTACTTCAGCAGTACCACTTCAAGGGTCACCAAATGTGTTTACTGATGGCTCAAAGACAGGCTGCGGAGCCTATTTGATAGAAAGACAAGAGCCCGTGTTATGTCAATTTCAACCGGGCTCCCCCCAAATAATAGAGTTGAAAATAGTAATTGAGGTGTTTAAAAGATGTCAATTTGCATTCAATTTGATTTCAGATTCAGTCTATGTGGTCAACGCAGTGAAAGTATTAGAATTAGCAGGTCCTATTAAGAATAGTAGTACTGTATGTGCCTTATTACAAGAGTTACAAGTTTTAATCTGGCAGAGAAAAAGGTGTTTTTATATTCAACATATCAGAGCACATACAGGATTACCTGGACCATTAAGTGAGGGTAATGATAAAGTTGATCAATGGACCAGGATGGAATGCATTTTTTGGAGCTCATTCCTGGACGAAGCCAGACAGTTTCACCAATTATTTCATGTAAATGCAAAAACTCTACAGCAAAAATTCCATTTGTCTAGAGCAGATGCTAGATAAGTGGTTTTGGACTGTCCTCAGTGTGTGATTCATCATCATCCTCCCAGTGTGGGAGTGAACCCTAGAGGGTTGATGCCACTCAAAATCTGGCAAATGGACGTTACCCACATTTCAGAGTTTGGAACCTTAAAATATATTCATGTATCTGTGGATACCTGCTCAGGTATCATACATGCTACACCTATGAGTGGAGAAAAGGCTCGCAATGTCATAGGACATTGCTTAGAAGACTGGGCTGCATGGGGAAAACCACAGCAGCTGAAAACGGACAATGGATCAGCCTATACGGCACAGTCCTTTGTCTCCTTCTGTAATCAGATGGAGGTACAGCTTAATCATGGATTACCATACAATCCTCAAGGACAAGGAATTGTGGAGCATGCTCATCGCACCTTGAAAGAATGCTTGCAAAAACAAAAAGGGGGAATAGGCCAAGGCCGTACCCCCAAGGAGAGAATATCTTTAGCCTTATTTACTTTAAATTTTTTCAATTTGGATGCTCAAGGCCGCTCAGCAGCGGACAGACATCAGGATTCCCATGGTTCACCTAAAAGCATGGTGAAGTGGAAGGACATTCTGACAGGCTCTTGGCGGGGGCCTGACCCCGTGCTAACATGGGCGAGAGGGTCTGTTTGTGTTTTTCCTCAGGATCAACAAGATCCAGTGTGGGTGCCTGAATGCCTTGTGAGGAAGATTCGTCATGAAGACCTTCCTAAGGATCCTGGTGTTAGTAGCAGTGAGTATGTCAGGAATGACCGAGCCGAGATGGGGGATCCTGTTGATATTCCCAAAGCCGATGCCGGTCAGACATGATGCAACTGTGTTTCCACACTTATTTAGCAGTAATAGAAGCTTAGGCTTACCCTACCTTCCCTTTGATGATCAGAGAAGCCCTATAGAGGGTAATAGAAATGTCAGCTTGAAGGGTAGTTTGTGCTTTTTAATGAGCTTCAATAGGTCAGATGATACAAAATGCATTAAATTGTCTCAGCAGTCAGCAGATTTTTTACCACAACTGAGGTTTGGGGGTAGGAGTGGTGGTTTGTTTTCAAGCAATGGTTCTCGCCTTGAAGGATGGTGGCCCACACGAGTCTCTGACCGGGACCCCCCCAGACAGCCATGCTGGGCACCTTTTTGTAGAGGATCCACAGGAGAGGAAGGACCTTTTCCCTGGACTGGATGTCAAGAGCGCAGAGCAGTTTGGGTTCAACAAGATTATTTTTCCTTTAGCCCCATGATTAGTAATATAGTGAATAAGTCTTGTACAGGAATGCTTGATATATCTATTAGGGATCCTCAGCAGACTGCCACCAATCCTTTTGATTTGTGGCTTTTGTGTGGAGTAAATGGAAGTTGCATGGACTTGGGACCTGTCATTATGCTTGGGGGAGGAATTTATCAAAGAGGTAATTTTTCCCTAAGGTCCGCTACCAAATTGGATTTTTCTAGCGGTAGTGGCTCTGGTACTTGGAATTCTTTGTTTCATTCTTACCGCAACAAGACCTTTTTAGCTTTGCCAGTATGTCTCTGGCCTCCTTTTCTGTGGATTGTAAGTAATGGGAGTGCATCCTTGGGTGAAGAAAAATTAGTATGCACTCCGGGCACATGTTTTTATGCCCTATGCTGGAATGCCACAGCCTTTCCTGTGACTGTGGTGACTAGAATGCCTCGATATGTACCAGTTCCTGTAGAGGCTCCTAATACCATGATGCTATTCAGGTTTAAAAGAGATTTTGGCATCACTGCAGCTATTGTTACTGCTATCACTATTGCTGCTGTGGGAGCTACTGCCTCAGCTATTGCCTTGTCTAGTTCTATACAGGCTGCCAATGCCCTGAATAACATCTCAGCCACTGTGGCACAGGCATTGGACACTCAGACCTCTATGAATTCTCATCTCAAAGGAGGTCTTATGATAGTTAATCAACGCATAGATTTAATACAAGAACAGATTGATTCTCTTTGGCAACTAGCACAATTGGGGTGTGAGTGGAAAATGCAAGGTTTGTGTGTTACTTCCGTGCAGTATCAAAATTTTACAAAGGCTGCTAATTTGTCTAGACAATTGTCAAAGTTCCTCTTACAGGATTGGTCGGCTGAGTTTGAAAATTTGATGAGAGAGCTGAGAGCAACAATTGTCCACATCAACTCCACTCGGGTGGATCTGAGCCTGGCTACTGGCTTGACTTCCTGGATACAGACGGCTATGGATCATCTTAAGGAGTGGGCGGGCGTAGGCTCTTTGGCGATACTGATGATACTAGCCTGTCTGGTTTGCCTATGGTGCATCTACAAAATGAGAGCCACACAAAAGCGTAATGCAGCCATGATTATACAAGCACTTGTCGCCATTGAGGCGGGCCAGTCCCCTCAGGCATGGCTTGCTGCCGTGAAGTAAATCTTCACTAAGCATAGTCCCTGCCCACTGAGGTATTCGTTCCATGGATATTAGGGACTGGCAAGTCAATGACGGAGTAGACGGGTAAGTCTCAGCCACCTAAGACAGGGCAGTCCCGAGTGGGGAGGCTGACCCAGAGACGGGTAAGAGTTTGAGCACCGCCCTCCTACAGGCTCAGGCCCACTGTGAGATCCCCAGATAGGGGGATTACGAAACCTTTCCAGGGACTTCTACCAACTTTAGAAAAAATAAAAAAGGAGGAACTGTAGAGAGCTGCGACGTGCCGCGCCTTAAAGATGGCGCTGGTCTCTGCCTTCCACCAGCCCGACGGTGAGCGCTCTCAGTGGTAAACAAGTCCATATTTGGCAAAGACCGCTGATCTGGCTTGCTTCCGCATACGTGGGCCTCTAAGATAGCACCACGTGGCTTTACTTGATTGGCTGTTCATTTAGTATTTAGCCTGTGGGCTGGGTCTGCCCGGGCATTCGGAAGACTGTTTTCAAGGGACCTGAATAAACTGCTTGAGAAGAGCTTTTGCGAGTTGCGTCGTTCTTGCTGGTCGAGAGGGACGCGACACAACCGTCAGTATGGTATTAGGGCCCTGGGGGCCTTTGGGAGTTGGTTAAGTTAATGAAGGTGGAGCCTTCATGCTGGGGTTAGTGTCTTCATAAGGAAGAGGCACCTATGCCTGCTGCTGTGTAAGTTAAAAATGGGAAGCTGTCAAACTGCAAAGGGGAAATGATCTCACCAGAACTGGACGGTGCTGGCATGCTAGTCTCAGAGTTGCAGCCTCCAGAACTGTAAGAAAGTAAAGTGTGTTGTGTAGGCCACCCAAGTTGATAATCTGTGATAGCAGTTTGAATTGACTAAGACAGTGTGTGTGCCAAATCTCATAAGTGAATTTTAACATTGTAATCATATCCACTTTCCAAATTGTGAAATATGTGCCATATGTTTAGTTTGTTCTGGTCCAGTGAAACAATGGCAAAAATATCCATCAAGATATGGTGAGAAGCAATGTACATCATACCTTGGAGCTATTTACCAAGTATTTTGTGTTCCTTCCAACACTGTTGGTTCTACTGCACCCTTATTCTTTGTCTTCCTTGGACACAAATAAATGAGAACAGTTGCCAGTAGGTTGCTAGTGCCCTTCTTGAGTGGGTCTCTTGGTAGAAAGGGTTTAATTATTGTAGCTCCCTTGTGGAAAGAGCTTTTAATGAAAATGTAGCAATGTGCTTATACAGTGCCGTCAGGACTTGTTGGACCACGGAATCTCAGAGTCTCTTGAACTTGTCTCAGGCTTTCCTGGGGGTTTGAGGAATGCAGAGCCGGGGGCTGGTGGGCAGTAAGAAAAATAATAACAACAAAGTTCTCATGGCCCCAAGAAAAGGCTTCTAAATACAGCTGTGGGTTTTTAGGCCTCTATTTTTAAATGCTATCCACTCTGAAAAAGGGCCATTTTCCACCATGGACCTCAAAAACATCCTGTGTTTCAGTGTTAGGTTATAAATACAGTTGCAAATACTGTTCATTTCCACAAGAGACCACTATTGCTTTGTTTTTTCTAGTGATGCCTTAAAAAATAGAGTTTGAACAGCCTAGGAAGGGAAAAAAATAACCAAAAAACCCCCAAAAAACCAAACCAAAACAAACAAACAACCCCCCCAAACCAAAACCAATCTTGAATTTTAAAAAATATTCTAGAGCCCATCTCAAAAAACCAAGAAAGTAAAAGAAAACACAATGCAAAATAAAAAAAAAATGTAATTTCATGGTTCTTTGGAATCTTATACGAAACTCATGGTGTGTCTTCCTGACTGAAATGAGGAACCGTGACCATGATGAGAACATGACGTCTGTATGAGGTCTTAGTCCACAAGTCCCAGGTCTTTCATGTGTGTTACCTGGTTAACACAATGTCCGTGTGCTCAGCATTTTCCTTTTCCAGAGCGTCATCCTGAGTTGTAGAGAAAGGCCACATGCTGCTTAGTTAGGTGACAGTATTGCTGCACCAGCAATAAGAACGGAGAAATAGAGACGTGTTCTTTGGAAAGCACACCAGGATTTTCTCTGTGTTTAGGTGGGTGATTTCCTTTTCATTTGAGAAGTTGTTTTCAGCTTGATGAGGATCTGAGACACATAGTTCTGGATAAAGCTTGGAAGGCAGCCACTGTCTCAGCACTCAAGAACAATGCCCGGCTGGGAGTTCCCCTCAGAGGACAGCATTGCTAGCCCCTCTTTCCTGCCTCCTGGGGCCTCCTGCTGCTTCCTGCCTGTTTTCAGTTTCCATGATCTAATTTAGCAGATGGAAGTAGGGTTCAGTATCAGCAATTGTGGGACTGAATCTGGAATCCTTCCCAGATTAGCATTCTTCCCAGGTCTCTGTGCCTCATCTGAAAATGGGACTGATTTTTAGCCTGTCCTGTAGGTTTTGGGAGGTGGTTCAGTGATATTCAGGGGCCTGGACCACCGTAGATGGATGTGTTTAGTAAACCCAGCTCCTCCTCTATCGCCCTTCCATCTGCTCTCTGTATAGCTACAGCTCCTGCTTCTGAGACTACTTCATAGAGTTTTCCTTTGTGATCTCTTTACGGCTCTGCTATTGGGCAGTGGTCCTCAGACTTTAATATGAATTCCTGGGTGTGGCTGCTAAATCATTCCTGATGGCAGGGAATCAGACTCCGCCTTTTCAGGGAACTGCAGTAGGTGGTCAGAGATTCCTTTGTGGACCACAACACTGAGAGTTTGCTGAAAGACTGTTGCCATATCTGGGCACTCAAACCCTTCAGGGACTGAATGATTTAACAAGGTTTGCAAAAGTGGCTGCCTCCTTTATGTTCCTAAGGACTCTGCTGTTCAGTAGCTGGCGCATTAGGTTGATGTTGCAAAACTGGACACCCAAGTGGTGTGGCTGCTATTTCAGAAGCCATATTGTAAGAACCATGCTCCCCTGGGGAGACTGCATCTTCCTACAGTAATTCCAAAGCTAATTCATCTCTTTATCTCCAGCAACAAATGCTTCAGGGAAGGGCACAAGCTATGTAAGGAAAATTCATCTAGGAGCTTTTCCTAGATGATATTGGAAAGGGAAAAGGAAAACTCTGTCAGTGATTGATGGAGTGATTGTTATCAGAATATCAAGTTAGCCTTGAAATTTCCAGTGACTAGGGAGGGATAGGATTTTCCAAGGAGTGAAAACCAACCCAAGAGTGTACAGTGGAGATGAGGGAGTCCTGGCCACCTGTTTTGAACTGTTAGGTCCTAAAGCCATCACTACTGGGCATTTTAGCTTGGCAAATCTCTATATTGCATTTATGTTGGTACCTGTTTTTGTCCCTTAAAACACAAGGGCTCGTAATGTTAAATCCAGGAAACACGTTTATTACCCATCTCTGCCACCTTTGGGGTGAACTAAATAAATTCTCTGTGACAAGGTTGTGGGGGTTCATGCAGCAAGAGGAGAGTGTGCAAGGCAGTTACCCTAGCCCTCGAGGGGACGATTGCAGGCCTTCAGGAAGAGGTTGAGTGGATCTCAGAAAATAATAATACCAACAAACAACAACAATAATAATACAAAGTTTCTTTCACTGTAGTTTAATTATTTATGTTTAAGAAACATGTTACTAAATTCTCAATGAAGAACAAGAGGCTAGATTGTTCTTTATTTTTTCCCTCTGTTTTTATAGTCCAGATGGCACTGGGTCGAGTGGTTGAGTAGAGACATTTTCCCCTCTTTTCTCAATGAAATACAATCACACTGAATTCATGGAATTGATGATATTCATTGTGTCAAATTCCTGTGTTTCCTGGCACTGGGTAAAGAGATATATAATAAGATACTGATAAGGATTCTCTTTCTGACTCAGATTGTATGCAGATAGATGACACTTTCTTTGGGCAACACTTTCTCTTTTCTCAGAATTACAGGAAAAAAAAATCAGTCATTTTGCAGCTAATTTACATTACACCTTAAAAAAAAAAAAAAGAAACCACACATCCATCATTTTGAAAACAGATTTCAACAAGAAGGAAGTAAAATCCTCTCAGCTCAGACACTCACAAGGTTTGGTTTTAATAACACACAAAACAGGAATGGGGGTGAGGGAGCGAGCCCATGGAAAACTGAGCTTCTGACCGGAGGAGGCAAGGTAGGAACTGCTTCCTCCATCCAAGGACGATCTCCACCACATCACAGCAACCCTGGCAGCCCTGGAGGTAGCAAGGATGCAGTGGTGTTCTGGAAGAGTAACTTTTATTTTTAAGATTTAGTTTTATTTTAGGTGTGTGTATGTGTGAGTGTGTGTGTGTGATGTGTGTGGGGTGTGTGTGTGTATGTGGTGTATGT
>CAJQZJ010032121.1:1520708-1541973 GCA_907164525.1 Lophiomys imhausi
GTGTGAGTGTGTGTGTGATGTGTGTGGGGTGTGTGTGTGTATGTGGTTTGTGTGATGTGTGTGTGGGGTGTGTGTGTGAGAGATGTGTGGTGTGTGTGTGTAGATGCTCTGGAGCTGGAGGTACACGTGCTGTGAGGCACTTAACACCAGTGCTGGGATCCAAACTCTGGTCCTCTGGAAGAGCAGCTGGTGTTAACTGCTGACCATCTCTCCATCGGTGGAGGAGCAGTTGTAATGACCAGCTCTTATGCTGGTAGTCTGCCAAAACAGCCCTTAAAATTTTTGAAATTATTGTTTCATTGTTTTATGTGTGGGGGCGTTTTGCCAGCATGTATGCTGATGTACCATGCTCTTGCAGTCCCCACAGAGGCCAGTAGAGGACATCAGAGTCCTTGGAACTAGAATTACAGATACTTGTGTGCTATCTGTGGGTGCTGGGAATCATAACTGGGCCCCCTGGAAGAGCAGCCAGTGATCTAACTGCTGAGCCATCTCTCAAGCCCTACTTCCCCCTTTAAATATAAGGTCTCATATATCCCAGGGTAGCTCTTGAATTTACTGTGTAATCAAGGATTGTGTTGAACTTCTGATCTTTCTGCTTCTACCTCTATGAGGTTGAGATTATATGCTACTACACCTAGTTTTTGCAGTGGTGAGGATTGAACCCAGGACTTTGTACATGCTAGACAGGCACTCTACCAACTGGATGGTGTTCCTAGTCCATTTTTCCTTTGGCTACTTAGCATTCATGTTGGGTGCTATTTCTTAATCTTTTTATTTTTGCCTTCCCTCAAGATTTTTTTTTTTGAATCTTGCAAGATAGGGAATTATACATATAGTCCAGGTTGGCCTAGAACTCATGATCTTCCTTCCAAGTGTTGGGATTACAGGTGTACACTGTAGGTAAGCACACCACCATAGATTATAGCTGTAGCCCAAAGAATTGTTAACAAAATGTTTTATTTTGCTGTGCATGCATGTGGTATGCATGCATGTGTGCGTGCATAGTCACATAGGCATGTATGTGTATGCGCATCTGGTGGTTTGAGGTTCATGTTGAGAATCTTCCTGGTGCAACTCAAAGGCCTCACTTTCAGTCCCATGGTTGGTCTTTCTAGCTTAGACCATCTTTGCTTCATAACCCTGGGATCTGGTGTGGCCAGCCATAGCTCTTACAACAATAATCTCCCTCAGATGTGATACAGATTACAGCCAAGGAATCTTGGCCAGATTCTCTGTGCCTAAGGTCAAATTTTGTACTACATAATGGTGGAGATTTCAAGGTAGACAAAGGCCTTACATATAAATATTATAATCGTTATGATAGCTCAGTTATTGAAAAGAGGAAGATAGTCATTTATCTACTCAACTGAAGACTAAGCTGAATATGATAGGCTTAATAGTGCCCCCCCCCAAATATGAGTCCCAGTGATCTACAAATGTTACTTTATATAACATGAGTTCAATCCTCGGGACACATATGAAAAAGCTGGATTCTGTTTTTTTTCTGCTGGAAGCTCAAGTGCCAGAGAGTCTGGAGTATGCAGAAACAGGAGACACCTTGTGTCGTCAAGGTCAGAGGAGGAAACTGGCTCTTGAAAGTTGTCCTCTCACCTCCACACATGTGCTGGGGCACATATATGCCACACACACACACACACACACACACACACACACACACACACACTAAATATTCCTGATAGGGTCATTCTTTATACTTACTCCTGTTGTTGCTGATATCTGACCTTTCCCAACTATAACCAATCAGATCTTCTGGAACTTGGTGTACACCTGAAGCTGTTTCGGCAGGGTCTAGCACTTGTGTTTTTTGTCACGTATCTTGACTACCTTCAGTCATTTTGCCTAGACACAGAGCTTTGAGCTTGAGGCAGAGATTTGAGCCTTTATATGTATTTTCCCTCCCTTCCTCCTTTCCCTCATTTTTGTGACAGGATTTTACATTGCAGTGAAGGTCAGGACCTCACTGTGTAGTCCACACAGTGGCAATTTTGTGGCAATCTCTGTTCCCCAAGTGCTGACCTTATAGGTATGAGCTTCTGTGCCCAGCAGAATTCATTTCTAGAGGGGAAGAAGATCTATGAGAGGTTGAAGAGTAGGCCTAGGGTGCAGTTCAGTACAGAGTGCTCATTTAGCATGCAAGAGCCCTGGATTGGATTCCCACACCCCTAGTATGATACAGACCAAGCGTGGTGGTACGTGCCTGCACACACAGAACTTCCGAGTCTATGGCAGGAGGATCAGAAGTTGAAGGTAATCCTTAGCTACACAGGAAGTTTGGGGACATCCTGGGCTAGAAACCAAACACACCCACACAACCCAAAAGCAAAATAAAGCAAAACACAAAAACAACATACCAATTCCCAACAAAGCCAAAAGCCTTTGATGGAATCGGGCCAGTTAAAGGGAAGGACTAAGGAAGGGTGGTGGCCGTGGCAGTTAACTTTGCTCTGGTGGGCCACACTGGTAGCAATGTGCCTGTATCTTTCTGGGGAGGTGGCTTCTGCCATCTGAGAGACTAGGAAAATGGTCATTGTATGCTATCAGAGGTCAACAGTCCCAGGGGGTGATGAGACGATGGGGAAACAGTCTGAATGAGGAACACAGGGCCGCCTATCATCATCTGGCTGAACATTTATTTCTGCCCCTGGCTTGGGCTCTGGTACTGGGGACTTTCAAACCCAATCCAGGTATCAGAACTTCGGCTGGTTTCTTCAACCCCCACCTCTCTAATGGTTGTGACCTTCGGTCTTGTGCTTACAAGGAAGATCTTCTGGATGTTCAACTTTTTCCATTGTTTGAATCTTTTGCTTTTGTGTGTTCATTGTTCATCAGCCTTGGGTAGGTGCTTACTATAAATCTGCTTCATTCTTTTAGCATTGCTAAAAGAAATTGGAAAGAGTAGGAGAACTTAGGCTTGGTGGCCTCTGACTAGCCGCTGAAGGTGACGTAGGCTGCTTCTTCAGTGGTCCCAGTGATCTCACGGGCTGGTGTTTATAGGCCTGTAGAATCCTTTCCTTGTATCTATGGGCTCTAGCTAGTGCTTCTCTCTGGATCCTGAGTATAATTTCCCAGCACAGTTCTTTGTACCAACACGGTACCATAATGCTGCTGGCAGGAACAGTCACAGGCTGCACACCTATGAGCAGGTGCCTTTGGTTTTTGTTTTTTTCTAAACGGGATTTTTCCTGTGTAGGTCTGGCTGTCCTGGAACTTGCTCTGTAGACCAGGCTGGCCTCAAACTCAGGCATCCACCTGTCTTTGTCTCTTGAGTGCTGGGATTAAAGGCACCCACCACCATGCCGAGCTAACCAGGTACTTCTAATGAATAGGACATGGCAGGAAAGATTGGATGTTTCTTTCACATTCCAGCTGTAAAATACTGTGATCTGTATCCTGCTGACACCCTTCCTTGTCCTGTTGGTTGCCTTGATGACATAACTGTTTGCTGGATGTGTGTCCTGCCTTGAGGAAAGGTCTGTGTGTAAAGTACAAGTAGGAAGGACTGTGACCATCGACAACATGAAGCTGCAGCTGTCAGCAATTAGTGTGGAAGTGGCTGTTTCACTAGTGGAATCTTAAGAGGACTGCAGCCCTGGGGGAGGTGAGAGCAGGGAGATCCAGCTAGTGCTCTGCAACAGTGGTGGTGTTCTGGGCTGCTGAGTTTAGTGGTGAGGGGAGGTCTTTGTTAAGCAGTAATGGACTATTTACATAGACTGTTGAAGAGGTTGGAAAATGAGGCAGAATCATGTACCTGGGTCATAGCAAACTAGCTGTGAGTATGGTTTTTCATGAATGAGCCCCAATCTTTTTACTCAATTCTACTGTGATTAGCAATTCTGGCTGCCTTTTTTGTATTTCCTATGGCGAATAATGCTACTAACATTTACAAATGAACTTGCATCTACACCAGTGTTGACTTATTAAGAAGTTTTGTTCTAGAAATAAACTTTTCAGAACACTTAAAAGTTTTTTGAGTGGTGCTGGCCATGGAACCCAGGGCCTGTGTGTGCTAGGCGGACACTCTACCTGACTTGTAACCAATCCCCCTAAACAACAAACATCTACAACCCATCAAATGACCAAGGTGGGGAGGGAATCACTCATCTCACCTTCTGGGAATGGGACATCGCTCTCTTAAAATTACTTCCTGCTTATTTGAGATGTAGGAAACCTATGATAATAGAATATCAATATCATTTACCAAATACATATGGACTGGACATTGGGAATGTATGTTATATCATAATTTTCATAATTGTGGCTTAATTGTTCTTATTGTTTTGTATTGTATTTATTGTTACAAGAAAAAGAGCCTTTTATTGGACTAAAAGGGGGACCTGTTGGGGGAAAAAGATACACCTTAAATTAAAAAAAAAAGCAGATAGTAGGGTGAGGGGGAAGAGGGTAGGAGGGTGGGACCTGGGACTGGGAGGGTGAGGAGGTAGGGGACTATGATTGAGATGTAACTTGAAGAAATAAATAAATGTTAAAAAGAATTAAAATTATGAAAAGAAAAAAATAGTTACAATGTGGAATGTAAAAGTACATTAATAAATATATTTATATTTTTTATGAAAAAAAAAGCTAGATGATCCTTATGTCAAGACAAGTGTGGTTTAGGTCACCCCTGGAGAAGTCCTTTAACACTAGACATCTGTCATTCTTTGGTGTATGCTCCCCTGTTCTTCTGAGTCTCTGAACAGGAAGGAAAAACAGTACAAAGATCCTGAGGTATGGGGCTTCAAGGGCTAAAGAAAGGTCAACGTGGCTGGAGCTTACAAGGTGAGGGTGTCATGAGAAGAGTTCAGTCTAGGAGGGCTCAGACATCAAACAGTCCTCCTGAAAGTGGCCACATAATTTTGTGGCCTTTCTGTGGAAATCTTTCAGAAGATTTTATTTTTAATATACTTTTAAATTCTGAAAGAGAAAGAGAGTCTCACATAGCCCAGGCTGGTCTCGAGCTTGCTATATAACCATGCATCTTAGACTAGCCTTGAACTTACAATCAGCCCCCCTATAGATAACATTACATGCATTCCTTAAGCACTAATTATAATTCTTATTTTTAGGCAGGTGGTGGTGGTGGCACAAGCCTTTAATCATAGCACTTGGGAGGCAGAGGTGGAGGCGGAGGCAGAGGCAGATCTCTGAGTTCAAGGCCAGTGTGGTCTACAGAATGAGTTCCAGAACATCCAGGGCTACACAGAGAAACCCTGTCTCAAATAGCAACAAACAATTTAGATTTATTTATTTTATTTTAGGCGTATCAGTGTTTTGCCTGCATGTATTTATGTGTTCCTGTGTGCCTGGTGCTTGTATATCCACATAATTGGTTGATGTCAGAGGGGGTGTCAGATACCCTGTAGTGGAGTGATTGACAGTTGTGGGCCACTATATGGGAGCTGAAAGCCAAACCTTGACCCTTCCCAAGAGCAGCAAGTGCTCTTAACCGCTGAGCCATCACTCTAACCTCTTGAATACTAATTTTTAGATCTATTTTTGTTTTGGGGGACAAGGTCTTGTCGTATGTTACACTAGCCTTGAACTGTCTTCCGTTTCTGGGTGTTGGGATCATAGAAGTATGCTATTATGCCTGCCTTTAAATTTAATTTTTAAAACAATTTACTTTTTTACATTTGTAGTTATGTGTGGGTGTGTGTGTGAATATAGGTGTGCACAGAGGCTTGAGGTGTGGGGTCCCCCTAAAACTACAGTTATAGTCAGTTGTGAGTCACCTAATGTGGGTATTTGGGACCAAACTCAGGGCGTCTCCAAGAGTGATATGCTCTCCTAACTTCTGAGCTATTAATTTTTATAATCATTTACTACCCAGGATCAGCAAAGAGAATTAATTAAGAGGTTATGGAGAATATTCAGAGTACGGGTAACCCGAGTAGTTTAGAACAGGGGGCTAAAGGATGGCAGAAAGAAAGGAATGGGTGGATTTGGGAGTTCTAAAGGAAATAAAACTGAGTGCTGGTCAAACTAATTTCACCAAAGTAATGGAGTGGCTGCTTACATTTATGCTAACTAAAATCTAAATGGAAAAATTTATTTTCTCAGTGGCATGGCCACATTTTGAGTGTCCAGTAGACAAGTCGCTATTGTCCTGGAGAGCTTAGTTGTTTTTCATAGTGAGGCTGGAACTCAGGACCTTTTGCTTGCTAGGCAAGTTGAGCTACAACGCCTTAACTCTGACAGGTAAGTTTACTGGGTATTCTTATTGTTACAGAAAGGGCACGTGAATGCTGGTCTAGAAGCCAGGTCTCTTGAAATGCTGTGACTATGTATGGTCTGCATTGCCTGGTCAAATCACTCAGCTTGAAGGCTCTGACGTAGGGGAAGAGAAGTCAGTGTTTGACCCGGGGATGCTTCTTAGTCTCTTGAAAAAAAAAAAAAAAAAAAAAAACAGGCCCAGCTGCTTCATTACTTTGCCTCCTTCACTGTAAGGGAGTGGCTGAGCATTTGGAATCAGCCATCACTAACTGGCTCATGTGAACTGGGTCTTGGGAGCAGGACTGTGTTTCCACCCAGAGAGTCTGGGTGTGGAAGCTGTCACTGAGGGCTTTCCCAATCTCTGAAAGTACCCGGCATGCAGCATACACACTTCACAGGTGGAATCCTCCATTTTTGAGTTGGAGAAAAGATGTCTGAAGAATAATAAAGTTACTTTTGGTGAGTACATATTAACTGTAATGAAATAAAGTGGGGATTGCGGCAAATACAACTCACTCTTCTGTCTCAGAGGTTTATTAACTCTAATCCCACTGGAATCAGCTGTACGAGCAGGCAATGTAATAAAGCAGACTCATTTTTCACACCTTTTTTTTTTCCTCAAGGGTTAGTGATACACAAAGAAAAATATTGCAAAAAAAAAACTGTTTAAATTTCCCCTGCTAATTTCTGACTGATTCTTGTGCTTTTTAGAAATGATCTTATTGTTTCTACACTCTAGTGGCTTCCACCTCACCTTTGTTCAGAGCCAGGATGGCAAATCTGCAGCACTTGTCTTTGCTACCTAATCCCTTGCAGGCATCACTAATGAATCATTGAAGTCTTTGCTGGTGACTCTAGATGTGGCTTAGAGTCCTCCTCTCCCCTCCACAGCAGTTCAAAAGAGAATAGATCTGAAACCTAACTGCTGTTTGGATTAGGAACAGAGATTTTTTTTTGTTAACAATGATATTTTTTAATAACTATAAATTGTTATATTGGACCAGTGGAGCAATCGGCAGCCTGGTGGAAGACCAGCAGGCCTGACTCGCCTTAGAGGCCTGTAGGCCTTGTGTGGCGGCCTGGCAATGCAGTCTGGCGAGGTAGGTGGTGGGAAAGCTGCTGGATACTTATTCATAACTATAAACTTTTATATTAGGCCAGCAGAATTGCTAGTGGCCTGGAAGGGCAGCCACCAGGACTTGGCAGGAGGCCAGTAGGCCTAGATTGCCTTGGATGGTGGCATATGGGCCTTCATGGCCCTTTTCCCAGTAATTAGATACACTAAGACCTTTTTATGTTTCAATGCTTCAGACTTAGCTAGGAAGACTCTCAACTAGCTCACTTAAAGTAATCCCAGACCAGCTAATCCCAACCAACCATGTGGCTTGTTATACCTTCTTGGGTCACAGAACTCACACAGGGATGTCCTCTGCTCCAGCGACCTGGCAAGGAACTTCCTCTGTGTGAAACCCAGGATTCTAGGAATAGGCATTTTTATGTAAACAGCAAGATACTCATTTCCAGAATCCCGATAAAATTTGCTCAGAACTGTCTATTTTTGGGAAAGAAGAGAATATTCTTGTAGTTTTGAGGGTGATGAGGGAGACATGGTTTATCCAGGTAACCATGCAGTGGCTAAATGCTGAGAGTGGTATTCATACAGAGATCAAGATACGTCTCAGTACTTTATTTGCTCCCCCTATGGCTCCTATTTACATAATTAGAGTCTATCACGCAAGGTCCAGGGATGCCTCTCAGCCCAATGCAGCAGAAAAATCACTGGCTCTCAGTTCTGTTTCTACCCTTCATTGGGCTTCTTTACACAGTATGTGGCAGGTGTCCTAGAGAAGTGAGCAAACAACCTGAATTGGGAGGAAGGATTCTGGAAGGAGGGAGACTAAAGGAACAAGTGCTAGTAGAAGAGTTGCTGATTAAATAAACATGGCGCAGCAATTCCCGGTTCATGGTTTTAGAGGTCTTGTCCTATGTCTGGGGAGAAAGGCCACCTTTAGTGGAGAGATGGCATACCATGGTGGGAGCATGTGATCCATTCACCTCAAGGCCAGGAAGTGAGGAGAGTGAGGAGAGGGCTGGGACCCTACACTTTCGTTCAGAATGGTGCCCCCAAGGACCTCAACCCTCTCTCTAGCCTCCCCCTGTTAAAACTTAAACAACTTCTTCACAGTGTCACACTGAGTTTTAGCACACAGGCGTTTTGAGAATATTTACAATCCAAACAACTGCATGCATATCACTATAAAAAATAAGTGCTGTTGATTTTCTTTCTAAATAAGTATATGCAATTGCTCCAGTTGATTCAGATATTTTTTCATGAGTTGATTCTCATCTATTTCATGGGGGCAATGAATGTTTTAAATCGTGAGACTCATGGTGGTGTAGGGATGAGTTGCGGAACCTATTGGACTTTATTAAACTCTATCAAGTGCTTATTTAAAAGTATGCAAATTAAAAAAACCCTTTACCTAGGCCTTGACCATTGACAACCGTGTGCCATGACTTTTTCATTGCTTGGGCAATAATAGATGAAACTAACGGATTTGAGGGCATTTCCTAATGGTATTTGCAGGATGGTCCCATGATTCTGTTTTCTTTCTCAGGGATGGGCTGCATGTTTGTCTGCTTACGCATGTGCTTAACATGTATAAGCTTTCTGCTGAACACTATCTATTATTTAGAAATCATGCCAGTAAAAATCCAAGAGGCTTACAGAACACCAAACAGATCAGATCAGAAAAGAAACTACTCTCGCCACATAATAATAGAAACTCCAAATGTAGAGAACAAAGAAAGGATATTAAAAGCTGTAAGAGAAAAAGGCAAAGTCCCATACAATGGCAGACCCGTCAGAATCACACCTGACTTCTCCTCAGAAACTTTAAAAGCTAGAAGGGTCTGGACAGATGTCCTACAAGCCCTGAGAGAACATAGGTGCCCAGCCAGACTACTATACCCAGCAAAACTCTCTATCAACATAGAAGGAGAAAACAAGATATTCCATGACAAAATCAAATCCAAACAATATATCCCCACAAACCCAGCCCTACAGAAGATCCTAGAAGGAAAATTCCAACACAGAGAAGATAACTACACCCAAGAAAACAGAGGAAATAGAAACCTCCACAGCAACTAAACAAAAAAGAAACACAAGACAGCCAGCTACACCAAAATAATGGGAAATAACAACACCTGGTCACTAATATCCATCAACATCAATGGACTCAACTCGCCAATAAAAAGACACAGACTTACAGACTGGATCCATAAACAAGACCCATCTTTTTGCTGTATACAAGAAACACATCTCACTATTGAAGATAAACACTATCTCAGAGTAAAGGGCTGGGAAAAGGTTTTCCAAGCAAATGGACCCAGGAAACAAGCTGGAGTAGTTTGTTCCCAATATCAAACAAAATAGACTTCCAATTGAAGTTAATAAAAAAAGACAGAGAAGGGAATTACATACTCATTAAAGGAAATATCCACCAAGATAACATCTCAATATTGAACATCTATGCCCCAAATACAAAGGCACCTACATTTATAAAAGAAACATATCTAAAACTTAAATCGCACATCAATTCAAACACTTTAATAGTGGGAGACTTCAACACCCCACTCACAACTATGGACAGATCATCAAGACAGAAGCCAAACAGAGAAATAATGAGTCTAACAGAGATCATGAACCAAACGGACTTAACAGATATCTACAGAACGTTTCACCTAAACACAAAAGAATACACCTTCTTCTCAGCACCTCATAGAACCTTCTTCAAAATCGACCATATAGTTGGACACAAAGATAGCCTCAACAGATACAAGAAAATTGAAATAACCCCTTGTATCTTATCAGACCACCATGGAATAAAGCTGGACTTCAATAGCAAAAGAATCAACAGAAAGTCTACACTCACATGGAAATTGAACAACTCTTTACTAGAGGACCACTGGGTCAGGGAAGAAATAAAGAAGGAAATCAAAGACTTCTTAAAATCCAACGAAAATGAAGACACAACATACCCAAACCTATAGGACACAATAAAAGCTGTGCTACGAGGAAAGTTCATAGCACTAAGTGCCTTCAAAAAGAAAATTGTGACAGCTCATATTAGCGAATTAACAGCTAAACTGGGTGAATTGGAAAAAAAAAGAAGCAAACACTCCCAAGAGGAGCAGAAGGCAAGAGATCATCAAACTTAGGGCTGATATCAACAACTTAGAAACAAAAAGAACTATACAAAGAATCAATGAAACCAAGAGTTGGTTCTTTGAGAAAATCAACAAAAGAGACAGACCCTTAGCCAAATTAACTAAAAGACAGAGGGAGAAAACACAAATCAACAAAATCAGAAATGAAAAGGGAGAAATAACAACAGACATTGAGGAAATCCAGAGAATATTTGGATCCTACTTTAAAAATCTATACTCCACCAAATTTGAAAACTTAAGTGAAATGGACAATTTTCTTGATAGATTCCACCTACCGAAGCTAAATCAAGATCAGATAAACAGATTAAACAGCCCTATAATCCCTAAGGAAATAGAAAGAGTCATTAAAAACCTCCCAACCAAAAAACGCCCAGGGCCAGATGGCTTTAGCACGGAATTCTACCGGACCTTCAAAGAGGAGCTAACATCAATACTTTTCAAACTCTTTCACAAAATAGAATCTGAAAGAACATTGCCAAACTCATTCTATGGGGCCACAGCCACCCTGATTCCTAAACCACACAAAGACCCAACAAAGAAAGAGAACTTCAGACCAATCTCCCTCATGAACATAGATGTAAAAATACTTAATAAAACACTAGCAAACCGAATTCAAGAACATATCAAAAGTATCACACACCATGATCAAGTAGGCTTCATCCCAGGAATGCAGGGATGGTTCAACATATGAAAATCTATCAATGTCATTCACCATATAAACAAGATGAACGAAAAAAAAAAACCACATGATAATCTCGCTAGATGCAGAAAAAGCATTTGACAAAATCCAACATCCCTTCATGCTAAAAGTTCTGGAGAGAATGGGCATACAAGGACTGTACCTAGAAATAATAAAGGCAATATACAGCAAGCCGGTGGCCAACATCAAATTAAATGGAGAGAAACTTGAAACAATTCCTCTAAACCCAGGGACAATACAAGGATGTCCACTTTTACCATATCTCTTCAATATAGTACTTGAAGTTCTTGCTAGAGCAATAAGACAACTAAAGGAGATCAAGGGGATAAACATCAGAAACGAAGAAGTAAAATTATCCCTATTTGCAGATGATATGATAGTATACATAAGCGACCCCAAAAATTCCACCAGAGATCTCTTACAGGTGATAAACACCTTCAGCACAGTGGCTGGATACAAAATTAATTCAAAAAAAATCAGAAGCTCTTCTTTATACAACAAACAAATGGGCTGAGAAAGAAATAAGGCAAACAACCCCCTTCACAATAGCCACAAACAACATAAAATACCTGAGGGTAATTCTAACCAACTAAGTAAAGGACATGTACAACAAGAACTTCAAGCCCTTGAAGAAAGAAATGGAAGAGACCTTTAGAAGATGGAAATATCTCCCATGCTCATGGATAGGTAGGATCAACATAATAAAAATGGCCATCCTACCAAAAGCAATATATAGATTCAATGCAATTCCTATCAAAATACCAACACAATTTTTTATAGACTTAGAAAGAGCTGTTCTCGATTTCATATGGAACAACAAAAAGCCCAGAATAGCTAAATCAATCCTGTACAATAAAAAAAAAACATCTGGAGGTATTACCATCCCAGATTTCAAGCTGTACTACAGAGCAACAGTTGTAAAAACAGCATGGTATTGGTATAGAAACAGACCAGTAGATCAATGGAATCGAATTGAAGATCCAGTAATAGACCCGCACACTTATGGCCACTTAATTTTTGAGAAAGAAGCCAAAAGCGGACAATGGAAGAAAGACAGCATCTTCAACAAATGGTGCTTGTCCAACTGGATGTCAACTTGCAAAAGAATGAAATTAGACCCATACTTATCACCTTGTACAAAACTTAAGTCCAAGTGGATCAAAGACCTTAACATAAGGCTGGTCACACTAAATCTACTAGAAGAAAAAGTGGGAGAAACCCTCGAACTCATTGGCACAGGCAACAACTTCCTGAACAGAACACCAACAGCTCAGGACCTGAGATCATCAATCAATAAATGGGACCTCATGAAACTGAAAAGCTTCTGTAAGGCAAAAGACACTGTCATTTGAACAAAGCGGCAGCCTACAGACTGGGAGAAAATCTTCACCAACCCCACATCTGACAGAGGGCTAATATCCAAAATCTACAAAGAACTCAAGAAATTAAATGCCAAGAAACCAAATAATCCAATCAAAAAATGGGGGACAGAGCTAAAGAGAGAATTCACAAAGGAGGAATCCCTAATGGCTGAGAGACACTTGAAGAAATGCTCTACATCCTTAATCATCAGAGAAATGCAACTCAAGACGACTCTTAGATTCCATCTCACACCTGTCAGAATGGCTAAGATCAAAAGCTCAAATGACAGCACATGCTGGCAAGGGTGTGGAGAAAGGGGTACCCTACTCTATTGCTGGTGGGAATGCAGGCTTGTGCAACCACTATGGAGGTCAGTCTGGCGATATCTTAGAAAACTTGGAATAGCTTTGCCTCAGGACCCAGCCATACCACTTCTGGGTATACACCCAAATGCCTCTTCACAGAATCATAAGGAAGTTTCCTCATCTATGTTTATAGCAGCCTTATTTGTAATAGCTAGAAACTGGAAACAACCCAGATGTCCCTCAACTGAAGAATGGGTTAAAAAAGCTGTGTTACTTCTACACAATGGAATACTATTCAGCTATCAGGAACAATGAAATTATGCAATTTGCAGCCAAATGGATATAACTAGAAAAGCTCATTCTGAGTGAGCTAACCCAGATTCAGAAGGATGCATATGGCATCTATTCACTTATAGTAGGATTTTAGCTATATAGTAGAAGGTATCAATACTACAACTAACACACCAAAGGGAACTTGGACATAGACTTTTTATTTATTTATTTATTTTTTATATATTTTTTCTATTTTTTAGACTTTTTTATCTATTTGTCTGCTTATTTGTTTGTTTGTTTTTTAGTTCTCTGTCCTGGGCAATGAGACACTTTTCACTGAATGTACTGCCTTGTAGACCCCCAATGAATGAGGCCGCTCTTGGCCCTCATCCGACCTCTCAAATGAGATGAGGGACTGTTATATAAGGACACTCCACCCCAGAGAAATGGGATGGAAGGGTTAGGAGGTAAAGAAAAAAAAATGAAATTGAATGTTTCGGCCTTTTACTGCTAATTGTCATAAACTGTTTAGGATAATTAAGAAATGTAAACTAATGGTTATGCAAGCCAGTCATTCTATTAGGTACTATGACAGCCTATTATAGTTATTTTCTAAGCTAATCAGAAATAAAGCTGCTAAGAGACAAGCAACATCTGCTTACCCTAATATAAGAGATAGATAGGGCCTCTTCAAAAACCTCAAGAGATATGCAGAATATGGCATTCAAAGATGTTTTCGTAACTTTAGATTTTTTTATATCGAGACATATGAACTCCTGACAGCACCCCCCATTCTACCCCAAGTAGAGGATGAGCATTGAAGAATCTCCAGTGGGAGATGATTGAATTAGTCGCAAGCCTATCTCTTGGTAGGAAAAGCCCCTTGCTCCAACTGTAGACAGACTGCTGTCCAAAAAGGACAAAACCTGGAAGCAGGTAAGTCGACAGCCTAGCTCTGCCAAGACAGCGTAGGCAAGTCTTTCATAACCCCTGCTCTACAATCAATGTCTGTCAGAGAAACGGGGCCAAACGACTGAAGATCGATGCTGTAATGTATGGAGAGAAAATGGGAACTGTCTAGGCAGCCACTGGTATGTCATTTCTTAGTTTGGGAAGCTGCAGACCCTGTACTTCCTATAAAATCAGATATATTTATCCCTCTCAGGTCTCTGAGGTGGTTGAAGAACAGATAGCTAGAGCCTCATAATTAAATTTTGAGTGGTTTAGGAGTCAAGAGAGTGTTATAGATCTAAGAAGATGCTTTTAAAATTGTGTTGCAAGTTAGTATGAATGTTGAATTAGATATAGAACTTTAAACTCATGGAGATGGTTAGATAGTAGAATGTTAAAGTCAGGTGCCAAATACATATGGAGTGAACATTGGGAATGTACGCTAAGCCATATAACCCTCATAACTGTGGCCTAATTACTTCTGTTGTTTTGTATTGTATTTATTATTATAAGAGAAAGAGCCATTTGTTGGAGTGAAAGAGGAAACTGTAGGGGGAAATAAGATATACCTTAAACTTAAAAGTAAAAAGGGAAGAGGATGGGGGGTTGAGGGTTGGAGGGTGGAGGGGGGAATAGGGAGGGGACTGCGATTGAGATGTAACCTGAAGAAATAAAAAAATAAAGGAAAAAAAAGCTTTGACTATGCATTAAACTTATTTTCAAGAAAGGAAAACTATATTTACTTGCTATGCATGTTCTTCTGCATGTTAGAACAGACATATATGAAAATTCTCTGCAACCAAAATAAGGCACAAGAGACTTGTAATTGGCTAACCCCACGGCGTCATATTGTCTACCCAGGAAAAAGCACAGAAAGGCATCAGACTACTCAACTTGGAAGATAGCAGCCCAAATTTATCTGCAGGTTTTTCTTTCTTGTCTCCTTTGGTGAATGTGTTATGCAAGCCAAGAAGCTCAGAGCTGTTCATAACATAGAAACATCTCATATTTCCAAGACGGAGGGTTGGAATAGGAAAAGCTGATTTAGCTTAGTATTGCTTAAAAAAAAAAAAAAAAGATGAGTTAGGTGCTTTTTTTTTTTTCTTGTCGTGTAAGTTGTTCACTAATGTGATCGAACTGTTTAGACAGAGACGACATGAAAAATATAGTAGATTTCAGGACAATAGTTGTCCTGTTTGCCACTTAGTTCTCCGGGCTTTGATAGAATTTTTAGGCCTTCCCACGTTCACAAGTAATGTGACTGTCCTTCAGACTCCTTTCCAGATTGCCTACAGGATGGGGGATGGAGGAGTTCACACGACAGTAAGAAGTGAGTACACCTTGGCAGGAATTCAAAATCCCAATTTCTGTGTCTAGGGTGCACAGCTAAGCATTACAGCTCCTAAAGGACAGATGGAGAAAGATTCTTATCGTAGTCGTAAAGTGTTTTATCTCTTCTAGTATAAGTTGTTAATCAAAACAGTTAACCGCCCAGGATCAGAATCTAGTGATGGCATAGCGAGGGTGCAGGGAGGCAGGTGCAAGAGAGAGGTAGACTGAGAGGTTCTTAGCAGTCAGCCTGGGAGTGGGACCTGTGCTCCCTGGAGGCGTAGGCTTGGGGCTCCCAGAGGCAGGAGATGAGTGATGAGAGCAAGCCTGCCAGAGCAGGCGTCAGCAGATCCTAGGTTCTCCCAAAATAAAGATAGATTTCAGGCTTCTTTCATGAAAATAAATGATGACCTTTATTCAGGGAATCATGGAAGAATATATAGCTTATAGGCAGTAGGGAATTCTTTTGAAGTGCGCTTAGGATTGGCCAAATTCTGATGCTCTCTTTGCATTTGGGGGAGATAACAGAGGCCTGTTTACATGACTTCCTACCTGCAGGCAAAGCTCAGGTTGTTTATATGCTCTTAGGGCTGATGAAAACCAGGGAGGGAACATTCTAACCTGCCACCAACCTTGATTGGGGCCGTGATTTTGTTCAATCCCAACCTGGTTGTCAGGTCGCATGTGGGCATGGTCCACAACCATATGCTTCATGGCAAATAGGAAAGCCATGGTCCACAAAACCCCACGTACGACATTCTGTCTTGTTCTAGATACAAGGAATACATAAGAAGTTACTTCACAATTTTTTTAATCCATTCTTCAGTTGAGGGACATCTGGGTTGTTTCCAATTTCTAGCTATTACAAATAAGGCTGCTATGAACATAGATGAGGAGACTTCCCTATGTCTCCATGAGAGGTCCTTTGGGTGTATACCCAGAAGTGGTACATCTATACAATGGAATATTACTCAGCTATAAGAAACAATGAAATCATGCAATTTGCAACCAAATGGATGGATCTAGAGGAGCTCATCCTGAGTGAGCTAACCCAGTCTCAGAAGGATGCACATGGCATCTATTCACTTATAGTAGGATTTTAACTATATCGTACAGGATATCTGTACTACAACCAACACACCAAAAGGAACATGGACATAATTTTTTTTTATCTTTTTCTTTTTCCTTCTTTTTTTCTTTTTTCTTTTTCCTTTTCCCTTCTCTTTTTCCTCTCTTTTTTTGTTGATATTCTTTGTTTTTGTGGGTTTGTGTGTTTGTTGGTCTTTTTTTTTTTTTAGTATTCCCCCAGTAGCAAGGAGACACCTTTCACTGGCAGTACTGCCTTGTGGGCCCCCGGTGAATGAAGAGGCTCTTGGCCCTCATATGACTCCTGATCTGTGGTGAGAGACTGTTAGGCAGGGACACTCCACCCCAGAGGAACAAGACGGAAGGGTCAGGGGGTAGAGCATGGGAGGGTGGGGCTGGGAAGCGGGAAAAGAGGACAATATGATAAGGATGTAACCTGAAGCAACAAACAATTAAATTTATTAACTAAAAAAAAGGGCAGGTGGCAGGGCTGAAACACTGTGAATGGAATAGAGGATACAGCCATTCGGCCTGGTTTTGCAGACCTCCAGGTGTAGAGAAGACGTGGAGCTAAGGTAAAATACAAGAGAATTGTGGTATTGGCCCATGCCTTTGACTTCAGCGGAGACGGGGGGAGCACCGTAGAGTTGGTGGTCTTATGTATTCTGGAGTCATACGGAGCGGGATGGTGAGGGTGCATACTCTTGGTCCCACCATTCAAGAAGAGTACACCCTTGGTCCCAGCTCGCAGCACACTGGAGACAGAAACGGGCAGATCCCGGAGCTCAGGGTCAGCCTGATGCAGGGCAAACTCTAAATAGAGAAAGACCTCGATCCAGGAGTGGTGGAACACATCTTTGATCCCTTCAGATGGGAACCACAGGTCTCTGATCCCAATAATTAGAGTTCAGAGACACACACATGGGATTTGGAGGGACCTAGGTTTGGAGGCTACTTACAAAAGGTCTTCTCGATGCAGGCAGATTGTTCTTTGGGATCTCAAAATATATACACTAGAGCTGGTTTAGCTCCAAGGTGACAGAATGATTTCTTCTTTAACCCGGATTGAAAGATAATGCTTTGTATGTTGTCAGAAGGCCAAATTTGCTTCAGGAGAAGTACTACCTAGCCCCCCCCCCAAAAAAAAGAGGGCAATTGTCCTAGGGTTGGGATTGGGGCAGGGCTCTGTTCTTATCGTTCCAGGAGAATCGAAGCGTTCATTAGGGGAGCCCAGGGACGGCTGGACAGCGGAAACCTCAGCAGAGAGCAGAATCAGGCACCAAGGAGGACGAGTGACCCAGTTGATTCTGCCTGGCAGACTTCCTCAATAGCTGTCTCCATCGGGGGCCTGCAACCACCACAGCAATCCAATGTCACTGGGACCATTCAGCTCTACACAATGCCCCGGCAGGAACCTCAGTGAAGCCTGCAAGATCAGCTTCTGCCTACAAACCCCTTAGGTCATCTAAACAGCTGAGAACAGAAGGACTGAACATAAAAGGAGTGTACTAACATTTTTAACCATTTTTTCCATTTGGGTTCGGGCCCCAAACAGGTCTACTACGACCCAAGTCAGCAGGAAGTCACTTTAAGAGAGCGATGTCCCATGCCCAGAGGGTGGGGAAGGTGTTTCTCCGCCCTTCTTTTTGGTTATTTGAAGGATAACTGAAAACTCTGATATTTAGGGGAAGAGACTACAAGCTGATAAATGGTCCTGTCTTAATGGGTTTTGGAGGTTAGCCCCAGGGACTTCCTACTTTTCCTTTTCTGTATCCTTCTTCCTCTCCTATGTAGGAGTGCATGGGCTTGAGAAAAATGAGATATAGACATAGCACAGGAAGGTCCAAGAAGAAGGGGCAGATTATTGAATATGACCTTATACCTCTGTATATTGATACAAAATTAGTAGTTTATTTGGCTACAGTGGTATTGACCATTGTTTATTGTGCAAAAATAAGATTGTATTGGATTACATCGGTATTGATCTTTGTATATTGATACAAAATTAAGATTATAGTTGGCCACAATGGTATTGACCCTTGCATATGGACGTAATATTAAGATTGTATTGGGCTACATAGGCATTGATCTTTGTATATTGATACATAATTAAGAGTATATTTAACCACAATTGAATAGATCTTTGTATATTGATACAAATTTAAAGGTAATGCTTCCTAATGGTATCATACCTAGAGATACTTAAAAATAAAATGTGAAGCTCTGACCTCTTGATACCAACCGTCTAAAACGGTCTAGGATAGTTAAGTAAAACAAACTCCTAGTCATGCAAACATGTCACTTTGTTAGCTACTATGACAGTCTAACACAGATATTCTCTAAACTACCCAGTAATCAAGTTGCTAAGAGACATATTGTGATTTTTGTCTGGTTTGACTTTATTTGGGTTTTGGACATACCAAAACAAATGCTATAACAATCAACATTAAAAATAAAATCCTCAAGAATTTAGGTTCTCAAGTGCTACCCCTTCCAGAAGGCCAGAGAGCCTGTAGTGAGGAAGGAGTGATTGAGTATTCAATATAGTTTGAAAAGATAAACATATTTATTTTTAAAAAATTTTTCAGACAAACTCTCACTGTATATTCTTGGCTGTACTGAAACTCACTATATTGACCAGGATGGCCCTGAACTTTGACCGGTCCTCCTGGCTCTGCCTCTCAAGTGCTAGGGTTACAGGCATAAGTTACTATTCTTGGCTCACGATCTCTTCTTTTTTCTTTTTAATTGATTTTCTTGAACCTTTATTTGCTTACGAGCACAACTTTCGAGAGCCAGTTCTTTCCTTCTATCATATGGGGCTCAGAGATCAAACTCAGGGTGTCAGTCTTGCCTTCAAGCACTTTTACCTGCTGAGCCATCTGGCCAGTGGCGGTCTCTCTTTCTAAAAGCGGAATTGACCTGTAAACCATGCTATGTAGAACAAAATGTGTGTTTGTGTGTGCATGTGTTAGCTCGAGTGCTTCCATTTATGTGTGCGTGCATGTGTATTTGCATGCAGTGTACATGTGCATACACATGCGCATTCATACTCACACCTACAGAGAGTACGAGGTGCTTAGAAAGAGCTGTAATCACAAATATTTTATATTTTTTCCTCTATAAATTTATGCAGGTGCTGCTTCTGATAAATCACTTGCCTTGAGCAAATTTGGAGGCATAAAATTCAGCTGTGCCCAGCAAAGTCTGTCAGGAACCATGGCAGGCAGGAGAGAGGAACCAAGCTTTCACTCCCTAACAGCACAGCCTTGTTTCTGCTTCCCTCCGTAAGGGACATCTCGGAATTGCTGACATGCTGACATTAGGCAGAGAGCGTTTCAACGGTGGGAATGAATTCTCCTAAAAGTAAAAGTGAAAATTTATGAAGAAAGACTGTGGTGGAAGAAAAGTAGTTCTTGATGTTTTGAGTTCAGTGCTCATGAGGTTATCAGTTCTTCTGATTTTTTTCCAAAAGACTTTCAGTCTGAAAAGTCCAATTCAGAACAATAGAATTGTGGCTATTCTCAAGAAAACCAAGTCTGTGAATATAGTAAAATCTTGAGTTGATTTTACAGTTAGGGTGGGCAAATTATAAGGCATGTGACTTATATACTAATACCAGCTACACATAAAAATGTAAAAGCAGAGCAAAATTCCATACCTAAGCTTTCTCTATGAACCAGGTTGTTTCTACTGTATATTACTAGATGGATACAACACATTAGGGAAGTTTATCTCTGAAGTATGACTCCTTTGCAGATTGTTTCAGGAAGATTTTGTAAACGAAGCACACAACATAAGTTTAAAAAAATACAGCAAGATTGATGGTTCTATTTGAAAACGATCATGAACATTGTTCTTCTTGATCTACATTTGTTTTATTTTTTGTTTGCTGCCCATTTGGACTTGAGGGAAGGGAGGGACATGGTTGGCTAGGGGTGAAATAATGGCAAATTGGCTGCTGTTAATTTTTTGTATGTCTTGTTTACTGAAATCTATAATTTGAAAATAGTTGTTCTTTGAAATGCTCCCATCTGTCTGAGTTTCAATCAATTTCTTAATCATGTGAAAACAGCAGGAGACACTGAAAAACAGACCCGGCTTCAGAAAGCTACATGTTTCCTTTTATAGGGTACAAAGTAGGGAATTCAATGCATTCTTCACAACATTCTTCCTAGGATCAGGTCACTTCTGAGTGGCTTCGGGGCAAGGAAAGAAAATGTGTTTTTAAATGAGCAAAATATCACCAGAAAAGATCATTGTTAGGTTTATAGCAGCAATGACAAAAAAAAAAAAAAAAAATCAAGCTTCTAGAAGCACCTGACGAAATGCAAATTATACTATTCACATTGATCGATTTTTCTCCCCCACTTTCTCAACTGATTTATTAGCCTATGATATTACAATCATTCAGCAAGCTTGCTGCAGCATGAATATTTGATCTTGGGGTAATGGTTTTTCTACATCTACATTTTGCGATGGCCTTTCATTCTTTCTGCCTCCAACTTTCCTTGAGTGAAAGGGAAAGACCATTCATATACAACGAGTGCAAAGTGGACAGAAAGAACCAGCCTGCAAGTTATCCATGTCAGGGAAAGTCCTGGGGAAAAAAGAAAGCACCAGACAGAACTTCCGAAGTTGTTTTCCGGGTGTGATGTTGGGTGCATCTTTTTCTGTTTTGGCTTGTGTTTGCCTGACTGGGGATAATTGGGGTCCCCCAGAGTTTCGTTTGTCTTCAATAAAAAGTCTTTGTTCAGTAGTTAATTCTACCTGTAATGGAAGATTGGCTGGT
>CAJQZJ010032121.1:1541983-1598728 GCA_907164525.1 Lophiomys imhausi
GTCTTTGTTCAGTAGTTAATTCTACCTGTAATGGAAGATTGGCTGGTATATTCAGTGACCATATGTTTAAAGGTGTGCATCTGATAAAAAGGGACAGGAGAAAAGTCTTTGTAGCATCCATCCCTAGTGGGAATTCCACAGGACCAGGTGGCTCTGAGAAGTTGACAACTAGCCCTTAGAACAACATGGGGTTAAGACAGATCTGGGAAACTGTGTGGAGCAGCCACTGCCTCTACTTTGCTCACTCACTTCAGTTCTGTTTTCTGATACGACACAGAAAAAGCCTAGTTCAGATTTCCTCAGACACAGCTTTTGGATTCCTGAAGACAAGGCTTTGCCCCCACTGCCAGCTACTGTTTTCTTCGGGTTCAATTTACTTTGATTGGTGCCCATGCATCACAGGTTCAAGGCTTGTAATCTCACTTACCACTCTCTTTTGGAGTCAGAATTCAAGATACAAAATGGGTGTTTCCTTGGGTCCATGACATGGCAGAGGGAAGAAGTCACAGGTAAGAAGAGGAAGGCAGGGTCTGTCTATGGTGTGCTATGAGAGTTATGCATGCACAGGCTGGGCACTGTGCCTGGTGTAAAGCCATCATTTAGCACGTTGTAGCTACCGTGATTCTTTATAGAAAGAGACTCACCGAGATCTAGCGCAGTGGCTGTCTGCCTTTTCCTTGGACTGGAAGCCCCGCCTCTTCCCCTTACTGGTTTGGTCTATTTCCTGGTTCAGTTGGTGAGTTATTTTGATGAACAAATATAGAGGCTGTGATGACTCAGTGTTAGTCGACGTTGCCCTGAGTGGTTTGTTCCAGCTCTCTGAGCCTCAGGCGTCTGCTAGAAAGACTGTCCCTTCCTTGGGAAGTTGTGGGATGAAATGAAGTAAGCAGTGAAATGGCTGGCAGGGAGCAAGCAACTCTGCAGGTGGAGGCTGATCCTGTTTCCCTGTAGCAGGCTCTTGTCCTGCCTCACATCTGTTTTCTGTTTGCTGCTTATTGTCCATTCTCAGATCTGAGTCTGAACTCCAGCTTCTTAAGATGGACCTTTTTGATCATGTCATATGACACCTTCCTGTTACGCATTCAACCATTCTGCTACACTCTTATGTTTGTGTTACGCACATGTTTGTCATCTTCCCTATCATGCCCTTAATTGTATTACGTCAGAGCCATTCTCTTGCTTTCTCTGTACACCTAGTGCCAAGCACATCATACACATGCAGGGTACATTTATTGACTGAATTGTACTTGTAACCAGAGTGACAGAAGGCTAAAGCAGTATTAAGGTGGGGTTCTCACTACTAGAACTTTCAAATAGAGCATCCTTAATTGGGTATAACTTTATGGAAATTCTCAAGTACCAGATTCTACATTTTTATAATTATAGGCCTGAACTGATCTCAGGAAATGGGATGGGGGCATCCAATGTCTAGATGTTTTGCCTTCTAATTCTTTTCCCATACTCAAGCCTCCTCTCTTACCTGAATACCCTCTATGAGGTTTAGTCTTTTTCTTTTGCCACCCATGCACCAGCTTTCCTATTAAAAAGGATTAATATTTGTCCAGCATGTACCATATGCCAAGCACCCTGCCCAGACCTTCATATATGATTCATTGCAGTTACATTTTGAGCTCAAGTCATGATTTCCATTTTCACATAGTGATATTGGATTGTGACTATAGTACTTGCAGAGGGAGATGGGGTAAGAAGGAAGGAAGGAAGGAAGAGAGATGGGAGAGAGGAACAAGAAAGCATAGAGACAGAAGAGATAGGTGAGAGAGAGAGAGACAGAGAGAGAAACAGAGAGAGAGACAGAGATAGATACTGAAAATACTAGCAAGAATGGAAATGGAAGAAATGGTGATTGGAGCTAGGTATTATAACAGAGGGGTCAAACAAGCACAAAAGACAAATTCCAAGTCTAAGAAGGCCATTTAAGAGCCCTCACATCCACGGATAAGCAGCAGACATGCCAACGACTCTTCCCCAAGCACCACTGACATGGAGATTTTGGTTGTGTTCTGCTGGGGTTACTATGGCGTGTCACACTCAAGATTTGCTGATGAGGAGGCAAGGAGAGCCCATCACAGGGAAGCCAAGGCAGTTAGAAGACTGAAAAATCCCCTTTCAAGGAAGAGGTTAGCCTCACAGAGGAGGACTCAGTAGTAAAGGCACCAGCAGAATCAGAAGTATCTTCCCAAGGCATCTTCACCATGGCTGTTCTTTGGAAATGGAACAGAAACCTCTGAAATGTCAAGAGATAGGGTTTTTGCCAAGGCAACATAATGCTAAGGCCTGCAAGCAAAGATTCTTATTACAAAAAGGTGCTAAATTCTGGAATTGGGTTTAATTATACCTGAGGTATTTCTGACTTGGTGTGTGGGTGGAGGCTCTGCCTCTCTTTCTATTGCTGTTATTATCACATGGGTGTACAGCTTAATTTCCCCCCCACCATGGGGCTTCTCAGTCAACTTCCCAGTCTGTCTCAGCCAACTATCCCTGGGAGGCAGTTTCTCACAAAGCACTCAACCACTGACAAAAGGTGCTCCCCACCACAGTCTCTATTAGCATTCAAGTTATCCACGCTGGGTAATCATCAGGTTTAATCATTTGTGTGTCAATCACCACGATGGTGTCAGAGGCCAGCATCACATACTGCGCAGAGGCCAAATCTGTGGATGCATGTGGCAAAGCAACACATTGGCTGAAAGTGCTTTTTGTGTCGGTTTTGGGAATGAGGAGACATGGGAAATGTGAATTACACCTCACCGGTCTGATGGGACCTTTCTGGATGGATTTGCTCTTCTTTTAGAGATGGCAGTATTCCTTTAATTCTGTGCATGCTATGCTCCATCTCTCAACTTCGACTGGTCTCCATTTGTTTTCCAGGCTGCTTCTGAATAATTTAAAATCAAGCATTTCTCAGTGCTTCTGGAGGTGCTCAGGTGCACCATTGATGGAGTTGTTTTCTCTATCAGTACATCCAGCAGCGGCTAGCACTTGGGATGAGGGTATGTGCGTGTGTGTGGGTGGCATAGCAAATAAAAGCCATGTTTTTTTTTTTGTTTTGGTCAAACCTTGAATCTCATTCAATGGAAAGTCCAATGGCCTGAGTGTGAAAGCAAAGCCTTTTGTCTGGTCTCAGGTGGTCTTTCTCCGTCATCTCAGCAGCCTCTCTCGCTCACCCTACTCCTGCTCTTTTGATCTTCATGTTAGTTCTATTGTTTTTTTGATGCTGTTTAATATGTGGCTACAAACTCAGTGTCTTCTGACAACACCCACTTATTAGTATCTTGCTGTTTTGCAAATTAGAAATTAGTTTGGGCAAATGAGCTGCATTCTCTGCTTAGAGTCTGCCAAGGCCGAAATTCAAGTGTCATCTGAGCTCAGTGTTGTATCTGGATGTTCTGGGGGAAAACTTGAGTCTTGAATGTAGAAGGCCATTGGCAGAATTCAGTTCCCTTCAACTGGAGGACTTAGTTTCAGTGCAGGCTATCACCTGAGAGCTTCTCTAGCTCCTAGAGACCTTCTGGGTTCTTTATCACAAGGTCTTTTCCATTTTTTTAAAACATTTTTTTATTTATTCAAGTTACATCCCATTTACAACCCCCTCCCTCTATCCCTCCTGGTCCCACCCTCCCATCCTCTTCCTCTCACCCCCTTCTCCTTCTCCTCAGGTGAAGGGGTCCTCACCCTTATCAAGCTGCCTCAGTTCATTAGTCACACGAGGGCTAAGAGCTTCCCTTTGGACTGGTGCCCAACATGGCAGCCAAGCTAGGGTAAGGTGTTCCTTACTAACTACAGGTACCATAGCCCATGATAGACACTGCCTCCCTTGACTACTTGCTAAGGGATCTATATGAAGACCAAGTTGCCTATCATCTATATATGTATAGGAGGACCTAAGTCTGGTCTATATATGCTTTTTTTTTTCTTTTTTTGCTTAGTGTTTCAGTCTCTGTAAGCTTCTCAGAGCCTATATTGGTTGGTTCTATTTATCTTCATGTGGTGTTCTTATCTGCTTTGGGTCTCTCTATTCCTCCTCCCCCTCGTATATATGACTCCCAGAACTCCACCTAATGTTTGGCCATGTGTCTCAGCATTTGTTTTGGTCCTCTGCTGGGTGGAGTTTCTCACAGGATAGTTGTGCTAGGTTCCTATTCTGTGGATTGTAGGATAGTTATCCTGTACTAGATGGCTAAAATCCAGTTATAAGTGAGTACATGCCATGTGTATCTTTTTGGGCCTGGGTTAGCTCACTCAGAATGAACTTTTCTAGTTTCATCCATTTGTTTGCAAATTGCATGACTTCCTTGTTTCTGATGGCTGAAAGTATTCCATTGTATGGATGTACCAAGTTGTACTACAGAGCAATAGTAATAAAAACAGCATGGTGCTGTATGGAAACAGACAGGTTGATCAATGGAATTGAATTGAAGACCCAGAAATAAAACCACACATCTATGGTTACTTAATTTTTGACAAAGAAGCCAAAAAACATACAATGGAAAAAGGACAGCATCTTCAATAAATGGTGTTAGTCTAACAAGATGTCAACACATAGAAGAATGCAAATAGACCCATGCTTACCACCCTGCACAAAACTTAAATTTAAGTGAATCAAAGACCTCAACATAAAACTGGACACCCACTAAATATAATAGAAGAAAAAGTGAGGAAAAGCCTTGAAATCATTGGCACAGGTGACAGCTTTCTGAATAAAACACCAATAGCTCAGGCTCTAAGACAAACAATCAATAAATGGAACCTTATGAAACTAGAAAGCTTTTGTAAGGCAAAGGATACTGTCATTAGAACAAAATGGCAGCCTACATATTGGAAAAAGATCTTTACCAACCCCACATCTGACAGAAGACTAAAATCCAAAATTTACAAAGAACTCAAGAAATTAAATACCAAGAAACCAAACAATCCAATTAAAAAGTTTGGTATAGAGCTAAACCAAGAATTCACAAAAGAGGAATCTATAATGGTCGAGAGACACTTGAAATGCTCAACATCCTTAATTATCAGGAAAATGCAACTCAAGATAACTCTGAGATTCCATGTCACACCCATCAGAATGGCTAAGATCAAAAACTCAAAAGACAGCACACGCTGGTGAGGATGTAGAGAAAGGGGAACACTCCTCCATTGCTAGTGGGAGTGCAAACTTGTACAACCACTTTGGAAATCAATCTGGCCATATCTCAGAAAATTGGGAGTAGTTCTACCTCATGACCACTCATACCACTCCTGAGTACTTATCCAAAAGATTCTTCACCAAACCATAAGGACATCAACTTAACTATGTTCAAACAGCTTTATTTGTAATAACTAGAAACAGGAAACAATCCAGATGTCCTTAAACTGAAGAATGGATAAAAAAAATTGTGGTCTTCTCCATCTTTAAGTCAACAAGGGTGTGTTGTAGCTTCCTCTTACTTCTGATGCTGCTAGCCAGGGAAAATTCTCTGCTTTTGAAGTTCCCATGATTAGGTTAAGGTTAATTAGATTAGTTCCAAGCCCATCTTGGACCTCTTATTACGGCTCATTTTTTTTTTTAAAGATGGGATCTCGCTCTGTGTTTCAAAGATAGTGTCAAACCTTAAATCCCTTGGTTTTAGCCTTCTTATGTTGTGATTGCTATGGGTTCTACCATGTTCAGTTTGCTTAGTAAATCTTGACTAGAAATGAGATTTTTCTGAAGATGTAATTTCATGGAATTAACAGTTAGGACATGGAGATTAGTAGGACACTCCTAGAATTCTACCTCCCATTCTGTTCTTCCAACATGCTTCCATTGGTCCAACCACAGGGCCTTTTCATATGCTGTACCCTCTGTTTGGAACTCCTCCCTGTGTGGGCACATGGTTTGCTATCTGACTTTTTAAAAAATATTTTAAAAATTTATTTATTTTTATTTATGTGCATTAGTGTTTTGACTATATCATGTATGTCTGTATGAGGGTATCATATCCTCTGGAACAGGAGCTACAGACAATTGTGAGCTGCCCTGTGGGTGCTAGGAATTGAACCCAGGTCCTATGGAAGAGCAGCCTGTGCTCATAACCACTGAGCCATCTCTCCAGGCCCCTATCTGACTTTCTTCATGTCTCTGCCTGAAGGTCACCTCAGTTTAGAGATCTTCAAGATAATTACATCTAAAGGGAAGTTCTTATTCTGCCTTTTCCTTCACAATGTCCAGGAGAGAATATACATTATATAGGTGGGGCTACTGAGGCTTGAACCTGGAGCCTTATGGCAAGCATTTTTTCTTTCTTTAATAATTTATTTTTTACTTCTTCAAGTTACATATCAATCACAATCCCTCCCTACTCCCCCCTCCAGTCCCACCCTTCTACCCTCTTCCCCCCAACCCCTATCCTCTACCCTTTTTTTTTAATAATTTATTTTTTATTTCTTCAAGTTACATCTCAATCACAATCCCCTCCCTACTCCCCCCCCCAGTCCCCCCCTCCCCCCCCCCCCCCCCCCAGCCCCCCCATCCTCTTCCCTTCTTTTTTTTTTTTTTTAGTTTAAGGTATTTATTTTTCCCCCCAACAGCTCTCCCTTTCAGTCCAAATAATGGTTCTTTTTCTTATAACTATAAATACAATACAAAACAACAGAAATAAATAGGCCACGATTATAAGAGTTATATGGCTTAGCATACATTCCCAATGTCCAGTTTAGTTTAAGGTATATCTTTTCCCAATAGCTCCCCCTTTCAGTCCAACAAATGGTTCTTTCTCTTATAACAGTAAATACAATACAAAACAACAGAAATAAATAGGCCACAATTATGAGAGTTATATGGCTTAGCATACATTCCCAATGTCCAGTCCATATGTATTTGGCACCTGACTTTAACATTCTACTATCTAACCATCTCCATGAGTTTAAGGTTCTATATCTAACTCAGCTTTCATACTAACTTGCCTCACAATTTTAAAAACATCTTCTTAGATCCAGAACACCCTCTCGATTCCTAAACAACTCAAAATTTAACTATGAGTCTCTAGCTATCTATTCTTCAACCACCTCAGAGACCTGAGAGGGATAAATATATATGATTATATAGGAAGTGCTGAGCTATGTACGAGGACCTCTTTTAGTTTTTTATTTTGGGACAAGATCGCATTACAATGTCTAGGCTGTCCTATAACTCACTCTGTATTGCAGTCCAGTTTGGCTATGAGCTCCCTCTAGTCTAGGCTGGCCTTGACTTTTCGAGTCACTTCCTCAGCATCCTGAATAGCCCAGAATACAGACACCTACATATGTGTCTGTATATGTGTCATCAGGCTTGGCTTACATACTTTTGTTTATTCTTTCTCTTTTTTCTCTGGAGTCGAGGTGTCCTAAGGCTGGAGCTTTGCCCACAGTGTTTGCAGCTGCATCTTCAGCGTCTGAGATAACTCCCAGCACATCTCAGGATGTGTGCTACATCTACAAATAAGTGAGTGCATAAACAAACCTTATTTTCTTCCTTCTTTCTCCCACTAAGATTCTCCTGAAATTTAATGTTTTTTAAAAAGCCAATGCTGTTCTTCCATTTCTAACTGTATATCTTATGGAGTTTCTTTTTATTTTTTTATGCATTTTAAAATTAAAATTGATTTATATCCCTTAACCCTATCTCTTTTCTCCTGTATCCCCTCCTAGGCCTCCTCTCCCAACTCCATTCATGCCCCTTTACTCTCAAGTAGATATCCTCTTTTTCTTTGATCACTATTATTACATATATATGTATTCATATGTATGCAGATATATGTAATCTGCCAAGTCTGTTTTGTTGTTTGTATGTATACGGCTTTAGGCATGACTACTTTGTATTGGAGAGTCAATCAAGAGGCTCATCCTTTACTTCTTTGCCTGTGAGTGGGACCTGGTGAAATGCTCCCCCTTCAATGTTAGCATGTCTATTGATATTGTCATTGTTCTGGTCTTGTTTATTTCTAGGAGAGACTGTTTCATAGCTGACATCCCAGTATTCTGGCTCTTACAATATTTCCATCCTCTTTTCCATGATCTCCAAACTACACATGCAGGAGCTGTGATGTAGATGTATCCATTGATGCTGGGCTTCCCATGACCCATTGATTTCTGCATTGTTTCCAATTGTATTTTTTCTATGATGGTCTCTGTTTACTATAAAGAGAGGCTTCTTTGATTAGAGGTGATAACTACACTTATTTGTGTGTATAAGGGTAAGATTTAGAATTTAGTAAGGAATTATGTCAGTCTACCAGTGGCTGAAATAGAGTTTTTCCCAAGGTCTGTGACTTCACCAGCCCCCTGAAGTTGGCTAGGTTTTTAGTACCAGGCATGGTTTCCTTCATGTTGAGTGGGCCTTACGCTCAATTAGATAACTGTTAATTACCAGAACATTTGAGTGCCACTTATTGCATCTTTAAGGATATCATGCCAAGCTGATCTTTGTTATGGTTCAGAGGTGTTTGTAGCTGGGTTGGACTGTTAATTGCCTCTCTTCCTACATAGCTTGCCAGTATTTTCTGGTATCCTGGAAGTTAGACCACAGGAAGGACACTTTCAGGTTAGAACCAGTTTGACTAATCAGATTCCCAAGTCCTAAGTGTGTGGTGTCTTTGGCAGCAGAGGCTTACCTTCAACCCCTGAGAGGTAGCCAAGGGCAACAGTAAAAGTCTATATTATTTGGGGAGGCACTTGGACTTCTCTGATTCAATCATTTAAGTCTATGCTTCTTGTGGGAAGTGTTGTCAGCTCAAATGGCATACATACATACATAAGTATATTGTTTTATATATATAAACATATATATGACAAAATATATTTATTACTTATATGCATTGCATATAATTTTAGATAAATATAAGATAATATAATTTTTTGAGGCTTTATGAAACAACCTTGTTTATTATTTGTTCCCTCTCTGTCTTCCTTCTGTAGTGTCTTACACATTTGTCTCTTCTTTACCTTGTGATTACATGTTACTCCATTGTAGGGTATGGAAACACCTTCAAGAAATTTGCTTGTAGCTTCCTGTGGGATGACTGACCCTTGAAAACTAGAATGTCTTCACCTTCCTACTGTAGAATGCATTCTTCTGAGCAAGCAATTGCCATCTTTGAGAGATAAGCTGTGCCTACCTTTTAGAGTATAAAGATAGAGTATGTTGACTCTACACATTCACTCATACATTGAGGTGTTGAGGAAACCATTGGCCCTCACCTGAGTTTCCAGACATTCCTTCTAGTCATTCATTTGAAATTCTACATTGGAGATTTGTGTGTCGGCAGTGGAGTCTTGGGAGGGTCTAGAGTATATAGGCTAGGGAAGTTTAACTGAGTGGCGGGCTCCATTTATGGAGTCATGGGGGAGCTTCCCCCATGTAGACCTTCCAGTGTGGCTGCTTTAGGGCCACTCATGCTCCTGCTAGTACCCTTCACTCATGCTCTGTAGGAAAGCCCAATAAACTCATTGACTCATAAAGGTGAACTTTGGTAGAAAGGTACATGGGTTTGTTTTTAGGGCTTTATGAGGAGGGGGCAGATGTTGTTTATGTATTCTTTTTTTTTAAATACTTTATTTTTTTTTTCTTCTAGTTACATCTCAGTCACAAACCCTTCCCTGTTCCCCCTTCCTATCCCGCCCTTCCACCCTCTTCCCCCCAGCAGTTTCTCCTTTCAGTCCAACAGATGGTTCCTTCTCTTATAACAGTAAATACTATACAAAACAACAGATATAAATATGCCACATTTATGAGAGTTAAATGGCCCAGTATACCTTCCCAATGTCAGGTTTATACATATTTGGCTTCTGACTTTAACATTCTACTATCTAACCATCTCCATGAGTTTAAAGGTCTATATCTGACTCAACATTCATACTAACTTGCAACACACTTTTAAGAGTATCTTCTTAGATCTATAACACCCTCTTGATTCCTAAGCAACTCAAAATTTAACTATGAGACTCTAGCTGTCTATTCTTCAACCACCTCAGAGACCTGAGAGGGATAAATATATCTGCTTATATAGGAAGTGCAGGGCCTGCAGCTTCCAAAACTAAGAAATGACATACCAGTGACTGCCTGGACAGTTCCCATTTTCTCTCCATACATTACTGCATCAGTCTTCAGCCTTTGGGTCATGTTTCTCTGACAAACATTTGTTGTAGAGCAGGGATTATGAAGGACTTACCTACCCTGTCTTGGCAGAGCTAGGCTGTCGACTTCCCTGCTACCAAGTTTTGTCCTTTTTGGACAGCAGTCTGTCTGCAGTTGGTACAAGGGGTTTTTTCATGTCAAGAGATAGGCTTGCCACTAATTCAACCATCTTAACAGTGGAGGTTCTTCGATGCTTATCTTCTACTTGGAGTAGAATAGGGGGTGCTGTCAGGCGCTGATATGTCTCGATATAAAAAGAAAGAAAATCTTAATTTAAGATAACATCTTTGAATGCCATATTCTGCAGATCTCTTGGGGTTTCTGAAGATGCCCTATCCATCTCTTGTATTTAGATAAGCAAATGTTGCTTGTCTCTTAACAACTTGATTACTGAGTAGTTTGGAGAATATCTGTGATAGACTGTCATAGTAGCTAACAAAGTGACATGTTTGCATGATTAGGAGTTTGTTTTACTTAACTATCCTAGACAGTTTTAGACGGTTGGTATCAAGAGGCCAGAGCTTCACATTTTATTTTTAAGTATCTCTAGGTATGATACCATTAGGAAGCGTTACCTTTAAATTTGTATCAATATACAAAGATCTATTCAATTGTGGTTAAATATACTCTTAATTATGTATCAATATACAAAGATCAATGCCTATGTAGCCCAATACAATCTTAATATTACGTCCATATACAAGGGTCAATACCATTGTGGCCAACTATAATCTTAATTTTGTATCAATATACAAAGATCAATACCGATGTAATCCAATACAATCTTATTCACTTATAGTAGGATTTTAGCTATATCATACAGGATATCTGTACTACAACCAACACACCAAAAGGAACATGGACATAAACTTTTTTTATCTTTTTTTTTCCTTCTCCTTTTTTTCTTTTTTCTTTTTCCTTTTCCCTTCTCTTTTTCCTCTCTTTTTTTTGTTGATATTCTTTATTTTTGTGTGTTTGTGTGTTTGTTGGTCTTTTTTTAGTATTCCCCCAGTAGCAAGGAGACACCTTTCACTGGCAGTACTGCCTCGTAGGCCCCCGGTGAATGAAGAGGCTCTTGGCCCTCATATGACTCCTGATCTGTGGTGAGAGACTGTTAGGCAGGGACACTCCACCCCAGAGGAACAAGATGGAAGGGTCAGGGAGTAGAGCATGGGAGGGTGGGGCTGGGAAGCAGGAAAAGAGGACAATATGATAAGGATGTAACCTGAAGCAACAAACAAATAAATTTATTAACTAAAAAAAAAGGGCAGGTGGCAGGGCTGAAACACTGTGAATGGAATAGAGGATACAGCCATTCGGCCTGGTTTTGCAGACCTCCAGGTGTCGAGAAGAAGTGGAGCTAAGGTAAAATACAAGAGAATTGTGGTATTGGCCCATGCCTTTGACTTCAGCGGAGACGGGGGGAGCACCGTAGAGTTGGTGGTCTTATGTATTCTGGAGTCATACGGAGCGGGGTGGTGAGGGTGCACACTCTTGGTCCCACCATTCAAGAAGAGTACACCCTTGGTCCCAGCTCCCAGCACACTGGAGACAGAAACGGGCAGATCTCGGAGCTCAGGGTCAGCCTGATGCAGGGCAAACTCTAAATAGAGAAAGACTTCGATCCAGGAGTGGTGGAACACATCTTTGATCCCTTCAGATGGGAACCACAGGTCTCTGATCCCAATAATTAGAGTTCAGAGACACACACATGGGATTTGGAGGGACCTTGGTTTGGAGGCTACTTACAAAAGGCCGTCTCGATGCAGGCAGATTGTCCTTTGGGATCTCAAAATATATACACTGGAGCTGGTTTAGCTCCAAAGTGACAGAATGATTTCTTCTTTAACCCGGATTGAAAGATAACGATTTGTATGTTGTCGGAAGGCCAAATTTGCTTCAGGAGAAGTATTACCTAGGCCCCCCCCAAAAAAAAAGAGGGTAATGGTCCCAGGGTTGGGATTGGGGCAGGGCTCTGTTCTTATCTTTCCAGGAGAATCGAAGCATCCATTTGGGGAGCCAGGGGACGGCTGGACAGCGGAAACCTCAGCAGAGAGCAGAAACAGGCACCAAGGAGGACGAGTGACCCAGTTGATTCAGCCTGGCAGACTTCCTGGGGCCTGGGGGCCTGCAACCACCACGGCAATCCAATGTCGCTGGGACCGGTGAGCTCTACACAATGCCCCGGCAGGAACCTCAGTGAAGCCTGCAAGATCAGCTTCTGCCTACAAACTCCTTAGGTCATCTAAATAGCTGAGAACAGAAGGACTGAACATAAAAGGATTGTACTAACATTTTTAACCATTTTTTCCATTTGGGTTCGGGCCCCAAACAGGTCTACTACGACCCAAATCAGCAGGAAGTCACTTTAAGAGAGTGACGTCCCATGCCCAGAGGGTGGGGAGGGTGTTTCTCCGCCCTTCTTTTTGGTTATTTGAAGGATAACTGAAAACTCTGATATTTAGGGGAAGAGATTACAAGCTGATAAATGGTCCTGTTTAATGGGTTTTGGAGGTTAGCCCCAGGGACTTCCTACTTTTCCTTTTCTGTATCCTTCTTCCTCTCCTATGTAGGAGTGCATAGACTTGATAAAAATGTTTATGTATTCTTACAAGATCTCTTTCCCAATGCAATTTTCACTGTATTGGGAAAAGTCTAGTGTAGTGTCCATAGCTTCTGTAGAATTCTTAATTAACAAAGTTCTTAGGAAGACCTCTGTGGTCTCTTGAATTCATATATTGAAACCAACTCCACTATGATCATTTCAAAGAAGGGTCTCTAGGAGGTGGCTCAGGTGAGATGAGATCATAGGTCAGCTTCTGCTCTCATAGGATTAGTTTTAGAAGAGATACAAGAAAGCTCACCCTCTGGATCCGAGAAGTTAGCAGTGAGTAAGAACAGACCAGTATCACTGAGACGAAATCTTCTGGGTAGTATTTCTCTTGAGTAGGTAAACAAAAGCTGTGTTGCAGAGGGGGCCAAGGTTTTACCTTGTGCTGGCACCAGGACATGGTAGTGTAAAAGTCACCCAGGTGGCACTGCTTTTGAAGGCATATAGGGGTCGTGTAGAGAAACTGAGGCTTGGAGAGGCCATCGGAGTGAGAGGCCAGGAGAGGCCATCGGAGAAGGTGCAGCCTTAGAAGAAGTTGAAGGCTCAGGATTAAAGTGATCACACAGAAAGAAGTTGAGGCTTGGCACATGAATAGAACCCAGGAAGTCTATTGGTGAAAGTGCAGCTCAGTTGCAGCAGAAGACCCCAGCATTTTGGAGATGCCAATGCCATGGGATGACATCTACAAACAGCAGCAGCAGTGGGATGGTGCCAACCAGAGCCTGTAACAGAATATTTTTATTTATAAACACTTATATTTATTAGTATTTAAGAAACGCTATAAAATACCTAAATCCTATAACCTAAAACCTATAATCTATCTAAAAGCACCCTAATTCCTAAGAACACTCTAATACCTATCTAAAAACACTTAACTAGGGCTGGAGAGATGGCTCAGCCGTTAAAGGCTAGGCTCACAACCAAAAATATAAAAACACTTAACTAACACTATTTTAACTTTCTTAAAAGGATATTAATATTCTCAGCATAGGTCCGTGCAGGGTGACTTGGTTTATGGCAGTCCTATCAGGTAGTCTCTTTCAAACTTAAAAGTTGGTTGGACCTTACTTTGCCAATTTGCAAGGCCAATTTATATTTTTTTAACCACTAAATTGTGGCTGGTTTATAAAGTCAGTCTGTTCCAACCATTAAACTGAGGCCGGCTTTTTCCACAGGCTTAACGGCCTAAAACTACTCAGCAACTCTGAACTCTGCCCACTTTGCTGCCTGCCTTAAAAGGCTGAATTACTTCAAAGGGTCTTTTTCTTTTTCTCTTGGATTCTGCCTTTCAGTTTATGATTATTATTCTCCGGCGTGACTTCTCAGTCTGTGAGGGAAAGAGGAAGAGTGAGACCTCGTGGATTTCTCTGGCTTATATATTGCATTATCTTGTGATCCTTGGCAGTCCCTAGGATCTCCAAGATTTCTCATGTTGTCCAGCAGTCCAATGGATTCTCATGGCAACTGACATCGTCTGTGCAGCTTGTGAAGTTTCTTTTTTGTTCTTTCACAATTTAACATTTATCTCTTACTTTAAGTTAAATATTCATTAACCACCCCTCCCTTAACCCCCTCCCAGTCCCACCCTCCCACCATCTACTCCCTCTCCCACCCATCCCACACCTCTGGTGTGGGGTGCTTCCATGTATCAGCACCCCTCAGTTCATAAGCCACATGAGGTCTAAGAGCTTCCTCTTGCACAGGGAATATACATGGCAGTTCCACTAGGGTGAAGTGTTCCACTAACAGGTAACAAAGTCCATGTTCCTGTTCTTTTGGGTCTATTGATTGTAGGATGGTTATCCTGTACTATATGACTAAAATCCAGTTATAAGTGACTAATGCCATGTATATCTTCTTGAGTCTGAGTTAGCTCACTCATGATGAGCTTTTCTAGTTCCATCCATTTGGCTGCAAATTTCATGATTTCCTTGTTTCTGATAGCTGAGTATTATTCCATTGTGTAAATGTACCATGTTTTTTTTTTTAATCCATTCTTTGGTTGAAGGACATCTGGGTTGTTTCCAGTTTCTAGCTATTACAAATAAAGCAGCTATGAATATAGTTGAGGAGATATTCTTGTGGGTTGGTAAGGAATATTTTGAATATATGTCCAGGAGTGGTATGGCTGGATCTTGAGGTAGAGCTATTCCAAGTTTTCTAAGATATCACCAGACTGATTTTCATAGTGGTTGTACAAGTTTGCACTCCCACCAGCAATGTGGAAGTGTTCCCCTTTGTCCACAACCTCACCACCATGTGCTGTCATTTGAGTTTTTGATCTTAGCCATTCTGACAGGAGTGAGATGGAATCTCAGAGTCATCTTGAGTTGCATTTCTCTGATGATTAAGGATGTTGAGCATTTCTTCAAGTGTCTCTTGGCCATTTGAGATTCCTCTTCTGTGAATTCTTAATTTAACTCTGTAGCCCATTTTTTTTTGATTGGGTTATTTGGTTTCTTGGTGTTTAATTTCTTGAGTTCTTTATGAATTTTGGATATTAGTCCTCTGTCGGATGTTGGGTTGGTGAAAATCTTTTTTCCAATCTGTAGGCTGCCATTTGTTCTAAAGACAGTGTCCTTTGCCTTACAGAAGCTTTTCAGTTTCATGAGGTCCCATTTATTGATTCTTGGTCTCAGGTCCTGAACTGTTGGTGTTCTGTTCAGGAAGCTGTCACCTGTGCCAATGAGTTTGAGAGTTTTCCCCACTTTCCCTTCTATTAGATTTAGTGTGTCTAGTTTTATGTTAGGTCTTTGATCCACTTGGACTTAAGTTTTGTGCAAGGTGACAAACATGGGTTTATTTGCATTCTTGTACATGCTGACATCCAGTTATAACAGCACCATTTGTTGAAGATGTTGATGAAGTTGAGAGTTGTTCTTTCAAAGAACAAAGAATTGTGTTGGTATTTTGATGGGGATTCCATCGAATCTGTATATTGCTTTTGGTAGGATGGTCATTTTTATTTTGTTGATCCTACCTATTCAGGAACATAAGAGATCTTTTCATCTTCTGATATCCTCTTCAATTTTTTTCTTCAAGGACTTGAAGTTCTTGTACAGGTCTTTCATTTGCTTGGTTAGAGTTACCCCCAGGTATTTTATATTATTTGTGGCTATTGTGAAGGGTGTTGTTTCCCTAATTTCTTTCTCGACCTATTTATCTTTTGTATAAAGAAGGGCTACTGATTTTTTGAATTAATTTTGTATCCAGCCACCTTGCTGAATTGTGTGATTTCTTCAACAGGGCATATTGTAGGGCCAGAACTGGGCTTTATCCATTTCGTCAGGTTAAAAGAACATCAAGTTCCTCCTTATGTGCTGCCAGATACTAATCTGAACTGCCTACTAAGTTCACTAAAGGCCTAACTTCTACCACAAAATCCTAAAAAGACAAGGCATGTGTGCTGCAGAGGGAGGAGTTAGAGAAATGACCCAAATCCACTGGAGGAGCCTAGAAGATCATAAGTGGATCCCAGATATTGGACATTGAGTGATTTACACTGTTGGAGTATGGTTTTGCTTTGATCTTATTGTGATTGTGCCCTGGTACTTCTCTCTTGAAATAAGAAAATATCCGACTTATTTTTGATTTTACAGGATTCCACAGATTGAATTTTTAAATAGATTTTAGGTTTTAAATGAGACTTTGGATTTTTAAAGAGACAGAATTGTAAAGTGTTTGCATTTGTAAAGACTGTGGGACTTAAGTCTGTGAAATATTTTATATTATGATGTTGATATTAATGTGTGATCTTGGAGATGAATAAGAAAGGAAAGATTGTGGCTTGACAGTGATGTTGGTGTGTCAGGTTGGTAATGGGTCAATTGTGCTAGATAGTTTTATGGCAACTTGATATAAGCTAAAGTTGTCTGAGAGGAGGGAACCTCAAATAAGAAAATGTCTCCAAAAGACTGGGCTAGAGGTAAGCCTGTAGGGCATTTTCTTAGTGATTGGTGGGGGAGAGCTCAGCCCATCGTGGGTGGTGCCATCCCTGGCCTGGTAGTCATGGGTTCTATTAGAAAGCAGGCTGAGAAAGCCTTGAAGAATAAACCAATAACCAGCACCCCTCCATGGGCTCTGTATCAGCTCCTGCACCCAGGTTCCAGCCCTGCTTGAGTTTCTGTCCTGTCTTCATCCAATGATGGACTATGATGTGGAAATGTAAACCAAATAAACCCTTTCCTTCCCAACTTGCTTTTTGGTCATGATGTTTTCATCATCACAATAGAAATCCTAACTAAGACATGAGGTTATCATTTTATCATATGAACTTTGGAGGTTACAGTTGTATTACCAAATCTTTCTCTTTATATATGAAATGGATGCTTTGGAAAAGTAGAAGGGTTGAATGAGGGACACAGGTCTATTTGTATGGCTATTTTAGACATTTGACCCTTTATGTCAGGGAGAAGGCAGTGAAAACAATAAACTCTGCAATTCAGTTTTCTCTTTCAAAAAGAAACTTTGATAATGTTGCATTCTCATGATCAGATGGTAGTGACCAACACTTGGGTGAATCCTGTTGGCTAGGGGTATGTTCCTGTTAGTAGAATCTCACTGTCACTAGGTTTTTCTGGCTCCTTGGTGTCTTATTCAAAGCATTAAAATGAACATATACAGATTTGCAAAGTAGCAAGGAAATTTTGTTCAAAGTAGAGTCAGAAAGAAATACATTGTCAAGAGTGACAGGGGGCCACATAAGTGAAGGTACTCAAGGGCCCTAATTATTGTTGGGTCTTTCTTCTATGGAGTTTAAGAAAAGGAGGGGGTGCATACTAAGGGGGATAGTTTGTTTTGTTCTCAGTTTTCATTGACAAGCTTGGATTATGATTACATAAGTCCTTGCTCACTGTGAATGTCCTTTCCCATAATGCATCTAATTTTAATCACATAAACACCCAGTTATGCTCAGCATAAGATGATAGACAAGGAATATCCTTAAAAGTTCACTTGAGGAGGTGGTTTTACATTATTGTACATGAATTATGCACTCAGAACTAGTGCAGGCCAGATCAGCCTTTCTTCTTTTGTACCTGAATATTGACAGAGTATAATTGAATACAATATATGTTTGATAATTGGTTAGGAGAGAATAAACTTATTTCATTAATCAAAAAGCTTATGCTCATGACTTGATGCAGGCATGGGAAGGTCCTAGGTTGCTAACAGGCTGTGAGGTGCAGTCAGTGCTCAGAGAGCAAGTATAGACACAGTATATACAGATATGGGCTTCAGACTGCCAAGTATATTATTAGAAGAGAAGTGTGTATAGAGTCCAAGCCAAGTGGGGTCCCAGGTTGCTAAATTATTCCCTGTTCCACCTGCCTCAGGGCAGCATGTGTTTTAGTTTACAATAGCCTTTATCTCTTTCTGTACTTTCTCTTCAAATCAAGTCCCAGGTGTGGGGCATTAAACTCTGCCTCGTGGATGCTAGTCACATGCTCTACCACTGAGTCATATTTTCAGACCTGTGGTAACATTTTAAAGTAGGGAACTACATGTCTGTATCCTTGTTTTCTTAAAGGTTGGGAAATTATGATAGATATATTCACACTGACTCACTGTTTTCCATTATCAGCTTGGCCTCTGTAAAGCATTCTGAGTTCTGTAACTTCTGCCTAGTATATAAAATCTATGAGGCTAGAAATATGCATGCTCTTTTCATTAGTGGGTTCTCAGTGCCTGAAGCAAGTGTGTTGATCAATGAATTAAGATTTATTGAGTTAACTAATGTCTGATGTCTTTGGTTTCTATTATTATGATAAAGGGCATGACCAAAGCAACTTGGGGAGAAAAGAGTTTATCTTACAGTGTACAGACCATTATTGAGCAAGTCAGAATAGGAAACTGGAAGCAGAAGCTGAAACAGAGACCCACAAGGAATGCTGATTATTGGCTTGCTCCTCATGGCTAGTTCAGGCTGCTTTCTTATAGAATTTGCTTTTGGATGACACTACTCACAGTGGGCTGGGCCCTCCCACTTCAATAATTAATCAAGAAAATGTCCTACTTGTATAAGGTCAATCTGGATGGAGGCATTTTCTCAATTGAGGTTCCTCTTCCCAGATTTTGTTGGGAAATGAGGTTCCCATTCTAGCTTTTGTCAAGTTGACAAACAAGAAAACAAAAACAAAACAAAAAACCAATCAACCAAGGATTTTTTATACCAATCATCTGGTATCTAAAATCTGTGCAATTCATACAGCATTTAGTGATACTGGGTATTCCTGTTGTGTTTTCTAAGTGTGGAGATCTTAATATATTGTCTCTTAAATTAGTTTATTTCAATCTACAGACCATATCTGCATTTATTTTCTAGGGCTGCTATAAAAATTTGATATAAAGTTGAAGACTTGAGACGTTACTGTCTCAGTTTCACAGAGTAAAAATCTGAAACAAAGATGTTGGCAAGGCCATGCTGTCTCTGAAGGCTCTATGAGAGTGGTATGGCTTAAGTTCTGAATATCTTTCAAGAGCCATATGTGAAAGGTTTAGTTTGGAGTGATTAGGAAACAGTGGAAGAGATAAGGCTTGGGAGGAGGAGGTTTCCAAGTACTGGAATTGTGTTCTTGAAGAGGACCATGGATATCTTACTTAGGGTCTTATTGATGTGAAGGGACACCTTGACCAAGGCAATTCTTGTAAAGGACAATGTTTAATTGGGTCTGGCTTATAGTTTCAGAGGTTTAGTGCATTATCATCATGATGGAAAACATGACAACATCCAGGCAACCATGGTGTTGGAGAAGGAGCTGAGAATTCTACATCTTGACTGAAGGCAGCCAGGAGGAGATTGACTTAAATTGTGTGGAGCTTGAGCATATATGTGAGATCTCAAAGCCCACCTCCATAGTGACACACTTCCTCCAACAAGGATATTTGAACAAGGCCACCTCCTAATAGTGCCACTCCCTGTGGGCCAAGCATTCAAACACATGAATCTATGGGGACCAAACCTATTCAAACCATCACAATGGAACTTGTCCTCCAGTTTCCTCTTTTTCACTTCCCAGACATGAGGTGAGCAATTTTTCTGCCATGATGTGCTGTCTCACCATTGGGTAAGAAATGCCTCCCATACACTCAGGCAGTTGAACACTGGTTTCCAGTTAGTGTCACTGTTTGAGGAGGTTTAGGAGGTGAGGCCTTATTGGAGGAAGTATGTCACTGGAGGCAGGCTTTGAGAGTCTTGGGCTCCACTCCATGTCCAGTTTGCTTTCTCTGCTTCATGCTTGTGGTTCAAGATGCCAGCTCTCTGCTTTTTGCTCCTGACACCATGCCTACCATGCTGCCTTGCCTCTCTCTTACCATGATGGACTCTCAGTTTTCTGGAACCATAACCCAAATAAACCTTCTGTAAATTGCCTTGGTCATAGTCATAGTGTTTTATTACAGGAACAAACAAAGGAGCCATCTGACTATGGGCCAAAACATTCTCTGTTTTTATTACCTCAGGCATTTTGAACACTAATGGTTACTCTTTCAATTTTTAGTAGTTTGTTAACTGACTGTGTTCTTGGTTTATAGTATCATTTTTCCATTTTCAGATGTACTTTTTCTTGGCCCTTTTTCTTTCTTCAATTTTCTCTTCCATTTCTCATAAGGATACATGTCCTTAAATTAGAGTGCACCAAGTTAATTCAGAAGGAATTAGTAAATTTGGGAGGAACCTAATAAATCCAATTGATGTCACAGGCTATCTTTTATTTTTTTATTTCCAAATATGCAGTTATACAGTGGCTCAGTGTAGGATATTATATAGGGGAGGGGTGCTGAGCAAGTACATAAGATCCTGCCTTTTGGGAAGGAACATGAGGTGTATATGCCATAACTGTTATGACATGACGGTGATGAATAGCACTCACAATAAAGAACACTAGAAAATCTCACAGGAGAAAGATATAAAAAGATCAGGGATGGTGTTGGAGGACATATGGCTGGAAGGATAAATGGAAATATTGGGAGGCAAATGCTACTCAGGGAAGAAATGAAGTGAGGTGAACCTCACAAAGAACAGTTCCTCTTTTAGATGAAATAGCCAACTTCGTATTCTCAAGAGTGACTTTTGCTTAGGTGCTTAGAAAACATCTTGTTAGCCAGAATCACTTAATCTTCAGTGCTCACTGGTGCCATATTAGGGATGATACCAACTTGGTACATTTATAGTTTTCTAAAAAGTTCCAGTTCATGACAGACAGAAAAATGCAAATATCAATGTCAGTGACATTGACGCTTATTTGAAGGTCACATTTTCTCTCAAGCCTGGAAGTTGGCATTTCAGTCTAGTCAGTTCACAGCTTAGCTACAAGGATTTCCTGGTTTCACATTCTAATATCTGATACTGTGGGCTGCTAATCATGCGCTGATCCATTTGGAGCTCAGTGTTTTTTCATTAGGTCCAATTTGAATGAAAGGCTCCTGCCTTCATTTGTAGTCCTGGTGGCAAAGTGTAATGCTACACATTACACTCACCAGTGGGTTTTCTGGCACTGTGGAGCTCAAAGGAAATTTCCTAAGAAAGGTACTATATCATAATATGAAGGCAACACTACCTTGGAAGAACAGAAATGAGGGGGAAGAAAAAAATTATTGCTCCTCAGGCTAAGGAAAGACAATAAAGTATAACCTAGTTGTTCGCCCCCAGACAGGTTTTCTCTGTGTAGTCCCAGTAGACACTTTGTAGACCAGGTTGGCCTTGAACTCACAATGATCTGCCTTGCTTCCTGAGTGCTGGGATTAAACTCGTGCACCATTACCACCCTGCTTGCAATGACATTTGGGTTGGTTTTCCTTTTATTCAGTTGCCATCATCATGTTTAAAATATTAACCTTATTTTAAGAAAATGATTAATATATGCATGTTAATCTATCAGTATAAATGGCATATAATAAAACATGTACTTTTCCTACCTCTCCCCAGGCATCCTTCAAGCATATTTTATACATATATATTTCAAGTATTCTTGCCTTTAGACAAGTGTCTGTTTACACAATTTCCTTCCTTTCATTCTTCTCCATGTGAGTGTGCACACATAGGCACATTTGCCTTTCATTTTTTATTCTCTGACAGTTTCCTACAGCAGATAATGGATTTTGGTCATTTTCACTCATTTCCATTTTCTGTCTTCCATCATTCTCCCACTGACCCCCCTTCTCAACAAGTCCCTCTCCTACTTGTGTGTCTCTTTTCCTGAGTGACCCACTAAGTTTAATTAGAGTGGCTTTCATGAGCATGGGTGGGAAATTGTTTACTGGGGCATGGACAACTTATCAGCTGCTACTCTACTGAAGAAAGTAACACTCAACCCCCCCCCCCCCAACTGTCAGTGGTCCCTTAGGAATGATGAGCCATCATGACTTCTTCCCCTTCCATGATGAAGTGTTGACAGGGATCATTCTTATGCGGGTCTTCTGCAGGTGACCACAGCTGTTTTGAGTCCATGGCCTGTCTTGTCCAGGAGAGAGCATTTCATAACTCTCTGCCCTATCCAGCAGTTCTTACATTCTTTAAACAAATATTTTATTTTATATGCATGGCTGTTTTGCCTGCATGTGTATCTCTGTACCATATGTCTAGCGTGTCCTGGGGGGCCAGAAGAGGACATTAGATTCCCTAGGACTGGAGTTAAAGATGGTTGTGGGTTGCCGTGTGGATGCTGGGACTAAACTTGAGCCCTGTGGAAAGTAGCCAGTATCCCTACCTGCAGAGTCATCTCTCCGGTGCCGTGTCTTTCTCCCTCTTGTGATGCTCACTGAGCCCTTGCAGAACATGATATTAGATGCTGTGTCCTTTTAAAAGCACAGATGGATCCCTGGATCTTGTTCTTTAAAAAAAAAAAAGTGCTTTGGAGATCGTTTAACATTAGCCCCTATGTCCCACTGAATGAATTCCTTTTGTTGCATATTGCTCTGAGTACCTATTGACAGGGCCTGGTAAGAAACTATAATTCATATAATTGGAAGCTCATTACCTACTGATAGTAATATAGAGTACCTATAAAAATACAGGTAGTTTATAGGCTCTGCTTCTTATTACTTTTATACATTCTTAACTTTACCCAATACTATTCCTTACAATGTAAGTTCATCATTCAGTCAATCTATTTAACCTCCTTAGAGAAGCTTTACTAAATTCCTCTTCAGAATTTAGGGAACATTTTGCACACATTTAGCATTATATCACTGAGAACAATTTAAATCTCCCTGGGATGTTTTAATGGGATTGTCTTTCTACTTCTACTGGAAATTTATACCATCTATATTTCAGGCTCTGCCTCTTAACTTTAGAGCCCCAGTATAGTACTGGGTCTCAGTGATGTGAGGTCAACTGGGACCACCAAGACCATAGAAAGTAGGAGGTGACAGGCAGTGTGGGCATGAAAAATATCTGTAATTAGACCTCACCATGATTTATTTCAGCTAAAAAAATTTTTAGATGTAAATTTTTCTCCTTTTATTCTTAATCTAAAATTAATTTTCTAAATTTCATACATAAGTACTGTATTAACATCATTGTCACTCTCTTCCCCCTCCAATTCCTCCATGCCCCAATTCCTTCTCAGATTCATTACCTCTGTTTTTCATAAGTAGTTATTAATTATGTATAATTATGAGTTTCATTATGGCATTTTGAGACATTTATGTATAGTATTTTAATCATGTCTACCCCATTACCCTTTGGTTTCCTTCACACGCTAGATAATTCTCTTTTCTAGTTAGTCTTGATTGTTTGTTCATATCAATTTGTGCATGTGTAAGACCTGATGAGTTTCACTAGGGTGTTTATGGAAGCATGTGTGAGAGTTTATTTATAGGAGTATGTACACTTTACCAGTAGATATACCCATTAAAGAAAAAACAGTCTATATTTCCTATCAATATTTACTGTGCATAAATCTTCAGAAGAGAACATAACCCCATCAGCCACTGTCACTCCCTTGACAGGGGCTGGTAAGTCTAATCTTGTAGAGATATTGTACAGGAGAACAGGTTCAAGAACACAGCAGCCATGTCGTGCCTGGAGGTCAGCATTCCACACCCCTCTCCCTCCCTCCTCCAGGTCTTTCTCTTCAGTCCTTTGTCCTAGTTGATCCCTGAGCTTTGGAAATAATGATGAAAATGTCTCATTTATGGCTGGGAATTCAACAGCTATTCATTCTCAGTACTTAGGCCAGTTATGAAATTTTTTTGTTTTGTTTTTCGAGACAGGGTGTAGCCCTGGCTGTCCTGGACTCACTTTGTAGACCAGGCTGGCCTTGAACTCACAGAGATCCACCTGCCTCTGCCTCCTGAGTGCTGGGATTAAAGGCGTGCACCACCACACCCGGCTAGTTGTGAATTTTTAAAGTCACCTTTGGTCAGAGAAGCTTCCTTTTGTTTTGACCAGAGGTGACAGTAGCAATAATCTATGGGTGTAAATATGGTTATTTAGAAAGCTGTTTGATTAGAACATCATGCCCTATTAGAAGAAAACATCAGAAGCTCCTGCACTAAGGATTTTCAGCCAGGTTTTGATTGAGTTCACAGTAATATATGTGAATGTGAGCATCACATCCAGTCAGAAAGCAAATGGTTACCCTCTAACAGACTTTGCCATTATTACACTGGGGAGCTCATCTTACCTGGCTGACTGATGTTGTTGCATGCAAGGTACAAGCTGAGGAAGATAATTCTCCCCCTTCAGCGTGAATAACATCTAGCAATATGAGGACTAGCCAGCAGGGACAAAGCTTCCAACCCAGTTGCAGTTTGAGTTCTCTACGTCCTGCAACAAAGGTGTCAGCTTCATGACCACTTTAGGAAAATTGCTTAAGCCTATTTGAGATATTGTAGTTGTTTATACACTGAAATGTTCCTCAGAGAGCATGATGAAATGGGCTAAAATCAGATTCCTGGTCCCTTTCCTGGAGATGCCATTTTAGCAGGCAGAAATAGATGTTGGCTATTTATAATTGGCAGGTTTCCCTGGAGGCTCTGATTGGCAGGGCCTCGTGAGAGAATTCTTTTTTGGGCATGAAGTAGAAGAAAATATTTTGATCCTGGAGGCATTCAAGGCATTCATAGTCTAGATGGGGAAACAGAGGGTATAGAAAAAAATGAAGTGGAATTTGGGCACAAATGTATGTGTTGTAGACAGAATATGAAGTGTCTTTCACAGACTTATGTTTTGAGTGTTTGGTCCCCATCTGGTGGCACTATTTTGGGAGGTTGTGGAAATCTTAGGATGCTGTACCTATATAGAGGAAGTAGGTCCCTGGGGGTGGGTTCTCGAGGCTCTTCCTGTTATGCCATCTGTTTGCTGAGTTACCCTGGTGTGACCCATGTGACTCTGCTGTCTTTCCTGCCACCATGGACTGAACTCTCTGAAACTATAAGCCTAACCAAACCCTTTCTCTTCAAGTTGTTCCAGTCCTGTGTTTTGTCGCAGTGATGTGGAAGGTGGTGGATTCTGAGCAAGTGTTTGTGGAGAGTGATCCAGGCAGGCCAAACATTGGAAAAAAATTTCATACAAGTACCCCAGTTCAGCTTACTGCAGAGATAAGTGTTCATCAGTGCTGTTGCAGAAGTATTGATGATAACCAAGTCATGGAGCCAACCACAACAAAAGAAAATGAAGTTTACATATACAATGGAATGAAGTTCTGTCATTTGTAGGAAAATGGATGCAAATGGAAGATCTTCATACTGAGTGAATTAAGCCAATCTCAGGAAAACAAATGTTGTCTATTTTCTGTCATTTGTGACTTCAAGTAGCCATTATACAAGCACACTTACAGATGTTTAAAGGGAGATCATACAGTGAGGCCATTAGGAGCAAGGGCTTGGGGCTGGCTGCCTTGTCAGGGCCATGGCTCTACTGTTTGTTTACTGGATGTCTGAGCTTGTGCAGGTGAATTCACTTATCTGGCTTTCATATTCAATCTGTTAAAAGTAAACAAAATCCTCCTTCAGGAGACTGTTGTGAACATTAAAAGAAATTATTTATGTAAAAAATCTTGACATCTGGTAAAAAAAGATGGTCACTGATAAAATGCTCTTTTTTTTTAATAGTTAAGCTTAGCATAGATCAGAGTTTTATCTTAAATCTTCTCAGGGATGTTATTTGTGGCTTACTGAGCCCAAGAACTCAATGAGAAAACAAGAAAAGAATCTGTCAGAAAGAGGGACTAATATACTTTGCAAGACTGTCAATTTTCTACTCAGAGTCCCTCGGCCTTGCCTCATCACTGATTTAAATTCAATGCTAATTAAAATTGTACTAGTCAGGGATTCTTTAGAGCAATAGTTCTCAACCTGTGAGTCACAACCCCTTTGGGAGGGGGTCACATATCAGATAGTCCACAGTTATGAAGTAGCAACAAAAATACTTTTATGGTTGGGGGGTCACCACAGCATGAGGAATTGTATTGAAGGATCGTAGCATTAGGAAGGTTGAGAATCACTGCTCAGGAAGTATAGAGTTAAAATAAAAAATGTCTAAAGAAGTCATTAATCTAGCCTAGGTCAAAATAGTACCAGCATGCCTTACACTTGAGAGGCTAAGAAGCTGGTATTTGCATGACCCTTGAGGGCTGGTGACAGAGAGTTGGAATAGTATCACAGTAACTGTTTCATACTGGAGAGGCCAAAGATCCTGTATTTGATCAGTCTATGAGGCTAGGTGTATCAATAGTTCCAATCTGGTGCTGCAAACCTGGCATTTTTTTCTGGAGAACCACTGGTTCTTAGGCAATGATGGAAGCCTGGAAACTTAGCAGTAGTTGGGTAAATCAACTTAGTGGCAAGAGCACCCCAATTGTGGTACTTGGTTAATCAAGGAAAAGGCAAACATCTTCCTTCTTCCAGGCCCCTTTTAAAGTAGTCTGCTACCAAAACGTCCTACCCACTTTTGGGAAAGGTCCTTCTGCATTAATTAAGGCAATTGGAACAATTCTTCTGTGGAGGCTGTCTACTGAGGTGACTCTAATTTGTGACAAGTTGACCTTAAAATCAATAATAATAAATGGATGTTAAGAGCTATTTAAGAATGAGCCCAATTAGAGTATAATACACTGGGTTGTTTTGGGGAAACAAACAGCTCCAACTGAGAATCTGGCCCAAGTAGGTCAGTGAATTATGAAATAATCTTCAAAATTCCATTGAAAATGAGCTAGTATATGGATTAAAGTTGCCATTCTATTTCTCTTTTTTTTTGAGACATGGTGTAACTTGTAACCTAGGATGGCCTGAAACTTGCTTCAGTCTCCCTGCCTTAGCCTTTTGAGTCCAGGAGTACAAATGAGAGCCACCGTGTCTAAATATTCCTCGTGCCACAGTTTCTACATTATTCTGGGTGGAGCTGTAGGGTTACGTAAAGCAGATATTTTTTACTGTGCATCTGCAGTGGTGGTTTCAGCATTGTCAGGGATGAGGCTAAATTACCAACCTCTAGTCTCCTTCCCTCTCTTCTCTTCTAACCACAATTTTTTCTATCTGGAAAAGATCTGGTTTCTGTTCTGTACTTCCTGTGTGATGAGGAACTTCTGGTATATACTGCCTTGTCCATGATGTTTTATCACAGCAATAGAAAAGTAATTTATATACTAGCTCAACACAGTATATACCAGAAAGAGTTTATTTGGGGTTGTGGTTGCAAAGGGTAAGAGTCCATGAGGGTAGAGCAAATGACATCAGAAGCAGAAAGCTGAGAGTTCTTATCTTGAACTACAAGCACAAAGGAGAGAATCGCAAACTTGAAATAATCCTTAAACTTCCAAAGCCTGCCTCCAGTGACTTACTTCCTCCACAAGCCACGCCCTTCCAAACAGCACCAACAATTGGAGGTCAGGTGCCCAAATGCTCTAGAGACAATAGAGAACATCACATCCAATCCACTATACTTAGCATTAGTTAGCATTGGCCAGAAATACAAAGGAAGATAAAAAAGAGAAGTGAGGAAGAAGTGGGTAAAAACCAAGGTAAAAAAGTAAATCAAAAGCAGAAAGGAAGAAAGAAAGAAAGAAAAGCATAAAGTCAGCAAAAGAATGGGAGGTTGATAAATGTAAAAAAGAGAGAACATCACAAGAAAAGAAAAAGAAAAAGAAGGGATGGGGGTATGACCAACCTTTTTTTCCCTTACTGTGTGCAGAGTTCAACAAAGACAAGAGCCATTGGAGCCAATGGGGGTGGGCATCTCTTTTACTTTTCTGCAATGAACAAAACACCACTTGTTCCAACGTCTCTGATGACATCAATCTATAATGTTGTCTTTCTTACTGAAGCACTCCAAAGTGATAAGGGAAGACAGTAGAATGAATGCTAACGAGCTGGACAGCCATTATTTTTGGAATTTAATGAGGTACTAGACAGGAAAGGCAGTAATTTCTACCTAATGATTAGATGCAGTCCTTGGATTCATGCTGCAAGGCTAAGTTAGTTTTATTGAACCAGTCTCTCAGTGCTGCTGACCATGTGCTTGGTAAAAAGCCGCTGATTTGAGTCTGGGGTGGTGGAAAGACATGGTCATGTAGTCATTTTTATTGCGTTCAATTCCTAAACTCTCAGCGAGAATAAGAACGAACAACTATTTATTTTTAAAGAAAAATCCATTTGTGTGAAGGCAATTTTATGGAGCTTAGGTGGGAATAATAAATATGTAAGCAAGGTATAGGTTCCTTAGACTGTTTTTAAAGAACACTAGATCCCCTTTCTGAGCAGCGATTCATCTTGGGAAGATGCTGACACCCACTGTTATTTTTCACTGTTATTAACTGTTAAAAGACACTTTAGAAATTGTTCATATGGTAGAACATGCTGGACGGCTTCTGGCTTTTGGAAGAATGAAGCCATGATGGCACGCAGACTGCTTCTCTTACCCCTGGTATAACAACAGATATTGCTAATTGGTTGCTGGGTATTTCCCATCATGCCTATATGTGGCCAAAGTTTTTTTTCCCTTACATATATCATTCCAGAAAGATGTTATCTAGAGTCACCAGACTGATATTTTTCTGCCTGGTGAAACCTGTTGCCGCCCCAAGGTAGATATAAGTAAGAGCTATTTTCTTCTTCTGTCCTTACATTTAAAAACACTCTTATAGCAATGCTTAAAGGCAAACTTCCCAAGCTTAAATTTCTAGCCGAATTACTCAGTGGCTCATTGCTTGTCATGTCACTTTGAAGAGTGGGCCATGTTAGAAGTTCTGCTGAGGAAGTCTGACAAGATCACCGAGGCAAGACCGGCTTTTATTGTTTGAGCTCTTTACCCCATGCCAGACGTCGATGGAAACCAGCACCTGGAACAAATGGAAAATTCCAGCAAGGAAAGCAAATGGGTTACAGTAACTGAGAACACGATCTCTCTCCGAATGTGGAAAGCTTTCCCTGATAGTGAGTGAATTCCCGGTGACCCTGAATGCTCATGCCTGTCTGCTTGATGTCTCTCATCTGTGCATCCCGAAGTTGCTCGAAAAGGCAGGCAAGTGACCACACGGAGCAGAACGTGAGATAGGAGAGAAGATGCAGGCTACCATTATCAGAGTTGAGAAGTGAAATGGTCTCATTAAAAATGCATTATTCACAGGGTGAAAAATGTAGCCCTTGTCTGTGGCTGACACATGATTATTAGATTCCTCAAGATTTCTTGAATTTGTTTTGCAACTGACACAACACAAATGGCTCTGGCACTTTTTGAACCAAGGAAGCAATTTCAAAATCTGATATTGCAGGAAAAGGAAAACAAATAGACCCTGTCCGTGAGTACACAGTGGGCCCAAAAATACACCGCTGCAATTTCATGGCTGACCTGTCCTGTAATTTACTCCTGGTGGTTTCACTTATTGAAATTTTAATTCTTGAGCGTCTAAGTTTAGTCCCAAATGGTTTCTATTTGAAAACCATTGTACAACTTAGCTTCAGAAAGAGAAGACCAGATGAGGAGCATAACTTTGGTTTCTGTAGTGTGTCTGAGAAGATCAAGGGAGTGCTTGGCTTCTGGCTCTGCCATCTTGAGCAAGTTGCTAAACTTCTCTGGTTTTTAGTTCCTCCATCTGCTCCTGGGATAATTATATATGTAAGATGGAGAGATGAGTTAGGGCATGTGAGGTGCCTAGGACAGGCCTGATACATTGAAAAAGCTCAATACATTGTATTGATTATGACTCTATCATGACTTTGAATCATGGAGGTCTTTGTGGTTTATATATTATTTAGAAAAATGTTTTCTTGGGGCTGTGAGGTAGTAAAGCTCCTAAAATATCCATCCTGTGTTTAAATTTTTTTTTTTAAATTTCAAGTTTCTGTCCATAGAATCTAAGAAAAACCTTGGTTTTCCAGATCGCCTCTAGCAGGCTGTAGGAACGTCTTGAGCCTCTTCCCTTTTAAGAAGGGCTGATTTTTGCCTCCTCCTTGTTTCTTCGTTCTCACACAGCTCTCTTTGCTCAACAAGGTTTAGTATGTATGACAGAATAAGAAGGCTTAGGAACCACCGTGAATATTGTTACTGGTCCTGAGTCATCACACAGTGACACACTAAGTATTCTCCAGTCTTGGTGGAATCCTTTTGAAGTATAATTCTAGTTGGTGTGAGTTAATTCTTTAAATTCACCACTTTTCATATTTTCTGTCTTTCCTGGGGTTCAAAATCAAAGTCATTATTAAAAACTTTTGGCAAGCTTGGTAGCTCACACACTGTAAAAGAGACCCAAAGTGCAAGATGGGTATCATTCCTCTGGTCTTAAAATCATTTGAATATAATATTAATTTCCCCCAGAAAATTATGCTATCTTATCAAAAGAAAAGTAAAACATTATCATTCTGTGATAAAAGAAAAGAAATTATACATCCATCATCTCCATGAAAATGCCCAGAGTACCCTGCAGGTGAACTAGAGATACAATGGCTGAGGGAGTCTGTCCGTTCACAAGCTTCCTACCACACTTCACATCCAAGAAAATGCTGGATCTGATCAAGAAGAGCAAAACCTCTTGGCTGACCACCCAGACTGCTGGACAGTAACTAATCATCTGTGTATACCACTAGGTTTTGCATTATTTGTTATGCAGGTGTAGGAAAGCAGTGAGCAATGATTGAACTTCTATTTTAGGCTGAATTTCTTGTGCTGCAGTTTCAGTTTATCTATGAGGCTCTTCAGATATATTTAGGACTCCTTGAGAGTACGATGGATCTTACTCTGTACCTCAGGGCCCAGGCTGGGGAGTAATACTTGCCAGTTGGATTCCTGGCTTTAGCATAATTCTTGTTTTGCTGGATGGTTTGTTTTTACCCTTGTGCTTTCATTGAATACCTCCTGTCAGAGCTACAGATGTCAAAGAAGTCCCCGATAGACTTACGAAATACTGAAAGGGGAAGTCTTATTGTGCCTCTTGTCTAAATACTTTCTTAAGGGCTCTCTCTCTCTCTCTCTCTCTCTCTCTCTCTCTCTCTCTCTCTGAGTCACCATCTCCCTACATAGCTTTGGCTGTCCTGGAACTCATTATGCAGATCAGGCTGGCCTAGAATTCACAGAGATCCACCTGCCTCTGCCTCCCGAGTGCTGGGATAAAAGACAGGTTCCACCACACTTAGCTCTTCTCAACACTTTCTAAACACCTATAGGAGACACCTTCTCAATATACATGAAACCCACACTTTATATAAAATATATTGCTTTTTAAATGGTAGCAACTATTGTTTACAAAAGATATTTGCAAAAAAATCATTCAAGTGCTTAAAGCTTCATGGAGTTATAATTGTGGAGTTAAAACTTATGCTATCATCCCTATCAAATTCACCACAGTTTCGACTTCACAGGTCATAGGCTCACAGTGTGGGCACATGTGTGTGTGTGTGCGTGCGTGTCATACTTTTTACATGGGTTTTCAGCTTTAAGGGATATGGTTAGATACTCTTATTTTCCTGTATTCTAAAATGTGTGGCAGAATGTTTCATACCCAGTGGGAAATCAATAGGCACTAAGAGACTAACTAATGGAGATACATTGATGTATTTCAGAAAGCTAGAGTAGGTTTTCACATGTCACTAGTTGGAAATTTATCTTGCAGCAAGCAAACAGAAAAGGCTGATTAATTTTATTAATCACTTTAATTTTTTTTTTTTTTTTAGAAAAAATATTGACAGGTCTGGGAAGTCTTGGTCTGCAGAGAAACAATCATCATTCTAGGGCCATAATGATGACATTGTAATTGGGTTACAGAAAAGGCAGGACCATCATTATGAAAGCAGGTAAGTGGCTTAACAAAAAAAAAAAGACTGAAGCTCAGTAAATTGTCCATATTGTTTAATGATTCACGAGCTAATCTGGAAGGACAAAAGTGCATATTTTCTCATAAAACCCCATGAGAGTGGAGACAGCACAGTTCTTGGAGGTGACTTTTCCTTACTTTAGGATTTTGAGAATCTGAGTGTCAACCACCAGTAGAAGCCCTTATAAACCTTTCAGATCCCTAGGAAGTTCGTTCTAACCCTGAATGACCTGGCACGTATGGTGGTGTACTCCCTTATACCATGTGGCACTCCAGAGTTCACCAGCTGCATCACTAGCTAAATCACCCTTCACGTTAGTTCTGGCAGAAAGAACTAATGGAAGGTTATGTGAAGAAAAACTACTCCCAACTTGGAAACAGGCAAAAGAGATCATTGTTTTATTACACTGTATGCAAATATTGTGGGGCCGATTCTTCATGGACCATCCAGGTCTATAGAGATGCAGGCTGTCTGTGAACTGGGCCCAGGTGGGAAGGCTGCCTTGATAAGGTAGCAGATGGTAGATGTTGTAGACCTGGAAGGGTATGTGTATATGTACACATCCTGCATGTATGTGGTATGTGTGAATATATGCATGCATACACACATACATAATATTAGGTGAATTTTCTTCTGCCTTTATATCTTTTTAAAAATGTAAAAGTCATCATTACTTTGTGAGCTCTACAAAGACTGATTAACTGTGAGTCATAATTGACCAATGGGCAGTAGTTTGTGCTCCATCTCCTAGATGAGGTGGCTTTATAGTTCCATGGAGACAGATCTTAACGTGCAAGAACTGTCACCATCACAAATGATTCTTGTCTGAGAGCCATGTAACTCCTCTCTGTAAGAGTGTAACTAAATTTTGTCCAGTGGGGTTTCAGTTGATTTCCCTGAGGTAGTAAAGATAACTCTAAATATTATGATTTACAACAAAATCAACAGTTTTGCATCTCTTGGTGGATATAATTTAGTGCAACTCCATCTGTTTTTCATGCTCTCCTTTGACTCAGTCATAACAACATAGGCTTGTCAATGAATGAGAGGATGAGATACTTAACACATTTATTTTATGTTTGTATCAGTGTCTGATTTTTAACTATTCAGAAGTTACACTGTAGCAGTAGTCTGGTCCTCTCTGAGAGATTAGGGAGTGGAGTTTACAAGTAGTTAAGGATGAACATAGCTACAAGTAAAATTCTGCTTCCTAGTGAAGAAAAGGGAAAAATGCAATGCCACCACTTCTGGGATGTCTAGCTTTGAACATTTTGCAATAATTAATTTCCTCCATTTTGGGAAATATTTGTGCAAGAAAAGATTTAAATTTATAAAAGTTTGCACTTTTAAAGAAAATTATGTTACTTAAAATGTAATTGTAAATTATTATTATTATTATTATTATTATTGTGATTGTGTGTGTGGTGCATGCACATGTGTATGCTGTGTACAGGGGATGTGTACAGAGGGCAACTTTTGGGAGTCAGTTCTCTCCTTCTACCATGTGTTCCAGGGGTTAAATTCAGGTTGTCAGGTTTCCATAGCAAGAGCTTTTGTCATGGAGCTGTCTCACTGGTTCAAACTTTCATTTTTCAAAATCCTTGCATATTAAGATAGATCTTGCTATAGATGTTGGCACATACTAGTAATCCCAGCATTCCAGAGATGGGGGCAGGAGGAGTGCCAGTTTGAGGTCAGTCTGGACTATCCAGTGAGAGCCTGTCTTGAAATATCAGAAAAAAAGAAAGAAAAAAGAGGCCTTTCTTGAGTAGTATGATGAATGCTCTTCACATGGCTGGGAAATCTATCAATTATGGGGCTAATTAATGTTGATGTTTAAACGCAGAATGGAGTCATATTAATCAAATGCATCTATTTGATGGGGTTCAGTTAATTAGGTTCTGAGGCCTCTTCTGATCAGCTCTGCCTGTGTTAATGAACCCCATAGATCACCTTATTAAGCTCCAAGTGCTCCCATCATTCCCCTTTGTGCTATTAAGCTGTGTTTAATTTGTTCACATGGTCCTCAGAGTCAATAACAAGGGCTTTATTTTTACACCATGAAATTCGAGTTAGAAATGCCTACTCTCTGTAATTCAGTACAGTGCCTGCATAATACATACCATAGAAGAAGATGATTAATTAGAGGACTGTTAGACACTAAAAGTAAAAAAAAAAATCAAATCGGCATTAATGAAGTGTGGGAGTAATATAATGGTAAAAATAGTATTTATGACAACTTCAAATAAAGTTTAAATTGAAAATATTTGCTATAAAGTAGCATGAGGATAGAAACTACGGGCTTAAGTGGCATTTATTCTTTCCTCCAAATTTTACTCATCAATAAATACTTTTGGGGTGGGTGTTAATTTGCCTACATTCAGCTTACAGATCTTGAGTTTATAGTTTGATGTATTTAGAAAAACCTTGAACCTAGGCAAGCATGGCCCTTATAATCACAGAGAATATTCACAACATTGCTGAATATTCACTTGCATATCTTTGGGAATTACCCCTGATCCTCCCAGAGGCAAGCACTTTATGGTCTTTACTAATGGGGGTTAGGTGTCTCCTGTTCTTGATCTTGAACAGATGAAATCTTATAAAATGAATTCACTTAGCCTGACTACCTCCTTTTACCATGCTTTGAGCGTATCCTGTTCTTATATTAATATCAGTACATTGTTTTTTTATTTGTGTTGTATCACTGTACCACAGCTTGCTTACTGATGAATGTATCCTGTTGATGAATGTAGATGTCCTTTCTCTTGGTTTTGGCTTTTATGAATAAAATTTTATGAACATTCCTTATAACTCCTTTTGTAGGTATGTATCTAGGAATGAAATTTCCAGGTTATAGGGTGACAATGCTTAACATTATAAGAAACCACTCAGTATCTTCGTAAAGGATGTGTATAATATTTGTTACTGTCATTTTAAAATTTAACTGTTCAATTGTATGTACAGTGATATCTCATAGCAGTTTTGCAGTTTTTATACTTCTACTGATGTTGAGTACTTTTTAATGTTCCTATTAACTACTTTCACACCTTTCTTTATAAATTATTCAAATTGTCTTGCTCTCCTGTTTCTTCTTCTCCTTCCTACTGAAATGTCTTAATTTTCTTTTTTCAATGCTAAGGATTGAACTCAGGGCCTGGTACATGTCAGGTAAGTGTTCTGCCTTTGAACTATCTCCCCATCCCTGGAGGAGTTCTTTACACATTTGCATATGAGTCTTTTCTCAGCAACATATATCACCTTACTGAGCTTTCCCTTTGCTGGGATGTTCTCTTTCAATGCGCAGAAACCTTTGATTTTCATAGTATAGAATTCTTATTTTTTATATACTTTTTTGGTGTATAACAAGTCTGTAAAATATTTTTGTCTAACAGTTTTATAGATTTAATGACATGAGTTCAAGGCCAAGGTTTAGCTATATCTTCGATATATTTAAGTAAGCACCACATGGTTTAGAATAGGGTAGATTGTTTCTTGAGATTGAAAAGTATAAGTCCTCCATTTTTTCATTGTTTTAGCTATTCTATGTCCTTCATTTGAACTTTGGGTTTAACTTACCAATATATAAAAAAAATCTGTTAGGATTTCTTAAATAATATTTCAGTGTCTACAAAAATTTATGTGGGGGAGATTAACATGTTATGAACAGTGAGTTTCATGATCCAGGAATAATATGGCTGTCTGTTACTTTAGGTTGTCTTTATTTCCTTAAGCAATGGTTTGCTGTTTGAAACATTTTGGGGAAGCTAAATATGTTTTGTATATATACTACTTCTTGAGTTACTTTTGGCAGTGTATCAGATAATATTAGTCAATTAATACTTGAGTTGTTCCTCTCAAGATTCAGAGTTCATAAAGATTTCTGTTGCCTGGCTTAGATACTGTACTCACCAAATGTCCAGGAATGGGCTGAAGATTTTGACCAAAAATCTTCCTGAGACTGTATTCAGAAAGAAGTGGGAAGAACACAGAGTTCTAAAGATATATCCCAATCACTGGGATATATCCCATTCTTGTCTCATGGTCATGAATTAAACACCAATCCAGATGCTGATATGAAGGGACTCTCCAAGTTAAGGTTTCTCCTCAGCTTTCAGATAGAGAGTATATCTTGCATTACTAATGTGCACACAGATTCAATGTGTTATTGTTAGTTTTACCAACTATTGAAGAGGACTAGGAAGAATTTAGAAACGCAAACATTTCTAGAAGATGACAGGAGCTCTTGACAGCAAGGAAATGAGGATTTCAGGTCTCCTACTGAATGGAACTTAATTCTGGTGATAGCCTCAATGAATTTGTGAGTTTATCTTCATAGCTGCCAGAAAGAATGGACACTCCATGGGTAGAAACAGCCACTCTATCAAATGAATGTTTAGGTGAAAAGCCATAAGGTTAGGTGAAAAATCAAAGTTCAGGGGTGGGTCCTTACAAGTTGTTGACTAAGGAAGCCTGTGAGGCTCGACAAACCATAAAGGCTACTATTACTGCATGCTACAACCAGATGGCAAGTAAGACCTTATTGCTGAAAACATTGCATGCAGGACATAAAGAAATAGAGCTGGAACTGAGTTGGAAGCTCTTCCTTGCTCTTACACTTTTTCTTCCTCCTCTTCTGCAGGGTTCCCTGAGCCCTGAGGGGAGGGATTAGATGGAGACATCCCATTTAGGGATGAGTGTTCAAAGGTCTCTCGCTCTCTGTACATTGTTCAGGTGTGGGTCTCTGTATCTGTTCCTATCTGAGTGAGGAGGAAGCTTCTCTGGTGATGGCTGATTAACACACTGACCTGGGAGTATAACAGAATGTCATTAGGAGGCATTTAATTGCAACTTTTTTGTTTGAATTTTAGAATAGTAGTATTTGATTTTGCCTTAGGTGCCTAGGCTATCTATTCTCTGGTTCTTGGTCAGAATAATAGCCTCTGCTATTCTTTTGATATATAGATGTACTATGGCTGTCAAATTGCTTTCTAAGTATTTGTATTCATGTTCACAGTTTACTGCTGCTGTCAGTCTGGGTTGTGAAGGGACCCTCTTCTCTCACAATTTGTAATAATTTTACTGAGGTAATATATTTGTTTTTCATGGCTCCTACAACCAATTACTATAAACGCTGTGTCTTAAAACAACAAAAAGGAGTCAGTTTTCTTTAAGGATGTGACCTTTGTATATCCACCACACTCTAGGGCAGGCCCATTGCTAGGAGTAGTAAGGCAACACAAGCTGGAATCTGTGAGGAGAGTGGAGAGAAAACTCAAATTTGGCTGGATAGGAAGGAAAAAGTAGAGAGGGTAGATCAGAGGACTTTGGGGAGGGGTGAATATGATCAAAATAAATTAAATACAAATATCAAAGAAATAATAAATATTATTAAACACAATATTTTCTCATTGTTCTGTAGCCAGGAGTTTAAAATCAAGCTGTTGATAGGACCAGGTTCCTTGCAAATCCTCCAGAGGAAATTCCTCCTTGATTCTATAATATTCTGGTGTCTTTAAGCATTCTTTGACATATAAAATTGTGATTACAATATCTGCTCATGTCTTTACATGACAGAGGCCACTTTCAGTCTGTTTTAAGGATACATGCTAGATTTAAGGCTTACCCAGCTAATCTAGGATGGATTTTACCTTGATATCCTTAACCTAATTATATTCATATAGATTACTATTACTGCCTTACAAATAAGGTCATAGTCACAGGTATCAAGGAATATAATATAGTTGTATCTTTTTGAGATATACTATCCTACCTACTATAGGTAGGTAGAAACTATAATATAATCCCCACCTTGCAGATGTACACTTATTTTTGACACAAGGTCTTTGTTTATGGCCCTGAATGACCTAGTATTCAGCCAAGGCTTGGTTCCATTTCTTGGCAGTCCTCTTGATCAGCCTCCCAACTGCTGGAATTACAAGTATGTACTGTCATGCCTGGTTTTTGCATACTATTTGTAGCTTTAGATATGAAGCATAAGTAGATAGTACATATATAGGACTAGGAAAATAAAACCAAATAGCTTGGGCACAAAATCAGTGATGTAGGCCTCATTAGCTTTGTTCTTTTCTCTTCAGAGAAAAATTGTCACAGTATTTACTGTAACAATGAATTTTGTTAAAAAAAAATGGAAATCTGGGTATGTAGCTCAGTAGTAGAATGTTTGCCTAACAGGCAGAAGGCTTTGGAAGAGTATGTTAGTTGTTTTTTTCTTGATGTTGTTGTTGTTACAACAAACATGATATAAATAACTTAAAAAAGAAAAGGTATATTCTGGCTCACAGTGGGAGGATAAAGCCCACCATGATGAGGAAGGCATGGCATCTGGTCACACTGCACCTGCAGCTAATCTAAATAATAAAATTTTTATTTATTTAGGCCATGGAATGATTTTACCTAAAAGTATGCCTCTTAGAAGGTTCTATTTTCTATCAAGTTGACAGTATTAACCATTACATAGAGAAAGAAAGAGCAAAAGAACAAAAGAAAGGAAGAGAGAAAAAGAAAGAAAGAAAGAAAGAAAAAGTGCCATTGATCTGTAGAGTATCCCATGACAACTATTTAGCTGGGTCCAATGTGCAAATGATGTGTTCACAGTCTTTGGACCTCTTGGTAAAAGTTGGTTTGTTTTTGGTTTAAGAGCCTAGGTGCATGAAAAATGACTTTCGGCATCTCAGTCATTAGTTGAGGGGTCAGTTTATAGTTCTTATTCTTGCTGATCATTTCCCCGGGAGCTACAAGGGAATATAATGGCTACATCAGACAAACATTGCATCATTCTGTGCTAGAGGAAGAAATCATTTGAATCCATTTTCTCTAGCCTTCATCTAGGGAAATCAGACTGTAGGATCTTGGTATCTAGCACTATCAGTGGGTTGGGAGTTACAACGGGGCTTCTTATCTAGCTTAGAGTTAGCAAAGCTTCAGAGAATTGGGTTATTACATTTCCCCTTAAAAACAAATGATTCTCTCCTTCCATGGAAAGTCATTTGACATGATAGTCACTAGGCATGCCCTGGTCCTACACTAATGGGCTAGTCTTGACTGAAGCTATGGTTTCATTTTCTTTTCAATGTATAGTGTAATGCAATTCTCTCTCACTCTCAATTTTATTAAACAATGGGGCAGAAGATGTACCAAGGTTATTAAGTCCTTCCTCAGCCTTGAGATACATTTAACTCTTAGTCTTCTGAACTCATCAGAGTGATTACACAGGTAATTCAGGCAAAATGCCTATTCCTTTGCTCTCACTGCTTAAAGCTGGTTCTGATTGCTTGTTTAATGAAAGGCAGTGAGTCTAACAATTCCATTAAATGTAACACCATATGAAACACAGAACACATCGGTGGCATGCTGCATGAATATTTAATAACAGGAACTAATGCTTTATGCCACTTCACAGTTTCAAAACACTGAACTATTATCTTACATAAACATCATGAGATGTGAGGCATCACATCCATCATCCATTTTAAAGATCAGGTAAGTGGAGATCAGAGTAGTTAGATATATAATTGGTATCATTGTATGGTGATGGAGGTGGTTGATGCTAAAGAGAAGTCTTGGACATAGTAGTTCTTTTCCTTCATACAGTATGAATTCTTTTAATTTAGATGTGGGTGTTCAGGGAGTTGAAAGCAAGGACCACTAGTAAACAGTTCACTCCAACTGGAATGTAGAAGACGATTGGAACTCTCAGGATCATCTAATTGTATCACTTTATTTTACTAATTAGGATTAGAGATACAACTTCTCACAGTTCTCTGGAAACTGTAGTGTTCAATCTGAACTTGTGAAGGTGTTTCAGTTTCTTTAACAGAGATAGGAAGCTGGGGTTCAGCAGTGGCAAACAGCACATATGTGGGGGGTTTGGTTCCAGGTCCATGCCCAGCCAGTGTGTTAGGGCTTGCAGGGAATTTTACATACTAGATCATTTAACAGTTTACTCAGGTTTTCCTTCTGTAGAAAAATTTAAAATGTGATTAAATAACAAAGATAGATATTTATAAATTCCTGAGTGAGCCAGAAATAAGTTACAACTATGATTCTCTCTGAGCTAATCAAGACCCCCTTAACAAATAAATAAATATCAACCATAATATTTGGTCACATACAAAGTCTTATTAAAATCTCCAATGTAAAAATAGAATGGACTGCATTTTCTGGCAAACACAAGTAATTAATAACTAGAAACTTACGTAACTAAGGAATGAGAATTGTAAAATTGTTGACCAAAAATTCTCAGGCCAGTGACAGAAATGAAATACACATTTATTAATATTTAGAAAAAACAGTTGTTGATAAAGGCATTTATAAAAAGGGATAATATGTGAGCAAAGTTGTGATAAATGGAAAATTTATAATATTAAATTTCTGCCTAAGTAAATAAGAAAAATGAACCAAGTGTTTATTGCAGGAAGTTAAAATATGTCTAATTGAAATTCAGCCTAGCATACTAAACCTACCAAAACTTTCAATCACCATAGATAGGGAAAACAAGATATTCTATGACAAAGTCAATTCAGGCAATATCTATCTATAAATCCAGCCCTACTAAAGATAATGGAAAGAAAACTCCAGTCCAAGGATGCTAACTACACACATGAAAACACAGGAAATAAATCATCTCATACCAGCAAAACCAAAAGAAGGGAAGCATATGGGATGTGCTTACACACACACACACACACACACACACACACACACACACACACACACTTCCTAGAATTCAATGAAAATTAGTACACAACATACCCCAACATATGGGGCACAATAAGAGCAGTGCTAAGAGGAAAGTTCATAGCACTAAGTTTCTTCATGAAGAAGGAAATCTCATACTTGCAGTTTAACAGCACATCTGAAAGCTATAGAGCAGAAAGAAGCAACAACATCCAAGAGGAGTAGAAAGCAGGAAATAATCAAACCAAGGGCTGAAATCAACAAAATAGAAACAAAGAGTCAATGAAACAAGGAGTTGGATCTTTTTAAAAATTTTATCTATTTGTTTCTTCAGGTTACATCTCCATCATATTGTCCTCTTTTCCCCCTTCCAAGCCCCGCCCTCCCACCCTCTACCCCCTAACCCTTCCACCCCACTCCTTTGGAGTGGAGTGTCCCTACATAATAGTCCCTCACCCCAGTTCAGAAGTAATATGAGGGCCAAGAGCCTCCTCATACACTGGGGGCCTACCAGTGAAAAGTGTCTCATTGCCAGGGAGAGAAAACAAAAACAAAAACAAAAAACAAAAAAACCACACAAAACAAACAAACAAACAAACAAACAAACAAACAAACAAAAGTTTATGTCCATGTTCCCTTTGGTGCATTGGTTGTGGTATAGATATCATGTACTATATAGCTAAAATCTGACTATAAGTGATTAGATGCCATGTGCATCCTTCTAGGTCTGGGTTAGCTCACTCAGGATGAGCTTCTCTAGTTCCATCCATTTGGCTGCAAATTGCATAATTCCATTGTTTCTGTTAGCTGAGTAATATTCCATTGTGTAGATGTACCACAGTTTTTTAATACATTCTTCAGTTGAGGGATATCTGGATTTTTTCCAGTTTCTAGCTATTACAAATAAGGCTGCTATGAACATAGATGAGGAAACTTTCTTGTGATTCAGTGAGGAGTCATTTGGATGTATACCCAGAAGTGGTATGGCTGGGTCCTGAGGCAAAGCTATTCTTAGTTTTCTAAGATATTGCCATACTGACCTCCATAGTGGTTGCTCAAGCCTGCACTCCCACCAACAATGGAGAAGGGTTCCCCTTTCCACACCCTCGCCAGCATGTAGTGTCATTTGAGCTTTTGATCTTAGCCATTCTGACAGGTGTGAGATGGAATCTCAGAGTTGTCTTGAGTTGCATTTCTCTGATGATTAAGAATGCTGAGCTCAGATGAGATCGGGCGCGTTCAGGGTGGTATGGCCGTAGAACATTTCTTCAAGTGTCTCTCAGCCATTAGGGATTCCTCCTTTGTGAATTCTCTATTTAGCTCTGTTCCCCATTTTTTGATTGGATTATTTGGTTTCTTGGCATTTAATTTATTGAGTTCTTTGTAAATTTTGGATGGGCTGAGAAAGAAATAAGGGAAACAACTCCCTTCACAATAGCCACAAACAATATAAAATACCTGGGGGTAACTCTAATCAAGCAAGTAAAAGACCTGTACAACAAGAACTTCAAGCCCTTGAAGAAAGAAATTGAAGAGGCCTTTAGAAGATGGAAAGATCTCCCATGCTCATGGATAGGTAGGATCACCATAATAAAAATGGCCATCCTACCAAAAGCAATATATAGATTCAATGCAATTCCTATCAAAATACCAAAACAATTCTTTACAGACCTGGAAAAAGCTATTCTCAATTTCATATGGAACAACAAAAAACCCAGAATAGCTAAATCAATCCTGTACAATAAAAAAAACCATCTGGAGGTATCACCATCCCAGATTTCAAGCTGTACTACAGAGCAACAGTAATAAAAACAGCATGGTACTGGTATAGAAACAGACCAGTAGATCAATGGAATCGAATTGAAGACCCAGAAATGGACCCACACACCTATGGCCACCTAAATTTTGACAAAGAAGCCAAAACCGTACAATGGAAAAAGGACAGCATCTTCAACAAATGATGCTGGTCCAACTGGATGTCCACTTGTAAAAGAATGAAAATAGGCCCATATTTATCACCTTGTACAAAACTTAAGTCCAAGTGGATTAAAGACCTTAACATAAGGCTGGTCACACTAAATCTACTAGAAGAGAAAGTGGGAAAAACCCTCGAACTCATTGGCACAGGTGACAACTTCCTGAACAGAACACCAACAGCTCAGGACCTGAGATCAACAATCAATAAATGGGACCTCATGAAATTGAAAAGCTTCTGTAAGGCAAAAGACACTGTCATTCGAACAAAACGGCAGCCTACAGATTGGGAAAAAAATCTTCACCAACCCCACATCTGACAGAGGGCTAAGAGTTGGTTCTTGAGAAAATGAACAGGATAGACAAATCCTTATCCAAATTAACTAAGAGACATAGAGACAATATCCAAATTAACACAATCAGAAACAAAGAGAGGGACATAACAGCAGATACTAAGGAAATCCAAAGAATCATTAGATCATACTTCAAAAACTTCACAAAATTGGAAATGTAAAAGAAATGGGCAATTTTTCAATATATTCCAATTACCAAAGTTAAATCAAAATCAGACAAATAATGTAAGTGGGCATGTAACCCCTCAAGAAATACAAGCAGTCATTAAAATCTCCCAAGCAAAAAAAGATCAGAGCCATACAGCTTTAGCACAGAATTACATTAGACTTTCAAAGAAGAGCTAATGCCAATACTCTGCAAATTATTATGCAAAATAGAAACAGAAGGAACATTGCCAAATTCATTTTACAAGGCCACGGTAACCCTGACACTTAAACCACACAACGATTCAACAAAGAAAGAAAACTACAGACCAATTTCTCTCATGAACATTGATGCAAAAATATTCCATGAAACGTGCACACTGAATCCAAAAATACATCAAAAAGATCATCCTCCATGATCAAGTGGGCTTCATCCCAAAGATGCAAGGATGGTACAACTTATGAAAATCTGTCAATATAATCCATCATATAAACAAGCTGAAAATCAAAACTACAGGATCATCTCATTAGATGCTGAAAGGTCTTTGACAAAATCCCACACCCCTTCATAATATATGTCTTGAAGAGAACAGGAATACAAGGGTCATACCTAAACATACTAAAGGAATTACAGCAAGTCTATAGCCAACATCAAATTAAATGGAGGGAAACTCAAAGCAATTACACTAAAATCAGGGACAAGACAAAGTTGTCCACTTTTTCCATATCCATTCAATATAGTACTTGAAGTTCTAGTTAGAGCAACTAGCTAAGACAACTAAGGGAGATAAAGGGGATACAAACTGGAAAGGAAGAAGTCAAAGTATCAGTATCCAAAGATGATGTGAGAGAACACATAAGTGACCCTAAAAATTCTACGAGGGGAGTCCTACGGCTGATAAACATCTTCAGTAAAGTGCCTGGATACAAGATTAACTAAAAAATCAGACAAACAAACAAACAAAAACAAACAGTAGCCCTCCTATATACAAATGACACCTGTCACAATAGACACAAATAATAAAAAATATCTTCAGATGACTCTAACCAAGCAAGTGAAAGACTAATATTACAATAGCTTCAAGTCTTCGAAGAAAGAAATTGAAGAAAATATCAGAAGATGAAATGATCTCTGATGCTCAGGGATCAGTAGGATTAACATAGTAAAAATGGCCATTTAACCAGGAACAATCTACGAATTAAATGCATTCCCCCACCAAAACTCCAACACAATTATTTACAGACCTTGAAAGAAAGAACATTACTAAACTTCATATGGAAAATCAAAAACAAACAAAACAATCAACCAACCAACCAACCAACCAACCAAAACCCCAGGATAGCTAAACCAATCCTACACATACACACACACACACACACATACACACCTACCTTCTGGAGATATCACCATCTCTGATTTCAAGTTCTAAGCTATAGCAATAACAACCACAAGGTACTGGCATAAGAACAAACAGGTTGATCAATGGAATTGAATTGAAGATCCAGAAGTAAATTCACACACCTATGGACACTTGATTTTTGATAAAGAACCAAGAAATATACAATGGAAAAAATAAACTACCTTCAACTAATAGTGCTGGTCCAAGTTGATGTGGGCATGTAGAAGGATGCAAACAGATCCATATCTATCACCTTGTAATAAAACTCAAGTCCAAGTAGACTGAAGACCTCAGCCAGATATACTGAACTTTATAGAAGAGAAAGTGGGGAATAGCACTGAACACATGGGCACAGTAGACAATTTCCCAAACAGAACACAAATAGCACAGGCACTAATATTGACAATTAATAAATGAAACCTCATGAAATTAAAAAGATTCTGTAAGACAAAGGACACCATCAATAGGACAAAACAGCAGCCCACAGAATGGGAAAATATTTTTACCAACTTCACATCTATTGGAGGGCTAATACTCAAAATATATAAAGAACTCAAGAAAATAGACTTTTAACAAACCACACAATCCAATAAAAAATGGGGTACAGCCTAAACCCAGAATTTTCATTAGAGGAGTCTGAAATGGCTGAGAAACACTCAAAGGAACATTCAATATCCTTAGCCATTAGGAAAATGCAAATCAAAACTACTTTGAGATTCTATCTCATACTTGTCAGAATGGATAAATCAAAAAATACAAGTAACAGCTCATGCTGTGAAGATGTGGAGAAAGGGAAGCACTCCTCCATTGTTGGTGGGAATGCAAACTTCTACAGCCACTTTGGACATCAATATGGCTATTTCTTACAAAATTGGGAATTGATCTACCTCAAGACCCAGTTATACCACTCCTGGACATAGACACAAAAAACTCTATCCCAACCCTAGGACACTTGCTCAACTATATTCATAGCAATTTTACTCAAAACAACCAGGAACTGGAAACAGCCTAGATGTTCCTCACCTGAATAATGGATAAAGAAAATGTGGTATATTTACACAGTAGAGCATTACTCAGCTGTTAAAAAATGACATCATGAACTTTGCAAGAAAATGGATGGAACTAGAAAAACAATTATACTGAGTGAGGTAACCCAGACTCAGAAAGTCAAACATGGTATGTACTTACTTATAAGTTGATATTAACTGTAAAGTAAGGGATAAACATAATCTACACACTCAGAGAGGCTAAGTAACAAGGAAGGCTCAAGGTTGGGTGCAAGAATCTCCCTGGGAAGGTGAAATAAAATAGATTTTGCAAGTGAACTGGGGACAGATGGTGATGGGAACAGGAGAGATCAGGTGGGGAGTGAATAGAGGGAGAGAGTACTGAGAGAGACAGCTTGAATTGGGGGCCATTTCTGGGGTGAGGTAGAAATCTAGTTCAGTGGAAGCTCTCTGGAATCTAGGAGGGTGACTCTAGCAAAGACTTCTAGTAATGGACGATATGGAGCTTTTTTATTTTTTTTATTTTTTTCCTTTATTTTTTATTTCTTCAAGTTACATCTCAATCGCAGTCCCCTCCCTATTCCCCCTCCAGTCACACCCTCCCACCCTCAACCCCCCCATCCTCTTCCCTTTTTTTTCCTTTAAGTTTAAGGTATATCTTATTTCCTCCTACAGTTTCCCCTTTCAGTCCAACAAATGGCTCTTTCTCTTATAATAATAAATACAATACAAAACAACAGAGGTAATTAGGCCACAGTTATGAGGGTTATATGGCTTAACATATATTCCCAATGTCCAGTCCATATGTACTTGGTACCTGACTTTAACATTCTACTATCTAAACATCTCCATGAGTTTAAAGTTCTATATCTGACTCAACATAACTAACTTGCAACACAATTTTAAAAGTATCTTCTTAGATCTATAGTCACACTCTTGACTCCTAAACAACTCAAAATTTAATTATGAGACTCTAGCTATCTGTTCTTCAACCACCTCAGAGACCTGAGAGGGATAAATATATTTGATTTTATAGGAAGTACAGGGCCTGTAGCTTCCCAAACTAAGAAATGACATACCAGTGACTGCCTGGACAGTTCCCATTTTCTCTTCATACATTACAGCATTGATCTTTAGTCATTTGGCCACGTTTCTCTGACAGACATTGATTGTAGAGCAGGGGTTATGAAGGACTTACCTACCCTGTCTTGGCAGAGCTAGGCTGTCGATTTTCCTGCTTCCAGGTTTTGTCCTTTTTGGACAGCATTCTGTCTACAGTTGGAGCAAGGGGCTTTTCCTACCAAGAGATAGGCTTGCGACTAATTCAATCATCTCCCACTGGAGATTCTTCGATGCTCATCTTCTATTTGAAGGAGAATAGGGGGTGCTGTCAGGAGTTGATATGTCTTGATATAAAAAAATCTAAAGTTACGAAAACATCTTTGAATGCCATATTCTGCAGATCTCTTGAGGTTTTTGAAGAGGCCCTATCTATCTCTTATATTAGGGTAAGCAGATGTTGCTTGTCTCTTAGCAGCTTTATTTCTGATTAGCTTAGAAAATAACTATAGTAGGCTATCATAGTACCTAACAGAATGACTGGCGTCCATATCCATTAGTTTCCATTTCTTAATTATCCTAAACAGTTTATGACAATTAGTAGTAAAAGGCCGAAACATCACATTTCATTTTTTTTTCTCTTTACCTCATAACCCTTCCATCCCATTTCTCTGGGGTGGGGTGTCCTTATATAACAGTCCTTCATCTCAGTTGAGAGGTCGTAAGAAGGCCAAGAGCCTCCTCATTCATTGGGGGTCTATGAAGCAGTACCATCAGTGAAAAGTGTCTCATTGCCCAGGAGAGAGAACTACTAAACAAACAAAGCAATAAGCAGACAATTAGATAAAAAAGACTAAAAAATATAAAAAAATATAAAAAATAAAAATTAAAAATTAAAAATAAAAAGTCTATGTCCAAGTTCCCTTTGGTGTGTTACTTGTAGTATCGATACATTCTACTAAAGAGCTAAAATCCTACTAAGTGAATAGATGCCATATGCGTCCTTCTGAGACTGGGTTAGCTCACTCAGGATGAGCTTTTCTAGTTCCATCCATTTGGCTGCAAATTGCATAATTTCATTGTTCCTGATAGCTGAATAGTATTCCATTGTGTAGATGTACCACAGTTTTTTAACCCATTCTTCGGTTGAGGGACATCTGGGTTGTTTCCAGTTTCTAGCTATTACAAATAAGGCTGCTATAAACATAGATGAGGAAACTTCCTTATGATTCCTTGAAGAGGCATTTGGGTGTATACCCAGAAGTGGTATGGCTGGGTCCTGAGGCAAAGCTATTCCAAGTTTTCTAAGATATCACCAGACTGACCTCCATAGTGGTTGCACAAGCCTGCATTCCCACCAGCAATGGAGTAGGGTACCCCTTTCTCCACACCCTCGCCAGCATGTGCTGTCATTTGAACACTTGATCTTAGCCATTCTGACAGGTGTGAGATGGAATCTCATAGTTGTCTTGAGTTGCATTTCTCTGATGATTAAGGATGCTGAGCATTTCTTCAAGTGTCTCCCAGCCATTAGGGATTCCTCCTTTGTGAATTCTCTACTTAGCTCTGTCCCCCATTTTTTGATTGGATTATTTGGTTTCTTGGCATTTAATTTCTTGAGTTCTTTGTAGATTTTGGATATTATCCCTTTGTCAGATGTGGGGTTGGTGAAGATTTTCTCCCAGTCTGCATGCTGCCATTTTGTTCGAATGACAGTGTCTTTTGCCTTATAGAAGCTTTACAGTTTCATGAGGACCCATTTATTGATTGTTGATCTCAAGTCCTGAGCTGTTGGTGTTCTGTTCAGGAAGTTGTCGCCTGTGCCAATTAGTTCAAGGGTTTCTCCCACTTTTTCTTCTAGTAGATTTAGTGTGACAGGCCTTATGTTAAGGTCTTTGATCCACTTGGACTTAACTTTTTTGCAAGGTGATAAGTATGGGTCTAACTTCACTCTTTTACAAATGGACATCCAGTTGGACCAGCACCATTTGTTGAAGATGCTGTCCTTCCATTGTGCTCTTTTGGCTTCTTTGTCAAAAATTAGGTGGCCATAAGTTTGTGGGTCTACTTCTGGATCTTCAATTCCATTCCATTGATCTACTGGTCTGTTTCTATACCAATACCATACTGTTTTTACAACTATTGCTCTGTAGCAAAGCTTGAAATCTGGGATGGTGATACCTCCAGATGTTTTTTTTTTTTTTTTTTTTTTTTTTTTTTTTTTTTTTTTTTTTTTGTACAGGAGAGATTTAGCTATTCTGGGCTTTTTGTTGTTCCATATGAAATTGAGAATAGCTCTTTCCAAGTCTTTAAAAATTGTGTTGGTATTTTGATAAGAATTGCATTGAATCTATATATTGCTTTAGGTAGGATGGCCATTTTTATTATGTTGATCCTACCTATCCATGAGCATGGGAGGCATTTCCATCTTCTAAAGGCCTCTTCCATTTCTTTCTTCAAGGCTTGAAATTCTTGTTGTACAGGTCCTTTATTTGCTTGGTTAGAGTTACCCCCAAGTATTTTATGTTGTTTGTGGCTATTGTGAAGGGGGTTGTTTCCATTATTTCTTTCTCAGCCCATTTGTTTGTTGTATAAAGAAGGGTTTCTGATTTTTTTGAATTAATTTTGTATTCAGCCACTTTGCTGAAGGTGTTTATCAGCTGTAAGGGTTCTCTGGTGGAATTTTTGGGGTCGCTTATGTATACTATCATATCATCTGCAAATAGGGATAATTTGACTTCTTCATTTCTGATGTTTATCCCCTTGATATCCTTTAGTTGTCTTATTGCTCTAGCAAGAACTTCAAGTACTATATTGAAGAGATATGGTGAAAGTGGACATCCTTGTCTTGTCCCTGAGTTTAGAGGAAATGCTTCAAGTTTCTCTCCATTTATTTTGATGTTGGCCACTGGCCTGCTGTATATTGCCTTTATTATTTCTAGGTACGGTCCTTGTATGCCTGTTCTCCTGTTCTCTCCAGAACTTTTAGCATGAAGGGGTGTTGGATTTTGTCAAATGCTTTTCTGCATCTAGCGAGATTATCATGTGGTTTTTTTCTTTCATCTTGTTTATATGGTGAATTACATTGATAGACTTTCATATGTTGAACCATCCCTGCATCCCTGGGATGAAGCCTATCATACACCTCGTCATGGTGTATGATACTTTTGATGTGTTCTTGAATTCAGTTTGCTAGTATTTATTAAGTATTTTTGCATCTATGATCATGAGGGAGATTGGTCTGAAGTTCTCTTTCTTTGTTGGGTCTTTGTGTGGTTTAGGAATCAGGGTGACTGTGGCCCCATAGAATGAGTTAGGCAATGTTCTTTCAGATTCTATTTTGTGAAAGAGTTTGAAAAGTATTGGTGTTAGTTCCTCTTGAAGATCCAGTAGAATTCCGTGCTAAAGCCATCTGTCCCTGGGCTTTTATTGGTTGGGAGATTTTTAATGACTGTTTCTATTTCCTTAGGGGTTATAGGGCTCTTTAATCTGTTTATCTGTTCTTGATTTAGCTTCGGTAGGTGGAATCTATCAAGAAAATTGTCCACTTCACTTAAGTTTTCAAATTTGGTGAGTATAGATTTTTAAAGTGGGATCCAAATATTCTCTGGATTTCCTCAATGTCTTTTGTTATTTCTCCCTTTTCATTTCTGATTTTGTTGATTTGTGTTTTTTCCCTCTGTCTTTTGGTTAATTTGGCTAAGGGTCTGTCTCTTTTGTTGATTTTCTCGAAGAATCAACTCTTGGTTTCATTGATTCTTTGTATAGTTCTTTTTGTTTCTAAGTTTTTGATTTCAGCCCTAAGTTTGATGATCTCTTGCCTTCTGCTCCTCTGGGGAGTGTTTGCTTCTTTTTTTTTCCAATTCACCCAATTTAGCTGTTAATTCGCTAATATGAGCTGTCACAATTTTCTTTTTGAAGGCACTTAGTGCTATGAACTTTCCTCGTAGCACAGCTTTTATTGTGTCCCATAGGTTTGGGTATGTTGTGTCTTCATTTTCGTTGGATTTTAAGAAGTCTTTGATTTCCTTCTTTATTTCTTCCCTGACCCAGTGGTCCTCTAGCAAAGAGTTGTTCAATTTCCATGTGAGTGTAGACTTTCTGTTGATTCTTTTGCTATTGAAGTCCAGCTTTATTCCATGGTGGTCTGATAAGATACAAGGGATTATTTCAATTTTCTTGTATCTGTTGAGGCTGTCTTTGTGTCCAACTATATGGTCGATTTTGGAGAAGGTTCCATGAGGTGCTGAGAAGAAGGTGTATTCTTTTGTTTTTAGGTGAAGCGTTCTGTAGATATCTGTTAGGTCCATTTGGTTCATGATCTCTGTTAGACTCATTATTTATCTGTTTGGCTTCTTTCTTGATGATCTGTCCATAGTTGTGAGTGGGGTGTTGAAGTCTCCCACTAGTAAAGTGTTTGGATCGATGTGTGATTTAAGTTTTTGAAGTGTTTCTTTTATCAATGTAGATGCCTTTGTATTTGGGGCATAGATGTTCAATATTGAGATGCCCTCTTCGTGGATATTTCCTTTGATGAGTATGTAATTCCCTTCTCTGTCTTTTTTTTATTAATTTCAGTTGGAAGTCTATTTTGTTTGTTATTAGGGTGGCTACTCCAGCTTGTTTCCTGGGTCCATTTGCTTGGAAAACCTTTTCCCAGCCTTTTACTTTGAGATAGTGTCTATCTTCAATAGTGAGATGTGTTTCTTGTATACAGCAAAAAGATGGGTATTGTTTACAGATCTAGTCTGTAAGTCTTTGTCTTTTTATTGGCGAGTTGAGTCCATTGATGTTGATGGATATTAATGACCAGGTGTTGTTATTTCCCATTATTTTGGTATAGCTGGCTGTCTTGTGTTTCTTTTTGTTTAGTTGCTGTGGAGGTTTCTATTTCCTCTGTTTTCTTGGGTGTAGTTATCTTCTCTGTGTTGGAATTTTCCTTCTAGGATCTTCTGTAGGGCTGGGTTTGTGAGGAGATATTGTTTGAATTTGATTTTGTCATGGAATATCTTGTTTTCTCCTTCTATGTTGATAGAGAGTTTTGCTGGGTATAGTAGTCTGGCTGGGCACCTATGTTCTCTCAGGGCTTGTAGGACATCTGTCCAGGCCCTTCTAGCTTTTAAAGTTTCTGAGGAGAAGTCAGGTGTGATTCTGATGGGTCTGCTATTTTATGTGACTTGTCCTTTTTTTCTTACAGCTTTTAATATCCTTTCTTTGTTCTCTACATTTGGAGTTTCTATTATTATGTGGCGAGAGGAGTTTCTTTTCTGATCTAATCTGTTTGGTGTTCTGTAAGCCTCTTGGATTTTTACTGGCATCTCTTTCTTTAGGCTTGGGAAGTTTTCTTCTATGATTTTGTTGAAGATATTTCCTGGACCATGGAGTCGGGAGTCTTCTCTTTCCTCTATGCCTATGATTCTTAGGTTCCGTCTTTTCATTGAGTCCTCGATTTCTTGGATGTTGTGGGTGAGAGATTTTTTAGTCTTCTCATTTTCTTTGGATGTTGTACTGATTTCTTCCATCGAATCATCCATGCCTGAGATCCTGTCGTCCATATCTTGCATCCTATTTTTCATACTCACATCCGTCGTTCCTGTTCTCTTCTCTTGATTCTCCATTTCCTCTTTTAACTCTGACTGTGTTTTCTTTTTTGTTTCCATTTCTATTTTCATGTCTTGAATGGTATTGTTCGTTTTGTACATTTCCTTCTCCAGTTAACTTGTTTTTGCCTGGAGTTCTTTCATTGTTTTTTCCTTTTCCTGTTCAAGCTGAGTCACCTTGGCTTGGTGCTCTTTAACGGTATTATTAGTTGCTTTGACTTGTGAAATTGTGGCTTCTTTGAATTCCTTCATAGTTTTAAGTTCTTCTTGAAGGGACTCTATCACTTTCCATAATGTAGAATTGTCATCGTTTTCATGTGTTTCAGTTCTGGTGAGGTGGTTTTGGCTGGATGGAATAACGGTGCTTTCTTTTGTTGGAGACACTTTGCTGTTTTTTTTGTTTTTGGTCTGGGGCCTCTGGCTATGTGGAATATTTTTTGCTATCTTCTGGACTTGGGTCCAAAGGGGGTGATTTGGTATAGGATTTGAGTTCCCATACTCTACCCCCATAAGGTGAGTCATTCAGCCCCACCTCCCAGTTGGAGACCTAACTAATCCAGGTGGTGGAGCTGTGTACATTAAGCTCTGGTTCCCCACCTGAAGTGCCCGTACTAGTACAAAAGTCCGATATATGACAGTTCCACTTATCTCGCAGTTTGCCCGGGGTTGGTTCCTGTAGTGGGTAAATCTGTAGTTCAGTTCCAATAGCCTTGTGGCTCCTGCAGCTTGTATACTGGTCAGTTTCATCACAGACTGTGATCTGTGGTCTGAAGACACTTTGCAGCGGAGCTGTGCTCACTTCCAAGGGTAGCAACCTTTCGCCAGATAGTTGAATCATCTGTGTGAGACCTGGGAGTGCCCAGCAGGGTGGGGATTATCTCTGCATGTGTTCTGAATCTGCCCGCTGGGTATTAGGTTGGAACTTACCAGGAGTTTCTCCTGTTGGGGGATGGGTGATCCCGATTCCTGGGTCTAGCGGCTTCCTTGCATGTTTGAGAGTGGGAAGGAGAGTCCTGCCCAGGGATCTTCCGTGGTCCCTGGGTAGCTGTGTGAGATTTAGAAGGGGTCGTGCCCTTTGTACAATGTCCTGCAACACTTGCCACCTGGTGACTGTTAACCCCGAAATCAAAATACGTCTGCGTAGGTCGCCACCATCTTGGACCCCCCAATATGGAGCTTTAACCAGTCATCTTCCATGTCCAGGCAAGGACCCAAGTGGAGGGGCTGGGACACCAACCCAGACACAAAACCTTGGAAATATAATTTGTCCTGCCTGCAAGACATGCGGGGGTAATGATGGCACAGAACTTGTGGTTGTGGCCAACCAATGACTTGTTCAACTTGAGACGCTCTCCAGGAGAGAGAGCCCTTTCCTGACTCTACTTGGATGGCCAGGAACTAGAGGTTGGATAGCCCAGATACCTAGGATAAAAATCAAACAAAACTGGCAAGAAAAATCAGTGACTCCTAATATTCTGCTATACTTATAGTTTGGAGACTAGCATAATCATCATCAGAGAGGCTTTATCCAGAAACTGATGGGAACACATGCACAGAACCACAGCCAAACATTAGGCAGAGCTCTGGGAATTCTGTAGATGAGGGGGAGGAAAGATTTGTAGGAGCCAGAGGGGTCAAGGACACCACAAGAATATAGCCCACAGAATCAACTAATGGGGCTCATAGGGGCACAAATAGTCTGAACTGACAATCAGGGAGCCTGAATAGGCCTGACTTGGGTCCTCTGCATGTATGTTATGGTTGGGTAGCTTGGTAATATTTTTTTAAATATTTATTTATTACTTCAGGTTACATCTCCATTGCAGTATCCTATTTCCACCCCTCCACCCTCCTTCCCACCCTCTACCCCCTATCCCTTCCTTCCCACTCCTCTAGAATAGAGTGTCCCTACATAACAGTCCCCCGACCCAGTTCAGCAGTCATCTGAGGGCCAAGAGCCTCCTCATGTACCGGGGCCTACAAGGCAGCACCACTAGGGCAAAGTGTCTCCTTGACAGGAAAAAAAATCTATGTTCCTGTTCCCTTTGGTCCGTTGGTTGTAGTATAGTTATGCTCTACTATATGGGTAAGATCTGACTATAAGTGAATAGATGCCATGTGCATCCTTCTGAGTCTGGGTTAGCCCACTCAGGATAAGGTTCTCTAGTTCCATCCATTTGGCTGAAAATTGCATGATTTCGTTGTTTCTGATAGCTGAGTAGTATTCCATTGTGTAGATATAGCACAGTTTCTTTATCCATTCCCTGGTTGAGTGACATCTAGGTTGTTTCCAGTTTCTAGCTATTACAAATAAGGCTGCTATGAACATAGATGAGGAAATTTGGTGATTTGGTGAGGAATCATTTGGATGTATACCCAGAAGTGGTATGGCTGGGTCCCGAGGCAGAGCTACTCCAATTTTTCTAAGATATCACCAGACTGACCCCCATAGTGGTTGCACAAGCCTGCACTCCCACCAGCAATGGAGGAGAGTTCCCCTTTATCCCCTCTGCATTGCCAGCATGTGCTGTCATTTGAACTTTTGATCTTAGCCATTCTGACAGGTGTGAGAAGGAATCTCAGAGTCATCTTGAGTTGCATTTCTCTGATGATTAAGGATGCTGAGCATTTCTTCAAGTGTCTCTCAGCCATTAGGAATTCCTTCTTTGTTAATTCTGTTTAGCTCTGTTCCCCATATTTTGATTGGATTATTTGGTTTCTTGGCATTTAATTTCTTGATTTTTTTGTAAATTTTGGATATTAGCCCTCTGTCAGATGTGGAGTTGAAGATTTTTTCCCAGTCTGTAGGCTGCCACTTTTTTTTTGAATGACAGTGTCTTTTGCCTTACAGAAGCTTTTCAGTTTCATGAAGTCCCATTTAGTGATTGTTGGTCTTAGATCCTGAGCTGTTGGTGCTCTGTTCAGGAAGTTGTCACCTGTGCCAATGAGTTCGAGGATTCTCCCCACTTTCTCTTTTAGTAGATTTAGTGTGTCCGGCCTTATATTAAGGTCTTTGATCCATTTGAACTTAAGTTTTGTACAAGGTGATAAGTATGGGTCTAATTTCATTCTTTTGCATGTTGACATCCAGTTGGATCAGCACCATTTGTTGAAGATGCTGACCTTTTCCCATTGTACTGTTTTGGCGTCTTTGTCAAAAATTAAGTGACCATAAGTGTGTGGGTCCATTTCTCGGTCTTCAATTCGATTCCATTGATCCACTGGTCTGTTTCTATACCAGTACCATGCTGTTTTTATTACTATTGCTCTGTAGTATAGCTTGAAATCTGGGATGGTGATACCTCCAGATGTTTTTTTATTGTACAGGATTGATTTAGATACTCTGAGTTTTTTGTTATTCCATATGAAGTTGAGAATTGCTTTTTCCAGGTCTATAAGAATTGTGTTGGTATTTTGATAGGAATTGCATTGAATCTGTATACTGCTTTTGGTAGGATGGCCATTTTTATTATGTTGATCCTGCCTATCCATGAGCATGGGAGACTTTCCATCTTCTGATGTCCTGTTCAATTTATTTCTTCAAGGACTTGAAGTTCTTGTCATACAGGTCCTTTACTTGCTCGGTTAGAGTTACCACCAGGTATTTTATATTGTTTGTGGCTATTGTGAAGGGTGTTGTTTCCCTAATTTATTTCTCAGCCCATTTTTTTTATACTTTATTTTTTTATTTCTTCAAGTTACATCTCAGTCACAATCCCTTCCCTACTCCCCCTTCCTGTCCCACCCTTCCACCCTCTTTCCCCCAACAGCTCCCCCTTTCAGTCCAACAAATGGTTCCTTCTCTTATAACAGTAAATACTATACAAAACAACAGAAATAAATACGCCACATTTATGAGAGTTAAATAGCCCAGCATACATTTATTTAGAGTTTGTTTTGTATCAGGCTGACCTTGAGCTCTGAGATCTGCCTGTTTCTGTCTCTAGTGTGTTGGGGTTAAGGGTGTACTCTTCTTGAATGATGGGATTAAGGGTGTGTACCCTCACCACCCTTTTCCGTGTAACTCTAGAATTTATAAGTCCACTACTCTATGGTGCTCCTCCCGTCACTGCTGAAGTTAAAGGCATGGGTTAACACCATATTTCTCCTGTATTTTACCTTAGCTCTACGTTTTTTCGACACTTGGAGGTTCATAAAACCAGGTTGAACGGCTGTGTCCTTTATTTTATTTACAGTGTATTAATGTTGTTACCTGCTTTTTTTTTTAATTAGTAAATTTATTTGTTTGTTGCTACAGGTTACATCCTTGACATATTGTCCTCTTTTCCTGCTTCCCAGCCCCACCCTCCCATGCTCTACTCACTGACCCTTCCATCTTGATCCTCTGGGGTGGAGTGTCCCTGCATACCAGTCTCTCACCACAGATCAGGAGTCATATGAGGGCTGAGGGCCTCTTCATACACCGGGGGTCTACGAGGCAGTACTGCCAGTGAAAGGTGTCTCCTTGCTACGGGGGGGGGGGGGGAACAAAAAAAAAA